>JAAFCF010005931.1:4836686-4904476 GCA_013389785.1 Helicorthomorpha holstii
ACAAAATATACATCTCGAGATATGTGATCTTTTGGTGGTACATAGTTTTTATAATTATAAGCGACCTGATTAGGATGAATTATAGGTAAACCGTTTGTTGACTGAGATTCAAAACTGGAATGCAAATTGGCAGTGTAATCTCTTTCGTTATTTACTGACTTTAATTTGACCACCGGTTTTGGGCTAGGAAAACCTACTGGCGCACTAGAACTTGGTCCACAATACTGATCGAGTCCCTCCTCTGATTCATACCGCCTACTACCATTAATCATCCCCACTTCCATTCGTTTGTTAGTCACTTTATTTTGTTCCAGCATTAGAGAGTCAATTCCATGACTAATTTCAGGTTCAATTTGCTGTTGAATGTTTTCCTTAACAACTTGCTCGATTTTTCCCATACAATCAGCTGCTTCACAAGCGATCTGCTCCTTCAGTCCTTTATTTAACTCTAATAATCGCACTTTAGTTTTCTTTTCCAGATGATCAATTTTGGTGTTCAAATCCTCGCACGCACCATCTATATGCTCCTTTAATTCTTGCTTATAATTTTCCATCTTTTTCTCAATCTTTTTGAAAAATGGTGCACAATAACAAGTGTATCCCATGCCAATTGGTCCCTGAATATAAACAGCAAATATTATCATTTTATAGCCTGTTAAAGTAACTAAAATCTTGAAGTACCTTTTTAATATTGCCAGCTAAGTCTACATAATACTGTTCACCTTTCTTCAAAGGCTCTTTTGGTAAACTATACAGATTCAAGTCTTTAAAATCTTTAGCAGTGGTAGGATGATGGCAGCCGTATGGACTCTTACTAACTCCATGCGAACCGTCTTTATATTCATGTTTACTCTTTAAAACATGTAATGAGAATCGTTGTCATACTAATTAAGAACTTTTAAACTAAAATCATACTTTTCCTTTCTTTTTTTCTTGCCGCCTGTGGATATCTCTCGAGTCATTTTGTTCAGGTGTACCGCTTGAGTGTTCTCTTCTGTTATTAACATTTATTTTTGGTCTTTGATTTTTGTGTAACTCAAGAATGTCACAAACTTCCATGTGACCCTTTCTAAATGCAAGGGCGAAAGGTAATTCGCTTTGCTACAAGAGTCAATTTTGTCAAGTTAATGTTAAAAAGGTTTTCTTTAAACAGAAAAATTTACTTTGTTTTCTAAGTTGATGTCACACCCAGCACCAATAAGAATTCTTGTCAGCTTTCTTCTTCCCATGGCAGTTGCAATGTGAAGAGCAGTATCTCCATTCTATCAAATTAATTTCAGTTACAAAATTCATTTATTTTACGAAATAACCAATTAAGAAACCTTATTTTGTTCATTAACATTGCAACCAGCACTTATTAAAATCCGTACAACTCCAGCATGACCATACCGTGCCGCAGTGTGTAAAGGGGTATCACCATACTAAAAATCAGAATTTTCCATTATATTTATACCTAGTTAAGAATTATTATTATAAATCTAAATCTTACATTGTTTTTGACATCTGGTTTACATCCAAATAACAAAAGTGCTCGACAGCTTTGATTGTGACCATTTTGACATGCCAAATGCAACGGTAAAAACCCACCCTGTGATTTAATTTATTTGTAAATATATAATATGCTTTCATGCAAAACTAGAAAGTGCATAAACTAATAAATTTTCATAATTTAATACTTTATTCTTTAAGTAAACGTTGGCTTTTGCTCTGCAAAGCACTTCCACCATCCGACTAAATCCTTTCCACGCAGATTCATGCAGACCAGTGTTACCATGCTGTAAGAATTATAAAATGTTAATAATTATAATTATGACAGTCAGTAGAAAAACTACTAACAACTTCATCTTGACTATCAATATTTCCTCCGTGTTTTATAATTTGTCTTACAACATCAGTATGTCCTTCAGCTGCTGCTCTTTGCAAAGCAGTATATCCATACTATTAAGTTCAGTATCATTAGTAAGGAATTTAGTTAATAATCAAAATCGATCCTTAGTTACAAAATCAGGAACGTTAACATCATATCCAGCTGATATAAGTGTATTCACAATGTCAAGGTGTCCATAGTAAGCAGCATAATGTATAGCTGTGCGACCTTCCTATAAATTATAACCACATTCGCTGTTCATTTGAAATAGATTTAGTTTTAAGTTATAATTAACTTACGGCATCTGTGTTGCATTCAACTCCAGACTCTAGCAACTGCACTACGTGATCTATATTTCCTTTGGTGGCTGCTACTCGAAGTTTTTCGCCAAGAATTTGTTTTGCTTTCTGTTGATGTGGCATTCCGACTCACTCCATTATACTCAAAAGATAAATAAACTTTCTTCATAGAGTTTGATTATTTCCCAACGTAATGCATTATCATTAAGCAGTCCAAACGACCGTTACCTGGCGAAAAATCAATCGCATACCTTAGCCATCACCAAATAATTTAACTGGTTTGGAACACAACTCTCAACTTTTACATTAACATAAAATTACTTGTATTGTATTTGTACTTACTTATTGAGAAAATTCGATACCTTGCAGCTTATTACGCCTTACAATTCATGGGAATTTGTTTATAACTATGTCATTTTCCCATAAATTATCGAAATATAACGAAATGCCAAAATTGTTGTTTATGATTGAAGTAAACTCGCGTAGTTTATTTAACCTATTAACCTGTAGGATTTCGCTGATCTATAAGGTAAGCGCTGAGTGCAGAAGTTGCTTTTTGGAACATTTTGCTGAAATTTGCTAACGTGCCATAAGACAATATAATAGAAACTGTAACTCATTTTAAATTTAAGAAACAAAATTTTGTTCAATTTCTATAATCAACATAATCGTTTTAATTCTTATAAACACAAATAATATGACATTTGTGACTTTTGCGCTGTAAATTATTGCATGGTGTTGCTAAACTCAGCGGTTTTTGCGCTTACCAGGAAGTTACGTAAAATGTGCACTGATTTCTCAGGTGTGCTTAATCAATTGTCAACTTTTGAACTCATTCCTAAATTGGGGTGAAACGCAAATTGATTTGTTCTGCTGCGTGAGCAAAAGGTACACTTCGAGATTTATACGCAAAGTAACTAATGTAATCCTAATCACAAACAAAAACAGAATTTATTACTAATAATTTAAAACGCCGCGCCGAGTTAATGAAATTATAGTAAGCAGGTATTTTTGGGACGCGAGTTATACATTGAAATTCTCTAGGGCTTACACAGATAGCACATAGAACTCCGCTCCCTATACGCTCTATAATCAATTGGAGAGTAAAAATCGGAGTCAAAAATTATTACCGTATTATGAATAAATTTACAATGGGAAGATGATCTTTGTGAATTCCGGTTAAAACTAATGGGTTGAATGCAGCGTAATGCATTTTGAAATTCCCAAATTAATTACCGTGTGTGTAATTTAAGAATTCATTCATTACGGTGACGCATAAAAACAATGTGGAATTGAGTTATTAAATGAATGAGGTTTATTAAGTGGTTAGTGATTACAGCATAAGCGAACAAAAATGAGGCATCTTTTCCAGTCAACCAAGCTGATTATGAGAATTTTGTCAGCGTTATTTTATGCCATTGCATCGTTCTTGATAGTCGTTGTTAATAAAACAGTGCTCACTTCATATGGGTAAGTCATTTAATTACGTCTTCTCTCTATGAAAAATGTCACTTTTTTAACAACCGATTTGTTACCGGCCATTTGTTAAAAACGTACAGTATATCTATACAGGGTGGCTTACTAACCCACAAATTCCATAACATGTCACACATGTGGTGTAACAATTAACTTGTAATAATTGGGAAGTTTTTATATTATGCATTTTTGTTATTGTGTTTATGTTTTTCATGGTTGAGTACTTATATTGAATGTTACTGGAGGCAAAACTTTCTATTAACTTTAACATAGGATTAAGTAGCTATACTGATATAGGATTATGACCTCAAGGTCAACACTTTTCCCTCTTAAGCTCTTCTTAAAAAACGACAATAATAAATTGATAAAGACAGTCTTTAAAATTTTTAAACGCACTGCGTATCTAAGTATTTTTTGTGCTTATATTGGCGACGTCTGCAATTAAGTTTTAGGAATTTTCAGAGATATTCACATAAATGCCAGTTGTTTTTTTCTTAAGAGTTGAAGGCAAACCACTTGTCTGATGAGGTAGTTTCCTAAGCACTTAAATGTTGTTTTTCTTAGAATCTATTTAAGCATCATTCGTTATATTCATTGAAAGTGAAATTATGACATCATTAGCTAAATAAAAATGTAGCATTGATTCAACATTTTTTTGATCGTCATTTACTTGTTTAACTCAGTAAAAAATTTCAAGAGTGGTGTATAGAAAATGTCAAACAGTCAAATAAAAGTTCATAAGAAACAATCTGATTGAAGAAAGTTTCATCCGAACTTATGGGTCATATAACTTGCCATAATGTCATGATTTTAATAATTTGTATTTTATTGTGAATTAGTTTCCATAAAATTTTAAATAATAAAATATTGGTTTTATTTTATTTTTATAATTTAATGTTGTTTGTTGTGAAACACCTGATTGTGATGTTTTATTGCTATTAATATATATTATTTACACAATAATACAATACAAAAACCGTTAGTAAGTTCTTTATTATTTGAAATTTATGGTGTATTGTTATACAGTATGTTTTTAACTTCCCTTCTTGATAACATGATACGACTAGTGATAAAATAATTATTTAATTAAGTAATGGTAATCGATTTAGTTTTTAACTCCATTGCGACGAAAACTAGTGTTTATAATGGTAAAACTTATTCTTGACGATCGACGTATTGTACAATTATAAAAGCGAAAAACGTTATGTAATCAATGATATTAGGTAATCATTGTTATGAAACAATAGTTTGTAATATTTTCCCTTATCTTATAAATAGAGCTTAGTGATATCGTTATATTTTAAAATACCGAATGGTTTTTGCTATAATAAATAAAAATTAGAAAAAATATTTTAACTTCAAAAGCGTAACAATATTTAAAGCGTTTTATGATTAAAATTATAAGGTAATTTTTAAATGTTATAATATCTTTATTTAGTACAGTATTGAAATCTGAGTCCCTATTCTCGATAAACTTAGTTATAAGTTGCAATACTTTTATACATAACTTACTTATACTGTACATGCTTTTAAATTACTGAATAGAAAACGTTATCTTAATGGGAAGTTTAAGTGTGATTACATTGTGAGATTTACTGTGCAGAACTGAATTGAATTAGTTAATGCATTTAAGTTGTTTCAAAATGTGTCACTTAACAGATGGTCATAATTGATTATGATAACATTGTACGATGGAGATTTCATTCTTTAATTCTTTTTCTATAGCTTTCCATCTGCACAGTTTCTTGGTATTGGCCAGGTAAGAATTCTTTAAAGATTTTTCATAAAATACGAGTTTTCAGAAATTAAGTACTGTATTGTACTTGATACCTTTATTTTGTACAGTCTAATGAAAGAAAAAAATATCAGCAGTTTTCCCTTTGAATTTGCAACATTCTGTTGTTAACTTCGTTTGACCTCAAAAAACTTTTTTTTTTTTTAAAAAAAAAGTGAAAAGATTTTAAATTGTGTAATATTGCTAAGATATGCCGATATCGTGGTTTATTTTTGTTGCCAACCTCAATTTACATTAACTCGCTGGATAAATCTTCGTTTTTTTGTAATTGTTCGTGTAAAAGTGATCACTTTTCGGGTTTTTAAAACAAATTAATCTAAATCAGTCGAAATTACATAACATTTAAAAATATCATAGAGGTTTTGTCAATGGAATTTTTATTCTTTCAAAGTAATTGTTGTCTTCTACAGTATACATGAATAGTAATAAAAAGAATAACTTACATTACAAAGAATTTGCTATTGAAATATTTTATACTGTATGTTGTATACAATTTAGTATTTTTATAAAATTTGTAGTAGTATATCGTATTGTACAGTAATATAAAAGACGTTGAATAGGTTTTGGTCACTCAACTTTAAATTTTTCTTACCATTCTTGTTAAAAGGAAGAGTATACTGTACAATTTACCGAATTTAGTGCTAAAAGTTTATAAAATACTGTACAGTAAATAGAATCAAACTTTCAAGTATATAGAACTAAAGTTTATTACTTTTTATTGTTGAACGCTTTATTATACTGTAAATTATGATACTATTTTCGATCATTATTGATTTTTATGTACTGTAGCATATGCGACAATTATTGTTGCTATATTAACTACCGTATTATAATGCCATTACATGTGAACATTAGCTATCGTATTTACTTTCCCTTTTTGTATTGAAATTTTATTAACCAGGCTTTTAAATAATTTCAGATGGTTGCTACTATATTAGTGTTATTTTGTGGTAAAACCTTCGGCGTAATTCACTATCCAGATTACAGTTTTGATGTAGTGAAAAAGGTAATTTTTGCGTAAGATTTTAAGATTAAATTGTTAACAATGAATTTCTTTGTAGATATGGCCTTTACCTGTTCTTTATTTAGGAAATTTATTGTGTGGTTTAGGAGGTACAAAGCAATTAAGGTGCAATATATTTGACATCTTTGTATAATCAAATTATTGTCATGATTATAATTTTGATTAAATCTTATTTTCAGTTTACCAATGTTTACCATACTCAGGCGGTTTTCAATACTTATGACAATGATAGCTGAGTTTTATATTTTAAGGTACTATTAAGTTGTAATAATTTTAGTAAAACCTTATTGATACCAATTTTTTTACAGGGTCCAAAGTACTCTTGGAGTTAAACTCAGTGTTGCTGCAATGATTTTAGGTGCAATAATAGCAGCCAGGTACTGAAATGAATTAGAAACCTACTTTTCAGTAATTAAGTAACTTATAATCATAGTTGTTTATTTCCTTAGTAACGATCTTGCTTTTGATCTTGGAGGCTACGCCTATGTTTTGGCTAATGATGTTTTTACTGCTGCGTATGGTGTGTATATAAAGAAGAAGTTGGACTCTAAAGTGATTAAGAAATTTTAAAAATGAATTTGAACCAATTTTATTGTTTCTCTCACTTATTACCAGGAGTTAGGAAAATATGGACTGATGTTTTATAATTCGTTAATCATGCTTGCACCTTGTCTACTAATTTCTGCGGCGACTGGAGAATTTCAAAAGGTTAATACTTTTTACTTGTATTACAGCTGATCTTTACATACAAACTTATGCTATTTTTTAATATGAAAGGCAATCACATACAAAGGATGGGGCGATTGGCTATTTGAAACTCAGTTTTTAATGTCATGTATTATGGGGTTTATTTTAATGTATTCCACAATGTTATGTACTGCATATAATTCTGCTCTTACTACAACGATTGTAGGCTGTCTTAAGGTAAAACTTACAGTAACTATAATACACATTAAACTTGCTTGTAATTTGGTTATGCTTTTTGTGAATTTCAGAATGTATTTATTACTTATATTGGAATGGTTGTTGGAGGAGATTATATTTTTAGTTGGATGAATTTTGTTGGATTAAATATAAGGTGCGTTACTTAATATCGATTTATGTATGTGCTGTAACTGTTACATTTGTTTAATCTTAACAGTATTGTTGGAAGTATCGTCTATAGTGCCATTACATTTACGGACAAAAAACCAACTCCAGTTGTGGAGAACGGAAATCCTTTAGAAGTCAAATCAACCCAACCCATAAAACAGGAAATGGCCTCCACTCCGAGTTAATTGAATTTCAATTTAACTCGTAGTGTTTGTTAATTTTTATTTAAAAGGTTGTTATTTTATAATTTTTTTTAATGTATCGATACATTAAGTTACTATTAGCAAATCGTATGAAAGTTTTGCAAGGCAAGAAATCACCAATCATGTAAATCTTAAAACGTACAAGTCGAATATTTATTCACAAAAAAATGAAGTATTTGACATATTTCCGCCTTTAACGTACGCTGGATATATGGAATTGTGTAATTTAGTAACCGCCGTTTGTACCATTTGTTGCAAAGGTTCGTCATCCTCACAGTGAACATCCTAATACAATTAAAAATTGTTGAAATTATATTTTTAGATTATATTATCATTATGTACATGAATTACCAAGTTTGCAGCGTTAATAATAACACTTTTGCCGTCAACTTTAACGATGATTATTTCCTCCCTTACAATGGCAACTGATTCACCAAACATATCTTCTAACATTTCTACTAAACAGTCTTTAAAGTGTATACGGTCAGGTTTAACTGGAGCAACAAATCCTGAAAAACCGAATTAATCAAAACCTGAATCGTTCCTCGTTATCACACAGAAGTTTGATTTACCTTTTGGCTGGTTCTCTTCAATGCCTGCTTGCAAAACAACGTTTAACACTGCATCCGCAAACATATCATTAACTGGACTGGCATTCCACTGTTATAAGTTTGTAAAAGAAAAGTTAAACAAAGAAAGTTATTTTATATTGAAATTTTACCTCAATAACGACCATAGGTGGTTCATGAATCAGTGTAATGACATTAAAAACTTTCATTGCCTTCTTTTCGTTTAGTTCAAAAAGTTCCAAATCCCCTGATAACTGACTGAGAATGTAATGCAAAGTATTGTGGCTACCAGTGAAGTGAATACTTTGTCTCTGAGTAACAGTACTCATAAGCATGTCCGTATATTCTGAAAAATATTGTTAAGTTAGACGTATGTTATCATAAACGATTGGTATTCGAATATGTTTTACTTGATAAATCACTTGGATCCAACAGGTGATAATTAAAATTTCTTTTTACAAGAATTCCTGATAACTGCCTTCCCTCAGTAGGAGGATTCATAGCTAGAGAACCCATCACTTTAGCCATTTTTTCTCCTCTAAAGTAAAGTTCAACTGCTTGTGTATTTTTAGGATTATGTACTTCAATCTGTACTTCTTGGTCGTCTTCATATTCACGCATAATGGCGATTTTTAACCGACTCATTTCGTTTTGTTCTCCGTGAACTAGTACCTATTTTAGATTAATGGGATAAATTAAATGCAATGAACTTGAATTCCAATTCTTACCACATGGGGAGGTTTTAAAGCTCGAATAAATTCACTCGTTTGTTGGTAATCTGTGTGAGCTGAAAACGATATGTAATCAACCGATAATTTTAATGGAAGTTTATGACCACTCATAGTCACAATTTCTTCAGGTTCTGATAAAATGTGCTAAAAAATTAAAACATTCTTAGTATAATAACCACGTATGTCAATTGAGTTTATTATACTTTGGCTAAGGTTCCTTCAACACAGTATCCAGCAATGATAACTCCGTTTTTAGCATCAGTACACCAACTTTCAAAAAGTTCTCTTGACAGACCACTTTGCATCATACCAGGTGTTGCCATTACTACGCATGGACCAACGTCTTCAAACTGGTCAATTCCCTAACCAAATAAACATTGAAAAGTAATTAAAATTTCTATTATTTCTATTACACGTCAGAAACAGACGAAATACTACCTTAAGATTTGAAATGTGTTTAAATACGAATGGGTTATTAATAGAAATCTGTCGTTTAATTCGATCATTCATGGCATTGACGTATGTCTGATAAACTGACATACATTTCTTTGCTAGTGATGAAGCATAATATATAGGAATGTCGTATAATTCTGGATGATTAGCCCAATATTCGTCTAGAATAAGTAATAATTCTTGTGCTCGTCCCAAAGCAAATACTGGAATCAGACATCGTCCCCCTCGGTTTACAATATCGTGAACTAAACCAGTAAATCTAGCCTCTCTGTCTTCTCGTCTTTCATGAATATTTGTTCCATATGTTGATTCTGTTATAAGGACATCTGGTCGAACAGTTGGTATTTCAGCCGACATTAAATGTCTGTCTTCTTGTCTTGAAAAGTCACCAGTATATAAAATCTAAAATTATGATAGGAATGTTAATGATGCAGTAATACGGTATTCTGAAAAGTGCAATATTTTATGCCCATACTTTAACTCCAGCAATTTCGATCATAAACATCGCCGCACCCAGAACGTGACCAGCTACATAGCACCAAAATTTAATGCCATTTACTTCTTTTTCTTCGTGAAAGTTTATGGTTTCTATTTTGTCCATGCTGGCTTCCAAATCAGCCTCGGTATAAAGCATTTGCTCGGTGGCAATATTACTGTAATTAAAAAAACCATTAGCAAATGAAATAATAGTGAGTTTTTTTTTTGATGATAATTGTTTTACCTGACTTTAATGTAATCGGCCAAAAGCCACCTATAAATAGCTTTTGTAGCGTGTGTCATGAAACAACGACCTTTAAATGTGGTCTTTTGCAAGAACCACGGTAAAGCACCTGAATGATCTAAATGAAAGCTTCAAGAAACAAAATTATCATTTTTATTCCCAACAAAATATGGTACATTTAAAACTTTACTTACTGACTAACTAAAAGTAAATCTACTTCATCGGCTTCAATTTGATCAACAAAAGGCAAAGAGTTTAGTCCAGTATGTCCAGGGTGAATACCAATATCCAACTAATAATACAAACGAAATGGTAAAATCGATGCCTTAATACACAGTTACTGTTACAATTCACTTACCATTATAGTTTTGCCTTTAAATTCAAGCATAATACAAGATCGTCCCACTTCTTGGCCAGCACCCCTGCATTTACAAAATAACTTTAATTTCAACAACAAAATAACAAAATTTAAATAATACTTACAGAGGCCGAATAATTAACTGGTCACTTTCTTCAGCAGGGACCTGACTTTCTGCTTTTCGTTTCGAAGACATCGTTTATTTAATTATTATAACTTAAACAATGTAATGAACGAGTTATTTTATAAAAAAGAAACCAACTACTTATTTAACTAAATAACTTGTTTCCCTTGTCCTTATACTTAAATAATGTCAAATAAAACTTAAAAACTGCAATAATTTCTTCATCACAGACATTGAAATGAACCGGTAAGCTGAAAAGTGATCACGCCGTGATGTTTGTGTAGTACACCCGTGACAACAGTATTTGAACAATATGTGTACTTTTTATTAATGTAATGATATGCTAAATTTATTAGTTTTTACGTAAATATAAAATTATTTACATGTAAAAAAATCCAAAAATTTTAAAATCAGTTTTATTTATTTAAATACAGTGTATTAAACAAAATTAGTATAGTGTAAATACCGTATGTTTGGCGTGCTATACATTAACGCATGCGCTGTAACATTATTTAGTGCTACCATTTTCCCAAGTTCCCATTTTGTATTTGTGACTCAGCCTGCTCGGTGACAACGTAACCGTGCACCATCTCTATTACATAAACGCCATTGATTTGGAATGGTCTGATTGATATCAATAGTAAAAGGTTGCAATGGATCCTTTGGAAGAAGGGAAAGAGTTACACAGATGTGTATTTCGGGGTGACGTACGTAAATTATCTGCTCTTTTACGTACCCACGATGTAGCTGAAAAAGACAATCATGGTAACAATTTTGAAAACATTGTCTATTCATTAACAATAACTCTACTGTGTAGGTCATCTGTGTATACTGTACGATTTCTTATTACTGTATTACAAATGTCTGTCATTCTCTTGAACTTGTTATTTAGTACACTGAGACTTAAAAGCCTATTTGTCATGGCTTTGTGGTTGTAAATTAAGGGTATAATTGACTGGTGTATAGTTGTCGTTCATTTATTTCCCCCTAAACTTGTTTCTAAAAATTTATAATGGGGATGGGACAGTGTATGTGTTCAAATGATGTTGGGTTATTAAATGACATTAGTGATATTTTGGCAGTAATTGTAATTAATCATCAAATTGTGTTTGGATTAATGGTATTTGCGTTAATGTATAAGCCAGGTTTATTTAAGGCTGAATCAATGGTTGATTAGCAGTAATATTTGAAGTAACTATGGTTACCTGTACTAATACGTTTTTTTAAGATAATCGCATAGTGACATGACAACATATAAATTATTTTTAAAGTGAAAAGGTGCCGCTTTTCATACCGTTGCTCATTGATATCCGATTTTTATTAATATCACAGGCCTTTGTTTTTGTTAATCAGAGATCTGATATCAGAGAGCAAATTGAGATTTTGAGAAAAATGTTTTGCACTACTTGTGCTGGCATGATTTTATCGGTATTTGTTTTTAAGTATCTGTGAAGAAGGAAAAATAATTTATAAGTTTTATCAAATTGTGATTATCAATTGAAAGCGTTAAACTAAAACTTATTTAAATATGTGTTTTAGGAAACACTCCGTTGCATCTTGCAGTTATGCTAGGGCATAAAGGTATGCTTGATTAATATTGCGGTAAGAAATTACTATAAATGATCGTAATTTGAATTTGTTATCGTTATTTTAGAATGCATACAACTATTACTAGCGCATGGAGCACCAGTAAAAGTAAAAAATATTCAAGGATGGAGTCCGTTATCCGAAGCAATAAGTTACGGCGATCGTCAAACTAGTGAGTGCTGGCGATTCATAACAAAATACTGTTAAATAATATTAATGGTCTGGTTTGATTACTTTTAGTTTCATCTTTATTGAGAAAGTTAAAGCAACAATCTCGAGAAGCAATGGAAGAAAGACGTCCAGACTTAATAAAGACACTGGCAAGTATGGGTGATTTTTATATGGAGCTAAAATGGGATTTTCAGAGTTGGAGTAAGTTGTTTGTATTTTTAACATGTAAAATTTGCTCTAAAACCAATATTATCGTTATAGTTCCACTCGTATCGAGGATATTACCATCTGATATTTGTCGATTGCATAAAAAAGGTTCATCTATAAGGTGTGACTGATTTCAAATTGATTATGAAATTTTGACTAATTGACAGAATTAAAATTTGATTATAGGGTGGATACAACTTTAGTTGATTTCAATGACATGAAATGGGAAAGAGGTGACATAAGTTTTATTTTCAATGGTGGAGCAAAACCTGGAGACTCGTTATTTGTTCTTGATAATAAATTAAAAGTTTATCAAAAAGTTCGCTATGAGGTATGAGATAAAATTATATAAATTAGAATTGTATTTTAAAATTATCTATTTAGGAAACTGAAGCTGAAATTGAGGATGAGATTGATATGCTGATGAGTAGTGATATTGTAGCCACACACATGTCTACGAAATCAATAACATTTTCCAGAGCTCAAAGTGGATGGCTATTCCGAGAAGATAAAACGGTTACTGCTAATTTTAAAATCTTGTTTTTGAGTATTTTTATTAATTAATTACGCTTGTTTTCATGCAGGAAATGGTAGGTACTTTTGAAGCAGACTTTTATTCAGTAAATGGGATGATTTTAGAATCAAGGAAACGGTGAGTTTATTAAGTTAAGATGCTAATTTGTATTATTCAAACATGATGTTTTGTTTTAGGAGAGAACATTTAACAGAAGAGGACTTACAGAAAAATAAAGCTTTCATGGAAAATTTTACGAAAGGTGGAAATCTAAGTCTGGAGCATTCAAATGATGTGCGTATAATTTCCGATTATTTAGTTAGGCTTGTTTAACATTTTTGTTATGTTAACCAGGTTCAACGGCGGCGGTCATTACCTGCCCCATCTACTTCTCCCGTTACATGGGAGAAATATATCCAATCTCTTCCAGGTAAACCACCTCATTTAGGTAGGCCGCTAAATTTAAAGGATTCTACTAAAGCATTTAAAGCAACGGTTGCAATGGTAAATATCGAATTTAAAAGGAATATTTGACATATTTATCAGTTTTTATTGTTTTCAGAGCCGAGATTTTCCTTTAAGTGTTGATTCGTAAGTCTTATATTTAAATTGCAGTCTAAGCGTTTATTAAAATGAAATTTTTATTTTTGAAGGTTATTAAATTTATTGGAAGTCACCACTCCTTTCAAACACTTTAATAAATTACGCGAATTTGTGCAAATGAAACTACCACCCGGTTTTCCAGTCAAAATAGGTAAAACTTTTATTTTCTTGAATACTAGTTTCAAATAAGATATAGCTAACGTACTTTACAATTACAGATATTCCTATTTTACCTACTGTAACCGCCAAGATTACATTCCAAGATTTCGTCTTTAAGGGAGATATTCCTAGTAATGTTTTTGAGATTCCTAAAGATTTCGTGGAGGATCCTAGCCGTTTCCCAGATTTATGACAAAATCAGGACTTGTCTATGCTGTGTACCGAGTGGCGTTGTTTTGGTTGGACTACACTGACCACTCTTGCTCCTTTTGCAAATACATCGGCGATTGTGGTGGATGTGCCTCTTTCAATGATTGGACAGAATCCATTCTCATCATCATTGTGCATCTATTTTCACGTGAGTAGTAAATGAACGAAGGGAGCCATTACTGCCATGGCTTTTATGTCAAAAAAATAAATGTCCAGCTAATGTTACAAGGTAAAGATATCAATCACATTTTAATAAAGCGTTTTAATCATTGCGCATCTGTCATTGACCTCCACTGGCTCGCTATGTTTACATTTTATGTTTGTCACTGCCATTATCATTACGAGTTTTCTGATGATTTCCTAAGAATTAACGAATTTTTATTGTATTGTAATAATTTTTTTTAAAAATTTATTATACGTAGCTAAGTTAAACATGTGGTCATTGGAGGTCATCATAATAATAATAATGATAAGACATCCGATTAAAAAGATTGAAGCAGCTATTTTAAATATTTGAAATGTTATCAGAATCGTTCATTAAGGTCAGTATCGACTGGTTTGTAGTCAGCAATTAAGGAATTGGTTTCTGGACATTTAGCAATAACACTGACGTGTTGTCAAGTCCTCTCAGTTTTAAATTTATCTTAAGAATTTAAATTTATTGAAATTAAATTAGTCAATTTTATGTGTAGGATTATTTATTATTTTTAAATACCGTATGGGTATCATCGCTGTGAATTCCAGTTTGTTTTTTTAATTGTCTTCCGCTTTTAGTTTTTAATTTTAGTACGTTATTTAGATTGATAACACATCCATCCACCAAGGATTTTTTATTCCCATTTCATCATATTAGAAGTGTCCTGTTACTGTTAGAAAAATGTGAAGGATAATTTATCTGATCAATTTTTCCTTCCTTATAGTACAATTACTGAACTGTTAACTGAATAGCAATATTTGATAGCAGTAAACTAAACTTGGCTGCTGATTTTATCAGGAAATTATTTCCAACGTTGTCTTTTAAAAGAAAGTCATTATATTTACATAATAATTTTCAATTTTTATAATTAAAATCATCGAATAGCAATTCGCTAATTTTGAATCAATCAAGTACAAATTTGTATAAATTTTAAATACTTTAGACTTTTAACACGAATGCTTGCTTTGAATTCCATTTTTTACTGATATATTAAGACATTTTCGTCAATACTTTTATTACTAAAATACGAATTCAATGGATTTAAGCAAAGCTGCTTTCATAACAAAACACTAAATGTCAGTTAATTTGTAACAGTACATGTTCGAGCTTTTCAGAATTATCTTGCACAAAAAATGATTTTCAATATTAATTGATTGTCATCAGCTGAGGTCAGTTACTGCAGTTGTTGTATTACCCGCTCATTACCACATTTCAATTTAATACAGTGTATAAAAAGAGCCAAACAGTAGTTTTTAGTATGGTAGTTCCATCCATTCTCAGAAAATTAGTGTATAAAATGCGTGTTATGTCAAATCATTGGTCGTGCGACGAATAATTTTATATACGGAATGTTAGATATTATACGGTATTTGTTATAATTGTCACGACAGAATCTATCAAAGTGACACTTTTAGGGTAAATTAACTATAGCAAAATAATTTATTCTATCACCACAGGTGTTTTAGCTCTTCAGAATATTGGATAAAGCCCGTACAGTCGCATGATATTGTAAGTGTAATGTTAATGAGGAAAATAATGCATTGAGAAGTCTTTATGCAGTGCTATTTACAAACGAAAATGTATGAAAAATTGTCATCATTTATTTGATAATGTTATCAAATAAACTGTGAGATAAAGGTATTATTACACATCAAGTCATTTTGCAATATTTTAAATAATATCCAAAATCCTCTTAATTTTGTACCAGCATTGAATTAGGATTTTTAGCAATGCATTACCGTGAGTTTTATTAAGAAAGAGGTAGAAATTTGGCTTGATATGTGCCCATATTTTTCTAAAATATGTGGATTTGCTGTGAAATTGCTTAATTTTGGTATTGTCTTTCAATTATTTAAAAATGTACGAAAAGTAGATATAGTTACAGAGATACCGTCAGTGGCATATCAATTTATAGGGTGTCTACTATAAGGCTCGTAAAAAGGTCACCAAATAGATTTCTGGCAGCTAAATTTGGTGCATAAACTGTATTTTGTTTTAAGAATATAATATTTCCGTAACCACAATTTTTAATACTGTTTGTAATGACTACTTTCTATTCTAATACTTTATTGTACAACTTAAATTACTTTTCAGGAAAATTATCCGTTTTGAGCACTAAATTTTACTTTTAGGAACCTCCGTAGATGCTTTAAATTTCGTTTGATGCCCATTTATCATAAAATGGGTGTGATTTTAAAGCAGGGTGCTATTTTGAGCCCTATAATATCGGTGAGCCACGACTACAATAGTGACGGATTGATTTCATATTTTTCTTAACTTATTTGTCGTCTTAATTTTAATCTTTTTTGTCTGTATAATTATTATGTGGAATTACTTATTAGTTTTCTGTATGTTTTCTGACAGGAGAATTGTGGTGCTTAATTGCAAAATGTTCTCCTAGTTCACGAAAATGGCGAGACTGATTATTTTCACACGCTTTAAAAATGACGTTCAGTATTTTTATGCATTGGACGATCCGATGTAACCGAAGTGTCATAATACTGTATGTCGGTAGTAATACAGGAAAAACGAAAATTGAACGTTATGTAAAATTCTGTTTAGATGCTTCACAACCGATCACATATTACATTGTAAATATCGTAAATATACCCCCAATATACCGTATAGTGTATGTACATGTATTTGTAGATATACTTTATGGAAAGCGATTATTTATTATGAAACTGATAAAAAAAAATATTTCTGAATAATAGTTTATGGTTGAACTGCTTTGTATCGCTCTGTTCAATTTTAAACGGTGTTTTTTATATATGATGACGACGATCGAAATACTATTAATATAGTACATGCGTCGATTTTTAAATTTAAAAATAAGTTCGAAAACGATTGTTGAAAGTAAACTTGAGTAACATCGAAGCTCGATGGTTATAGTAAAAGTGCATTCTTTCATTATGGAAGATGGTTGATATGAAGCTCAATAGTTAACGCTTCGTACATAATAATTATGTCGCACCATACAAAATAGTACAGTAAATGTTGGTGACGAAAACAGCTGATTCCATGGTCAAAACAAAGATTTTAGCGAATTTACTGGGTGAGCTCAAACATTTTGGCTCATAACCATCTTATCCAAAATGTTGTTTTAACTCAAATGACGATGGTTGTATTAAAAAAAGTATTTTATCTAAATTGCTAAATGAAAATGTCTCTGGTTCCAGAATGATCGCAACTGTGAGGTAATTATTGTTTAATCTCTTCAATTATTTTTGTTTTATGTTAATTTCTCTGACATACAGTATGTTAATTATTCTAGACAGAGCAAGATTGGTTAATGTAACAGAATCGCCGATTGACTTCTTTACAACTTTGTGGAAGGATCTGTAAACATAACTTATGGCAAACTTAGCGAAGATCTTTAAATTTTCGGTGATCATCACTAAAGATAGGTAAATGATGTATATTTGGTAAGTTTAAAAAGTTAAATAATAATCGCTTATTGTGAGAAAGCTGCAGTAATTGTACAGTATTTATAAGGTTATTATTAAGCACTTTTATGTAACGTGGAAAAGTACGTAATTTAAGATGTGTGTGTTGCGAAGTTTGAAGGGCAACCGTCTACTATCTTTCATTTTGATGGTCTAAGTTATAGAATATGCTGGAAAAAAAGTTAGCAGTTATATATGATCTGTCATTTATATTGAGACGGTACTGAAGTTCATAATTATAATTGTTTGTTTTTGTGTATGGAAAAAAAAGTGATCTATCACATACTTTGACAAGGGTTAAAGATTTACAGTATGTTATTAATAGATCTTCATTCTTAGTTACAGTTTAAACGTAAAAAAAGTTTAAAAAAAAGAAAGAAAGAAAACAAAACAGCAAAGTTTAGAACGGTAAATATTCATAATAGTAAAATGATAAGTGATTATGGACGGCATTGTAAATTAGTGCTAGCCAGTTCTGTAAATAATGAATTAATTAAGCAAAGTTACTTTATCGAGATTGTTACATTGTAATGCATAATGTCTTGTGAATTAAGACTTCAGTTATACAGTATATCAAAATGTTTTATAACTTGTCAACGAAATTCAGAAAACGTTTTAAAGTTTCACAAAATTTGTTAATTAATAACATTAATGATGAACATGAGTATAAATTTAGTAAGAAAGGTAAAAAATAAACTAAAAACTTACTTTTCATTTGAAGGCATTACGTTCTGTAGTTGTAACATTTGACTTGCAGTAATTACCATGATTATTCAGATTATTCATTATAAATTATCACTTCCACAAGAAGTGATAAATTTTTTGTTGTTGTTGTCTTGTACAGTATATTATACGAGTATGCAGCAGCAAATTGTTTAGAACTTTAGGAACCTCAGCAGTATTGCATACATAATCCGCAGGAATTTATAGTTTAAACCATATGCATTTTGCTTCGATTTGTCTTTTATTGCTTTATAAAAAGTCTAGACTTTTAGAAATGAAACAGGCTTTCTCGATGACCTTAGGAACTTGCAGACACGAAAATAGCAAATAAAATGGTTTGTCATCCAGGTTGACGGGAATTCCGTATTTACAGGCTATTTGACCTGGTTGGTTGATCTTGTAAATAATATTACAGTATAATGGCAACATTAATCATATATTAAAAGTCCTTGACATTTTAAACTTTAGCTATTTAAATACTTTATTACAGTATAATATTCGGTTACCAGCTATCTATTTTATTAAAGCAATATCTTCTTCATACTAGTTGGTTAAACATCTGGGTTTTTAAATTGTGAGTGTCTATTTGCTAAAGGAGGGATGCAGTCTAAAAACATATCATCAATTGGATTAATCTTTCTATCTAAGTCTTTATCTATTGTATTCTGCATATTTGCAAATAAAACAACAATAATTGTTGGTTAAAATTGGTCACTTTTTTTTTTGCATTATGATTATTTATAGTATTTTATCTTTAGTTTGAATTAAGTTGCAATATTTAGCAACTAGATTTACGAACAAAGTAAGAGCAAATGACCTAAAGAATAAGTTTTGTTCATGTTTTTTGTTGCTAAGCATTATTTTACAACCTTTGGATTTCTAATGTTCTATTTGTCGATGAACAAATGGGGGATTTTATTAGGCAAAGACCTCCACTTACTGTACTGTACATGTACTGTATCATTTCTTGGCTATAGTATCTTGTACAGTAAACTTCCTGGAATTGATTTCTATCTACAGTATATTGCCAAATCGCCAATTCATTTATCAAAAACTGATATTCTAATCAAAGTGACAAAGTTCTTGATTGACACTACATACAGCTTCATATTGCTCTTAGAATACTGTACAATATCGATTTGACATTATTTATTTCAATTAATATATTTAATGTTAACACGATTTTCTCAAAACAATAAGCCGCATATGATATAAGTAACTTCATAAAAAAGCGAAATAAAATACGAATACAATTGCATGATTAATGCTGAAATTTTTAAACAAGTTCTCCAATTTCTATTAGTCGAATTGAATGTGGGCAGATTAATTTGTAATGCGTAGATTAATTTATTTAGATTTTTCTATTTGACTTTCAATCATCGTGGTTTTCGGTTTTCATTAATTTATAATAAACGACTCTCACGTCTCAGAAGTTGTATTAAATACGGTATAGCAACAATTTTACTTTTTACTTTATTAAAAAATGGACAAACACTTTGCTTAGTCATCCTACACTGTTGCAACTCATTGCACTTTAAAGTTTTAATGACAAGATTTAATGTACAGTAAAATTTATTTTTATTTTAAGTAATGCCATATATTTGTGATTGTAAGTTATAATTGTAATCTGTGCATACGATTTTCTCATCGATTTGTTATCTTGTACGGCGGTATACCGTATAGCAAAAGTATTTCAATATGATGCAAACCGGTAATATTATAACTGAGAATACAGAATACAAAAATAATAGAAAAATCTAATGTTAAAACATTGATAATAAATTTTTGTTTCATATTTTTAGCTTTTTTTTACACATTTAAATTAATTTTATCCAATTTCAAGTAAAGATTTAAAAAAAAAACTATTGAGCAATTTATCAGTATTTAATGAAATTAAATTGAGTTTTTTTCAGTATATACTGGAGGAAAAAAAAAACAGAATTTATCAATAATATTTTCAAAAAATTACTTGAAATTGGATAAAATTTCAAGTTTATTTACTGAAAAATCTTGTTGACATCTTTACTATTCTCGATATTTATTAAGCTGATTTATTATTATTGATTTACAGATAAAGCTTTTTTATACCTTTAAACTTTGTAATGTAAAGCTTACACTTTGCACTACATTACTTCCATAATTAAAAGTTTATCATTCTGTTGAAGTATCAGGGGCAACAACAGTTCTTGCAAAGAGCTTACTTAAAACTACGTAACTTTGAAATTTGTATTTAAACATTTTGGCCTTGATCATAAACACTTTTTACTTTTTTCATACTCCTGAAATTGAAACAGAGAGGTACCACCGTGTATTGTACAGCAGTAGCAAAAAAAAAAAAATAAAATAAACGACTATGTAACAATAGAAGACATTTTCATAAATATTTATTCGATGCTCAATGCTCACTGATTATTTAAAATATATAAAAATTAAATGTGGAAAAGTTTGTGTTTTTTATTTAAGTTTTTCATCTAAAAATACAGCTGATGATTTCTAGCTAGGATTTTAGTGTCTGCTCAAGAGGACTATGTTCTAAGCACTTATTTTGGTCCAAATTACAGTTCATTAAAAAATTTTGAGCTTATAAGTTAAAAGTAATTTATATAAAAAAGTTTCCATCAATTTTTAGGTTTCAGGGCGTGTCAGGTAAAGGGTTTGTGATGTCCTAAGAGAATTATATACAGTAGATTTAGTAATCCTCTTACACCCAAAGTTTAATGGTTAAAGTACTCTATTTTTAAAGTAAATACATATTAAATTCATTTAAACTTTTTCCTGATAATTTTATTACGAAATTGCATTCATAATTTTATAAATTAATGCATTTTTTGCATTTATAATAAAGTGGGATTAAAATATTTTTATCTCACTTTATTGATTACTACTGTTTCATAAAATTAATAGAAAATGATTGTGAAATACGTAGAACTATTAGATATATTTAACAAATTTATCATTTTAATTCCAAAATTTGTACAATTGAACTGACCTAAAATTACAGTAATATAAATAAGTATCATTTTATCAGCTATTTATTCAATACAAAATTGCTGATAATCGAATAGAGCAAAAGACGATTGGTATTAAGTTATGTATAAAAGCAAAATAAACTGGAATTAAGTAAAAGATATGATAACCATGGCTCATTACACTATTTATGCTAATGACTCACTCAGATATCGAATGATTAGTTAATTCGTTTAATATAACACGACTGATTCTAAATTCAATTGAGGCTTTATTTCATAGGGAATTGTACGGAACTATGGATTGATACATTGGATCATTAGAAAATAGACGACAAAATTAAGTTTTATGTACTGTACTTTAAATCATTCTAGGTGATATTCTAAATTGGAACATTTTTTTTCACGGGACTAATCGCCATTGAGACTTATATGATTTAGTCTCGTTTTTTGCTCACAATGTAAAAAACGGTGTTTACATTGATAAAATTACTCGGGTTAAGTCACAATATTAGTACAGTATTGGAAAATTAAATATTTTTTTAGAAACTTATTCAATAATTAATCTGGCATTTTGTTTCATGAAATTGTTGCACTTATTTGATCAAATTTTTTAAAATAAGTGTCAGTGCTGTCTTATAAGATTTTTACATTGAATTTCTTATTATAAAATATTGTATCACGTATTATAACTTAGTATTTAAATTGATACTGGTTTTTAATAACAAATTATTTTTAATTAAAGAAAGTTTAAGAGTGTCAGTGACGCTTCTATATTTATAATGACATGTTAATACAGTTTATAAAATGCGACCTTACCATATAATGTTATAATATAACATTATATGGTAAGGTCGCATTTTATAACAAAATATATTATATTTTGTTTTGACTACATGCAACATACAGCCATAGGAGTTAAAAAACTTATGATCAACAATTGTCTATTCACATTTTTTGTGATAAATCAGTGCAATGATTTTAATGAATGCAACTTAACTGCCGGATGTTTGGCGGACTTACACTATTAGTATTAATACACTTGTACAGTAAGTTATTACTTATTAACTAAGGCCATTAACATTGCTTGTTGAGACCAATACTGCCATCTTGAACTGTCCATTTGAGACATCAGCATAATTGTTTATTCATGAATTTATCATTTTATCTGGAACTGGTTTAGTCACTGGGCTAAATTCATTTTAAATAAATAAAGCCAGCAACAGTTATTTTGACTTTCAAATGACAATTTAGTGTTGTTCAGCAATGTAAACAATGTATTGAATACAACGACTTTTTTGTACGACCAAATAGCCGAAACACATTAGTTTAATCATTTAACAATTGAAACTGTGAAGAGAATTAAATTTTTTAATAAATTCGATCTGTATTCGATGAAAGGATGAACCAATTGAAGCAATTGATGTCCTTGCTGTTTACTTGGAAACATACAGTATACTGTATACCCTGTAAGCTGCAACACAATTGTAAATTCAAAACAATAAAATTTAATGCAAATTGTCTTATGGACAATTGCTATTCAAGGACATTTCCTACGTGTTTTCTCATGTTGTCAACACTGCATTTTGTATTAGCTTTCAGTAAGCTAGTTGATGGTCAGCAGTGTTACAGTTATCATTGACTTGAGCGGTTTCTCAAAGTTTACGTTTAAATTGTGTGCATTTAGTGAAACTAAGTTTTCAACTATAAAATTGTGTAAGTGTGCAAATTGGTGGAAGTAGATTGCTCTTGATTTCAAAATTTATCATTAGTGGTTTCGGAAATTCGGTCTCATTTCACGCATAACCACATCTTTCTGGAAAATTCTTCGATTAATTTTAAATTGTTCATGTAATCAATTTTAAGGTAGTTTAAATTTGTATTGTGTTTTGTAGATGCGTTTTAATATCTTTATTAATTTTTATCTTTGTTAAAATTGTACTCACATGTGATTTCGTCGCAGGGAAAATGTTTTGACTTGTAAAGTTAAAATAATATGTTATTAACAATCAAGTAAAAGCTTGAATTATTTAGTTATCGTTAGTTGACTACAATATGTGGCATAATTTTATTTATTTAGTTATTTTTGATGATAAGAGAGGAAGCTTACAATTAAGCTAAGAATGTGTCATCCGGCAAAGAGCTTTTTACTTCTTAGCCAATAATAAGATTCTGGACTTTACACATCTTATGTGGATGTATTTTAGGACTTACTCCGCCTATATGGGCGTTTATAAGATTGAATATAAGTTGTTTTACCCGGTGTTATTTTAGTGTCATCGCATTTGAACTGGTCGGATCTCTCGGTTCTTCACCATGGAGCTGAGGACCATCTTGTGCGCTTTCGTGTTTCTAGGGGTCTTAGCTGCTAACGATGCAGGTTAATAATTTGTTTTTTAACATCATTTTATTTTTTACGTATTTACAAGTATCTACCAAGTTTTGGGACTTGTTTAATTATATTTCTTTAATTATTATTAAGTTTTTAACAGAATTTTCGAATTAAAAAAGTTACTATTTGATGATAAATATTTTTGAAAATTTTAAAACTTATTTTTAAAGATTTTAAAGTTATACTATATATAGTTTACCATGGTTTAAAATTTTTTTAAACTTATACCATGTATTGACAACACTAATTTAACTAATTAAAAATTAATAAATTGAATTGTTTTTTAATATACAGTAAGATTAATTGTTTTATTATAAATTGTAGCCCCTGCCAGTGGACGTTGTACAAAAGAATGTAGCCCAGGTAAGCGATTTTATTTTCTCTGTATTAATTAGTTACTTAAAATAATAAGAACTAGTAACTTAAAAACATCGATTTATATTTTTATAAATTTATTTTTTTTATTTTTTGGGTGGGTCTATACGTTTATGGTAATAATTTTTTATAAAATTAAATTAGTTCTTGAAGGTCGTATAAATTGGAGACATCTTTCATGCTGTGACTGTATAAACAAATTAAATGCACATACAGTAGTAGTTGACATTTTAAATTAAAAATACACTATAGATTGTATAAGTTATTAAAATTAATAATAAGTTTATCTATAGAATAATTAAAGCAACAATATTTGATTGATGTAAGTTTACTTTTGTCTAAATTAATTGATAACCAATTATTGTCATGTCTAACAGAATTTAATGGTTACGATATTGTTGATCATTCATTAAATTGGTGGCTAATTCTCCTTGACTTTTTAAAGCTATTATTTGTATACGTTTCAATTAATATCAAATTACTAGATCTATTAGGTTACACTGTTACAGGGAACTAAGTTCTCTTCCAAAAGCTAAACAGCTATTAATATATTTTATAATCTTATATAAATGGACCTGATTATGACTATAAATTAGGTTAACATTTGAAATTGCACATTGATATGTCTAACCTTGACCGTCCTATTGGGTAATGTGCTTTATCGTAATGTTAACTTACAGTGACACAGCCATCTTTTCTAATCGCATCAAATTGCTAACGACACATCGAACTTGTCAAAACTTTTATTCTTTTATATTAAATATCAATTTCTAAATTTAATCTTGTTTTATTTTAGTCGTCAATCCCAAGTTCAATTACGCGCAGGGCAGATTTTACTCATATAAATATGAATCGGAAACCGGGTTAAATATCGAAGGAGGAATTAAAGAAAAGCCAGGATACAAAATCTCAGCCACTGCCGAATTTCACGCAGTGTCACCTTGTGAGATTGTTCTCAAGGTACAAATTAATAATAATATAAAATAGTATGGCTATTTATTTAAAGCGGTTTAAATTTATAATTGTGATATACATTTTTTAGCTGACAAACGTGCAATTGTCCGGCTCTTTTCCAATTCCAGCTTCTGGAGACTTTAAGAAGAAATTGGAAGAGAGGAATTTGGTTTTCTCCCATACTGATGGCCGTGTTGATGACTTGTGCGCTGATGCACAGGACCCAGCATGGGTACTCAACATCAAGAGAGCCATTGTATCTTTATTCCAAAACTCAATGGACAATGGTTTGGAAACTCACGTCAGAGAGGTAAAACAATTTAAATATTCTTAACTAAGCTTATACTTTGATTTAACAAGTTTGCGAATATTAATATCCATGAAACGCTTCTCATAGATTGTTGTTCACAAACTATTTAAAGTTATTTTAGTTGGTTTTACATTAGAAACAAAAATATTTTTTTTCAAAATCAGACTCAAGAATAAATAAAAGTATTTAAAACGATTAATTATAGTTTGCATTTAAATTGCACAAACGATTTTAGGAAATAATTAATGTTTCTTTTAATTACAAAATGAGAATTTTGAACTTTTATCTATGATAGAATTTAACATTCAGTTGAAACTATTATTAACAGTAATATTTTTAAATAGGTTGATGTTATTGGTCAATGTAATACTCACTACACTCTGGAAGGAAATGAAATTATTAAGATCAAGGATATCTTATCATGTAATAACCGCGTTGGTAATATTTCTGCTATTCAAGCTGATCATTACTCCAGCCACTCTGTAAGTTTATTGTATTTCTTTAAAATTAACGAGCACACCAATTGAATTATTATTGTTTATTGTAAAGGATATTCAATCTCTTCCACTCTTGGATTCTGACTATCGTTGCGTTCAAACTATCGAGAAAAGTCTTACAAATTCGGTTTCATGTCATGAAACTCATCGTTATCGAGTTCATGCTAAGGGCGAAAAAGCAGCTTATTCTACAAGTGACAGCAAATTGACCTATGAAAAGAATGGAAAGAGCAGTATTAAGATCCGTAAGTATTTCGAATTGTTTTTGTATATAAAGGTTTGCTTAAATTAACTGCAATTATTTTTGTAATAATAAAGCTCAAAACTGGGAACGATCTAGTCTTCTGTTTGATCATCATGATGAAGATTCTACTGTGGCCGATGTCCAAGATGCCACCAACGCTATTAAACAACTGTGCAAAAATTACGAAAGTGCTGAAATTGGAATCGATGCAAGCAACTTGTTTACCCGATTGGTGTACAATTTCCGACGTTTGTCTGTGGCTCAACTCAAGACCATTTACAATTCATTGTCTGGAACATGCGGTGCTTCGTCATCTAAGATTAAGTGTGTATATTGTGCAGTAAATGTTATTTGTAAACTTTATTTAAAAATCTTTTTGAATTTTTTAGGGATACATTTGCCAGCGCATTGGTTGGTGCTGCCACTGAAAATACCTTAATTGCTCATGAAGAACTTGAACTGAGCAAAACGGCCAATATTCATCTATTACATTTATGGTCACTTTCTTTGGCTTTTATGAAGCAACCTACCAGCAAAATTGTTGAAATAATTGCAAACTTTAATACGGTATTTTTACTTTGACACCATAAAATTTAAAGCACTTTATTTTAATGTTTTTTAAAATAATTTTAGAAATATCCTTTTGACCGAACATTTGAATTAACTGGTTCCACAGTCGTCCACGGATTCTGTCGTCATAACACGGATTGTCAAAATGACCCCAATGTACAAAAATTCTTGAATTTCCATGGAGCCCGATTGCAAAAGAAATGTGTGGGTTCTCAAGATGAAGAAGATAAGGTAGATTTCTCACATTTCTTTAATATTTTATAAAATAATTATTTTAAAATATGCATATTTTCGTTAGATCATTTCTTCTTTGAAAGCTTTTGGTAACGTTGGTCGAGTGGGACAATTCGCACCACAGATTGTTGAATGTATCAAAAACAGAAACGCTAAAATTCCAGTTCGTATTGCTGCTGTTCAGGCTTTCAGACGTGTTCCAGTTGATGTTAAGGTAATTTGAACAACATTTCTGTATTTTATTTATTTTTTTAATGAGTAACGTTTTTTTTACTGTAGAGTGGATTCAAAGTTTTGGAAGTTTTGAAAGACCAAAGTGAAGATACTGAAGTTCGAATTGCCATTTATTTGGCTTTGGCTCGACACCCGATTCCAGTTCTTTATGATCACCTGAAGGATATTTTAGACCACGAAATTGTCAACCAAGGTATCCGATGCCTTATTTAAAAAATACTATAGCAAACTATACATAATTTTGTTTATTTTATAGTGAACTCTTTCATCTGGACACATTTACAGAACTTGCAGCATTCCGAAAATCCATTCAAACGTGAAGCTAGAGAATTGGCTGAAGATATTAATCTGCAAAAGAAGTTCCACAATGACTTCCGAAAGTATTCTCGCAATTACGATGCTTCGTTTTTCAATGAAAAATACAACGTTGGAGGTGATTTGGAAGGAAATCTTATCTTCTCACCAGATTCTTATTTACCAAGATCATTTTCGTTGAATTATACTGCCACTGTGTTTGGTATGGGAATTAATTTCTTTGAGGTAAGATTTTTAATTATTTTTTTTTAATATGAAAGCTGTGTTAACCATATTTATTCTTTTAACTCTATTATAGTTGAACGTCCGATCAGAAAACTTTGAATATCTTTTGGAGAAATATTTTGGACCAGCTGGCAAAGTAACAACTGGAGAACCCTTAGACTTAATCAACCAATACGGAGATAGATGGCATAAAATTGCTGAAAAAATCGAAAGCCAAGCTTCTGGAGATTCTCATCGACACAAGAGAGAACTGCCATATAAAACTCAAAAACTCAATGAAGTTTTGAACAAGGTATTAATCAATTTTTAGTAATATTAATATTGTATTAACAAATGGTTATAAACATAATAGGCTGCCATAAAACCAAACCGTGAACCATCTGGCTCTGCAACTCTTAAAGTCTTTGGAAATGAGTTACAACATTTCCGTTTCCACAAATTAGAAGAATTGTACGATAAAAACAATCCTTTCCGTATTCAGGACGTTCTCAGTCATGTAATAATTCTTTAATGATATGTAAATATATGTAATATCAAATTAATGTTACTTTGTCAACAGTTGGCTAAACACAAGGAATTAGATGTAGCAAGAAATTGGCTTTTCCTTGATGGAACTTACTCAGTTCCAACTCTTGCTGGTGTTCCTTTGAGACTGGACATTAATGGCACAGCTAGCGTTGGTCTTAAACTTGTATCTCACTTTGATGTAAGACAGTTACTTCTCAGACCTCGAAGTGCTGATATTAAGAGCTTCATTCAGCCAAGGTAATTTTATTTTTTTATGTAAAACGAATACAATTCATACTAATTTTGTAACTTTAATTTAGTGTAAACGTTGAAGTATCTGCTGCTTTATTATTGGATGCCCATGTGAGCAAAACTGGTCTTAAATTCGGTAGCCGTCTCTACTCAGCTGGAGCCATTGATGGAACTTTCGAATTGAAAGAAGGAGAAAGCTTGGTAGCTAAACTTGATCTTCCAACGCCCAGTCAAAAAATATTGCAACTGAGGTATATGCATGCTTTATAATTAAGCCTGGTAAGCATAAGACTTTAAACAAATTAATTATTCTTTTGCAGAACAAAATCATTTGTTGTACAAAATGACGTTGACGTTCCAGTAACTCCAGTTAATCCAAATCGATACGAAATCCATGGCTGCTCTCCTGGAACTACTGGATTAGAATTGTGCGCTGATCTCTCTTTACCAAAGCCACTGTTTGATGACAGCAGACCTTTTGCTATTTTGGGTCAGACTGTTAAGTATGATGTTGTTTTGCAAAAGAAAGACAAAGGACTTCAAGGATATCATTTCACAGCACTTTGGAAACGAGAAACTGTAATTTATTTGAAATGTATGATGACTTTTTAGCGATTAACGATTTTAAATCTCAATTTAGGGAGCTGGAGATGAAGTTAAAAACACCGAATTTAAACTTTCATTTGATACTCCTGGTACCAGTGTTCCTCATGGATTTACAGTCGATTATAAATTGGATCGTGTTGCAGATACTCTTAAAGCTGGTCTTCGCAGTCCAAGAGTAAACGTGGGATTAGATGGTACACTTATTGATCGATTGATTGTTCTATTTAAACTGTTGACTAATAATGCTAATATTTGTTAGGAAAATATGTGTTGGAAGCAAACAAGAAAGCCGCAAACTTCAAGTTGCAAGTCCAAGATCGACAATATACTTTGAATGGACAAACCACCGTTGATGACAAAGGTGCCGTTAAGGTTTATGATTCCAACTGGGTACTTGGATCTCCTGAAGGACAGGCCGTTAAACTGCTCGGAAAAATTACTCATACAGTTGGCAAGAAGGTGGATCTTGATTTGAAAGCTGAGCTTCCAAATAATCAGCCATTGTCAGTTAAGGGTAATTACTTGAAACTGAAGCAATTTTAAATCGTGAATTTATAAAATTATTTTGTTTAAGGTCACGTTGAACGTGATGGTCCTTTGAATCCTTTGGCGACGTTTACTGCAGCTGCAGATCTTGACATCGTGCTTCCATTTATTGAAACTAAAATTGTTGGTAACGTAAATAATAAAGAGGAAGAATTCGGAAATCATCATTTAGTCAATCTTAACGTTGATTATAAATTGAAATCTGAAGGAAAGAAAAACAGCTTTTTTGTTAAACTTGATGTAAGTGACTCCGCTTATTTTGATGACAGGTACAGGTGATTAACATGTATTCAATTTTTAATAGCATGAAATCAGTGTAGATCGCGAAGCCCGCGAATTTAAAATTAAGAGGAATACTGAATTTGGAAGCACACGTTTTCCTGAATACAACCTTAATTCAAAGATCTTGCTCCAGAATGAAGACCAGAAATATCATAGCTTGTTAGATCTGAAATGGGGTGGTGATTTCACTGATTCCAACCAGAAAATATTTTATGAGCATACACATACTTACAAATTGGGAAGTCGAGGAGCATATGAAGGAGAAGGACAGATTACTTTCGTTTACCCTAGGAGACACATTGACTGGAAAATAAACAGCAAAATCGACTACGAACCAAAGAAAGAACTTGAATATGATTTGGAATTCAGATACGCTCAAGATAAGACAGTCAAGGTATATTTTAGCTCGTTTTTTGAAAAAACAATTGTTGTTGATTATATTAATCCTTTATTAATTTTTAATGAAGCTGGAAGTCCAATTGAAAAACGATTCAGCCAGATTTGAGAAATATTATGGCGAAGTTAAAGTTACATTGCCGTCCAGAGAAATTGTAATAAGAGATCAAATTGAAGAGAAAGCTAAAGGAGAATATGTTGGAACTTCCTTTATTCAATGGCAGAAAGGCGAATCAGTCACCGTTAAGTATGATTATAAAGATAAATCAGCAGCCAACGTTAAACATCATGAAGCTAATGCTGTTGTTACTTATGGAACTCAAACCAAGCCACTTCGAAAATACAAAGCGGTTTATTACAGAGATCCAACTAAGTTTTCTATTTCTGGAAAAGTGGAAAAACCAGACGATACTTACAATGTAGATTTAACGTATGAACGACCATCTGAAGGATCTGCCAATTTGAATCTTAATCTGAAAACACCATGGGTTGAAGGAAAAGTGACTTCCAAAAGAGTTCCAAATGACTTCCAGGGTAATTTGGATCTAAAGACCTTCCTTGGAAGAAAAATTAAGGGATCAACCAGTCTTAAAGGCGACACAGTTAAATCACTTACTGCTGACTTGAAGGTAAATTTAATTGAAATTTTAATCTGTCTGCCTTGTTACAACTTTATTTTTTGAAAATTACAGTGGGATGAAGGCCGAGATGACTCTAAAAGGATTTCAGTTAAGGCTGAAATTGAACGTCCAAGACGGCTAGCCGCCAACGTTAAGGGCACACTTACCATCTTAGATTTCCCTATTTCAGGAACCTTCAAATATGCTCTTCCACAAACTTTCCTTACAGGATCTCATAAAGTGTTTTTTGACGGCGAGGTTGGACCTCAACGTAAAAAGTTTGGTTTAGATGCTGACATCAACATTGAACGATCGCAAAGTGGTCGACGAAAGTCACATGGAAAAGTTATCGTTAATTTACCAGAAATTAAAGACTGGACATTGGAATACGATACTGACTTACACATTCATCCTGAAGAGAGATCTTTCCACTTAGATGTCCATGTGGAATGCCCAAAACACGGTCATTATGGAGTTAAGGCTGACTATCTCAGAGGTCATAGAAAGATTGCTTCTAACCTTGAAGTTGAATATGGCGAAGGTACATTTTGATTTGTCATAACTATTACCAGTTTTGAAATTTTGTCATTTATTTTTTTGTTTTTTATTAGGCAAACACATTGGGTTGGGTCTTGGAGCTTTCTTGGATATTGGCGGTCATGGACATGGATACGATATTGGTGGCAGTTTCAGTTTGAAAACACCTTTCGCAGGAGTTGAGGATATTGCTATTACCTTAAGAGACGCTTTCCAGCATTCTCCTGAGGTTGGACACTTTGTTACTGATCACCATGTCAGATGGGCTCCTGGCAAAGAAGTTGGTTTAGTTGTAGAATTTAACCGCATTCACAAGAAAGGTAATAGCTTAGAGCTCAACGGTAAATTTGAATTAGACACACCATTTGAGAATTATCGTCATAAGAAAATCTCAGCTGATATTAACTTTGACCGCAACCCAATTGTTAGTCTACACGCTAATATTGAAGTTGAAGATGGAATTAAAAAAGCTGAAACCCATCTCCACTACACTCGAGATGGTTCTAAAATCGAGAGCACGCTTTTAATTGATGGCAGCCAAGTGGATAACAGAGCTTACCTTGATTGCGCTTTTTCTAATCAAATAACTGGACCAGACTCCTATGACATTCACTTATCAATCCAAGACCTTGCCAAGAGAACCTTGGCAATTGATGGATCGGTAACTTCTACTAAGCCAAAAGTTGGTATTGATTTCACTATAAATCTCCCTGTCGATTCCCCTAAAACCATTACATTAAAAGGACAACTTGTGCGTGACGGAACTAAGCGTAACGCTGAACTGACGGGTAATTGGGGCCCAGGAAAATCCATTAATTTTAAAGCTGATTTAGTATTAGAAGAGAATGGAAGTTTAAAAGGAAGCATAAAGACAAATAGTCAAGCCTTGGAAATCAAGGATAGCTCTGTTGGAGTAGAAAGGAAAGTTGAAGGACCTAAACGATCTTACAGTTTGCAATTCCATTTGGGTGAAGGACGAGATATTGAGTTAGCATTAACTGTAAACGACAAGGCGGACAAAACGGGTCTTACTGGAGACGGTGCTGTCATCATCAATGGAGATGAATTTATCACCACAAAGGTTGATTTAGTTGATGCACCAACTAAGAAGAACTTCTTTGGACGCATTTTGGAATACTCAGCTGAAGTCAGCAATCCAGGCATTTCCTTTAAAACTCATGCAGTTTTGCTGTCAGAAAAAGGCCTTAATCCTTCATTTGAGATCTGCTCTTTGGAAGGCGAAAATTGTATCAAATTTGAAGGTTTGATCGATTTGGATAAATGGGATCCTAAAGTTGGACCGATTGACAACACAATATACGCCAAAGTTAAAGTACAAAACGGACCAGGTAACAGCCGAACTGGAGGCATTCTCTTCTCAAATAGTCGCATTCGTGGCTCAAAGGAAGCAACCGTAAAACTTATTCTTAACGAAGAACAAAACCGAAACATTGGCTTCCGTTACAAAAAGGATTATAAGGATGATCTTAAGAAACCAGACTACACTAAATGTAAGTTTTGAACACATTTCATTTTAATTGAGCAGTATTTAATAAGACACTTAATTTCGTAGCCTATCAGGTGATTTTACCTTCAAGAACCCTTGAAGCACGCAGCCAGAGAGTTTACAACAATCAAGGATTCCTTTATACTTTCACTTTATTAGCCGACGCAGTTAAAGAACCAAACAAGGGATTAGTTATTACAGCTGACATTAAACAAACTGCAGAAGGAATTTCATCAACCAGAACCACAAAGCTCACAGTCAAGCATCCAAAATTGTCCAAGGTATTGAATTAGTAATTTTATCTCTGAAATTGTAATAAACTATTTTAACAATTGAATTTAATTACACAGGACTTGGTAACTCTGATTAACATTAAACGACGAACTGGTAAAGTTATTTACTTTGAAAGACTCGAGTTTGACTTGTCTAAAGATCCGAAAAAGAAGTTTTCAATTGACATGGAATTATTGGATGAACCAAGATACAACAATGGTCACAATTATACCTATTTAATTGGTCTTCAGCAGCCAGGACAGAATCTTGATTTCAAAATTAAAGGACACTTTGGTAAGTTAGCTTATAAATTCTCCAATGTAACTAATTAATGATCATTTTGTTTATATTAAATTTAATTTAGGACGTGCCAAAGAAGCTCGTACTGTTGGAATTGAATTGAACTGGTTGACTAGAGCAAACAAACCATACGTTATTTCATTCTTGAATGACATTAACAAAGTCCAAAGAACAATCGGAGGCTATGTAAGAATGATTTATTATCTAAAGTTTATACTATAAATGACATTTGTTTTAGTTGTTATAAATGTAATTATTTAATTGAAATAGCTTCGCACTCCCTTGCGCCAAATTTCATGGGATGGAACTTACATTAAGTTTGACGATGGTGGAATTCCAAATGCTAGAGGACATCTTGACTTGCTGTATAACAACAAAGTTATTCGCAGCGCTTCATTCGAAGTATCCAGAGGACCCGAATACAATATCAAATACTTTGTCGACCCTGCTGACAAAACCAGATCATTCCGTTTACATGGTGGTGTAATTGATGACTCCACTTACCAATGGATTGCTACCAGAACCAAGGGATCGAAAGTGATTGAAGATTTTAGCAGCTACCATCATTTGAATAACTCCAACCTTTTGTTCAATCGCTATACTTGGCGTCCAGATTTAATTTCAGATGTCAGGGTAAGTTGGAGTAATAATTATATTGTTTACAAAATCTATTATAATAACAAAATGGTATTTTTAGGATGCCATTGATGCTCGTTTGGACACTGCGACCGACGTTGTACTTGAAATTGTTAGAGATTTTGTATCCAAAGCCGAAGAAGAGATTGAGGATAAAACTAGGGGACTGCGTGACATTGTTAAAACTGATCTTGCTCCTTTTATTGCCTATTTTAAAGAAAAGGTTGTTGCAACTGCTAATGAACTTAAAGCTGGCTGGCAACCAATGAAACTGACCAAATTGAAAGGCGTTTTGCAAAGTATTTTTGGGTGCGTAATCATAAAATTACAATAATAACCATTGGTTAATCGTTTTTATTTGGTTCTTAGTGAATTTCTTGATGTTAACGCTATCATCACAAGCCTGGAACAAAGAATTGAAAACGTCTACAATGCGATTACCAATTCTCTCAACAGAGTTAAAGAGTATTTAAGCAAGGCTGATGATTTTGTTGAAAGAGTACGAGCCACCATCAGAGCATACATTAAAGAACTTCCAGATAAAATCCAAGCTTGGAGAACTACTATTAGAGCTAAATTGCCAGAGATTGCCGACCGAGTTAGAAATTTCTTGATTCGCGTTCGAGACTACATCGATGAAGTTGTAGAGAACCAATATGTTAGCCAATATTTAGCTAAGTTCAGAGCAATTTGGGACAGGACTTTTGGACGATTAAGAGGTAAATTCCTCTACTTTAATAATTTCCAAGTGATATTTTTATATCGAGTTTTAAATTGTTTACACAGAATACATCAGCTTGGTGTTGGACGCTGTTTTAGGAGATGACCAAGGAAGAAGTGATCTTTATGAGCGAATTAAGACCCGATTGTACGAACTGGCTGAAGGTGACACTGCTTCAGCTAAGATTTTGAAGGAAATTTTGCTTGCTATTAAATCCGTGAGAGAAACCGTACAAGATGTAAGTAATTTTATATTGAATTAGTATCTGTAAGATTTCTAACTTTTATGGTACTGTATAGATTATTGCGGATATTAGGAAAGCAGTTGAAGATTATCGTGAAGAAGCACTTAAGCGATTTACAGGTCTTTACAACTCAGCGGACCCAGACCTCAAAGAACTTGTTGCTGAAATTAAAACCTACCGTGAAAAGGTAAAAAAACGATGCAATGGTTATAATCGACAACGTTTTTAATCGAAATTGGGCTGGGATGCCAAAACTTTCTCAATAAAGAAAGTCTTTATCCAAACTTTTGTTATATTTGTATATATTTTTACTAGATTTTGGCCAAATATCAAGACAACCGCAGTTTGAAAGAAAGAATCCGTGCCCACGTTGACAAAGCTCTTGGAATTGCTAAAGAACAAATTCAACATTTTACGAGCTCAGCTGTATTTGATCCAAAGAACGGCAAAATTCAGTATTATCTTCCATTGATTCTGCCCGTTGATACTATTCGAACCTTAAGAACTGAAGGATTCAGTCTGCAGCGATTACTGCAAAGAGAAAGACGTGATGGTAGAGACCTGTATAAGCGAATCCGACGTGCTTTGAGAAGCGGAGATGTCTTGCCACCATTTGAAGGTAATTAATAACTTTATTAGCTATATATTAATTTTTCCATATCTTAAACTTAATGCAACATTACTGTTTTTAACGAAGGTCACGCTCTTTTGATTGGCGATCAACACTACGTCACATATGATCATCGATTTTATGACTTCCTTGGCAAATGTCAATACGTATTGACAACTGACTTGGTCGACAGAAATTTCAGTGTAATTGTTAACTATGCTGAGAGCAAAGGTCAAACAGAGCGAAAATCGATCGTGGTCGTCTCAGACACTCATAATATTGAAATTAGATCAGATTTCAAAGTCAGTATATTGTTTTATAAAACAAAGTTAACAACATACGAACTTATTTTTTCCTTTCTATAAAGGTCCTGTTAGATGATCAAGAAGTTGAATTGCCAAATCATATTGAAAATACACACATTCACCGTGATCATCATGCAATTGTTGTTGAAAATAACAAAGGCTTCACTTTGTACTACGACTTTGCAAACAACTTGGTATTAGTAAATGTCAGCGGATTTTATTTCAACCGATTGGGTGGTCTTTTTGGTAATTACAACAATGAGCCAAGTGATGATTTCCATACACCTGAAGGAAAGAATGCCACCTAGTAATTAAATTCATTTTTAAACTCTTTTGTTAAAACATTATTTAATATAATTTTCTGTGCATTTCCGCAGTCCCACTGAGTTTGCCAACAGCTGGGAAGTTTCCAATAGTTGTGGATCTAAAGACAACGTTGCATCACACAAGGAAGCAGTGTTTGGCAGTGAAGGATATTTATGGTGTCATAAACTCTTTACATCTAATTGGTCTCCATTCAGATCTTGTTTCAAATATGTAAGTTTGCTGTTTTTATAGTTAAAATCAACTTCTCCCACAATTTTATTTCACTGCCTGAGTTGAAAGTGATGCTAAATGTCTGATTTTTTTTTATGTAGGGTCATGCTGAAAATTACTTGAAAGCTTGTTTGGAAGAAGTAACTATCAGAAGACATGAGGCCGAACCAGCCGATATTGCTTGTCAAATTGGCGCTGCTTTTGTTGATACATGCCACCACCACCACATTGACGTTGAACTGCCAACAAGATGCTGTAAGTGCTTTTTAAATATTTTATTAATTTTAATTGCTACAGTAACTACTTTGATGATTTTTAGTGCGTTGTTCTCGTCCTGATGGAACAAAATATGGCAATGGTGACGTCCAAACCATTCAAGGAACTGAAGTTCCCAAATCTGCTGATATTGTTTACGCTGTGGAACAGAAAGTCTGCAACCGACAAATTTTGTTGGATTCTCTAGACGAAGTGTCCATCGAATTGGACAAGGCACTTGGCGCAAATGGTTTGACCAATAATCGTTATGGTATTGTTGCTTTTGGCGGCCAAGGAGTTGACTCACACGCCCACGCACACACCGCTCGTGGACAGTTGTTTACTGACGCTAAATCGGCTAAATTGGCTTTAAAGAACTTGGCATTTGCTGGTACAAGCCCTAGCGATGTTTTTGAAGCGATCGATGAAGCCAGTCATTATCCATTCAGAGTTGGAGTAGCCAAAACCATCATTTTGTTCTTATGCAGTCGATGCTCAGAGGACAGTCAATCGGTAATTTAAGTCTAATATTTATTTTATATTTAAACGGTGCAAAATGTATGGTGTTTTATTTATTATTTAAATATTTAGATTTACTATTATGACTTACAAGCTCAATTGCTTGAGCATGGAATTACACTCCACATTTTATCCACCGATGACGTGACTGTTAGAGCCAAACCAGCAATTGCTCAACAAATTATTGGTGAGTTTCTTTCAAATTTGCATCATTTTGAGTGCAATGTTATTAAAGTATTTCTGATATCTCGGTAGGTTATGATGCTAAGACTACCTACAAAGCAAAAGACGCTAGTCAGAAGACATTATCTGGAGACCCTGATCTCAGGCCGCAAATCAGTCAAGTTGATGACGTTTGCTTCCAATTGGCTCAGGAGTTGGATGGTTCAGTTTTCAGATCTAACCAATTAAGCGTAAAGAAGGGCAATTTGGGTAAAAACGTTAAAACTGTATTTGCTCGTCGAGTAGCAGCATCTGCTAAGCCATCTACTTGTCAAAATTGTGATTGTGTCGCTGGTCCTGATGGTATTCCTATTCCATATTGTACACCATGCACCGACGTTAAACCACGAACGGTAATTTTAAAGTTTGATTTTAATAATTATACAAATATAATAAAATTGAATTTTTTTAGGTGACAATAGGTGATACCAAAAAGTCTAAGAAAAATTAAATAAATCGGGCCCAAATTAATAATTCTATTAAATTTAGTTGTCATACCTATGAAAAGAAAACTAGATATAATTTTGTAGTGTTCGTTCTTCAACATTTAATGTTTTTGTCATTCACTACAGTCTACAGCAGATGTGTGTATCAACTTTTATAAGTTAATGTAATTAATCTCATTAATGGGCAAGAGTTGTAATGATCATTATGGAATGTAATAAAACCTACAAATAAAAATACCGTAATAAAAGTTGTTGGTCACATGTAATTTTCTTTTAATTGAACTACTGTATGTACTATAATAATTTGTTATTTGCCGTTTTGCATAAATATCGAAGAATCTTTTTAGAGCGTGAAAAATCAAAACTTACTGTAAGACAAAATAACTTGTTCAAATGCTTGGAAAAGTAATAAATTATTTTCTAAAAAAGTCGAACGCAACAGTAATTTAAATTTATTTTTTCAAGTATTAAAGTGTACAAATTTCATACAAAGATTCTATTTTCAATGCCATGATAGAATGTGTACCGTACTACTAGAACCGGTACTAAAAAAACATGCAAAGTACTGAACGGAAAAATATTTCCTAAATTGGTAACATACCGCACAATATTTTGGTAATACAGTATTATACTGTAGCTAGTATTATTTTTTTTTATAAACAACTGATTCACTATTTACTATTTTTGTTACCTTACTAAAGCCTCCATTGCTATTCATGCTAGAAAATTCTATTGCGGTGAAGCTTTCGCGAATATTCTAGAGCGTTCCAGAGCATTCACGGCTATTCAAGAGCGGAGCCGATCAGCTGTGCTCGCAGGTATATAATCAGCTGCTCGTTTGGCAGATGATCAAACCACAACAAAACTTCAGAAGAAGATAAACCTTCTACATTCAAACAAGTCAGCATTTACTCCGGCGTTTTCTTTTCAATTAAATTGAAATAAAATGTCTCGATTTGGATTGATTCCATATTGGCGAGAACCTCGCGATCTGTTTGATCTGGCTTTGCAGTCTTCGAGATTATGGGACCAAAGTTTTGGCGATGGAATTCTCGACACCGATCTGTTTCCACCTCAACTCATTCAGGGTCTTTACATTCGACCAAGAAGATTTGCCGACCGTCAAGCATGCGGCACCTCAGAGATCAAACTATCTGATGACGGCAATAAATTCCAGGTGATGCTCGACGTCAATCAGTTCAAGCCGGAAGAACTGTCGGTGAGAACTGTCGATAATTCCATAGTTGTCAAGGGAAAACATGAAGAAAGAAGCGACGATCATGGCTACATTTCGAGAGAATTTACTCGACGTTATGTTCTGCCAGAAGGTGTGAAAGCGGAAGAAGTCGTCTCTCAGCTGACACACGATGGAGTCCTCACCATTGAAGCCCCTAAGCCAGCCCTGGAAGCTCCAAAGAAAAACGAGCGTGTGGTTCCAATTGAGAGAGGCAATGTTCCAGCTGCTATTAAAGAGCAACAGAGTTCTTAGACGAGGACTTCTATTTTCACACTGATGTATAATTTCTTTTGTCAAGCAAGTCGTTTTGACGTTAAATTTGTCAATGTCATAAATGTGTAAAACGTAATTTTGCATTTGTAACGATATTTCATAATTTTGTTCAACTTAAAGCTTTGTTTTTCATCACAATAAACTTGTTTAAACGCATTTAATTTTGTCTTGTGTTTTACTTGCGATTAATCATTTTTTTTCTTCTAAATTAAACGTGATTAAAGAAAATGATGTACTTAAATCTTTGAGAACATCTTATCAACTTTGAAAATTTTCTTAATGGGTGTTTGTAGTATTGTTGAAAATTCCAGTATGAATTTTGAGCATTCTCAAGCTAAAATTATCTGACATGTTTTTTCTCAATTTAATTATCCATAAAATGAAAAAATAGCGATGCATTGTCTGGAATTTGTTTTATTATTAAATTATGAATTTTTTATTTGGATGAAATATTTGATTACGTAATGAAGGTAATCGTTATAAAGGTCATTGTCACGTCGGGTTAGGTGAAAAAATGATTTACGGTTCTGATCAACTAATTATCAATTAACGTACTAATGTTTTAAAATAAATTAGTTTCGGTGAATTATTTTATTTCCGTAGGTGCGTTTCTCAAAATATCAAAAGACGCGTAATGTAGTGTCTTTCTGACCTACTGAAGGTCAAATGTTAATGTAATTTATAACAATAACGCCAAGAAAAAAATGTTATGAATAAATGTTCTGTATGTATAAATACAAATTTATTTAGAAATTTTATTTCAATAATCTTCACCGTTTTTGTACAAAATATTTTTACGATAGTAGTCAAAAATACTTTCTGAAATAAAATTTTGTGAAAAATTATAGAACAGTGATTCTTGGGTCACGAATTATTTTTTTACAATATACAGTACCGTTTTTTATATGATTGGTATACTATAAATAATTACTGTACAATTAATTAAACGACTTTAGTCGGTATACAGTTTACACTGTCATTATTATCTTAACATTTTTTTAAAAAACTTTAATGTAGGCATGTCTTAACATTCATTACTATCAATTACTGTATATACAGTAACTTATTGTAAAATGTAGAATGGTTTTCAAAGATCATTTTATTTTGTAAAAACTCTAACAAGTGTTTGTTATTAAATTATTGCATAAGATAGCCGTCGGATAAGATTGGATGACCTTCCAATTTCGTAATTTTTAAATATTTTTATTTAACTTTGCTATTTTTATCTGGCTATGGGTTATTGTTACGTATTTTTAGATGTCACGTAACGTTGCAGTTGTTTTCATCGTTCCTGATTGGCTGGCTGTCTCCATTCAACGCTTCTCCAATAGGTCATTGGACTTTTCTAGAATATTCGCGTCTATTTCAAATAGGCTAAAATGTAAACAGCAACGCCGTCTACAATTATCTCGCAATTTCTAGGCGGGGAAACGCCCAGAACTTTTGGTAGAGTATATAAACAGTGTAATTGTCTCTCGACAGTCAAAATAAAACTTGACAGTCAAATACTACAAGTTGAGAGCAAATAATTCTCAGAAAAAAAGTTAGTTAATTAAACTTACTTCATTGAAAGAAAGCAAAAAATGTCACGATTTAGTTTGGTACCTTGTTCCTCGATGTGGTGGCAAGAACCGAGAGACCTGTTGGACTTGGCCTTGATACCGTCGAGAATGTTGAACCAGAATTTTGGAATGGGACTTTTTGACGACGACTTATTTCCATCTACATGCTATAACGGTTTCTACTTTCGCCCAAGAAAGTTTACCGACCGACAGACCAGTGGTGCTTCCGAAGTCAAACTTTCTGACGATGGGACCAAATTCCAATTGATGCTGGACGTTAACCAGTTCAAACCGGAGGAGTTGTCAGTGAAGACCGTAGACAACAGCATCGTCGTTCACGGAAAACACGAAGAAAAACTTGATAAACATGGCTTCATAACCAGAGAATTTACCAGACGTTATGTGCTTCCGGAAGGAGTAAAACCAGAGGATGTAGTCTCTGGACTTTCTCAAGATGGAGTGCTGACCATCGAAGCTCCAAAGCCACAGTTAGAAGCGGCACCATCTAATGAGCGAGTGGTTCCAATTGTTACAAAACCAGCTCCTGAAGCAGCCGTTCAGAGTCAACACTCTCAAACCGCAAATCCTCCTGAGTCAACATAAACTGAGACAACCTGTCTGTGATTATAAATGGACTTAAAATTTAAATCTCTGCAAGCTCCAGTGAATTGCGAACATGTGGTTCCTGAAGTTCAAGAAAACTGTTGTTGGTTCCGGTCACTGGGAAATCCGGTTTCAGAGATTCAAAATAATAAAAAGCAATTGTATAAAGTTTATTAATTTAAAATTTGTAAATTTTTGATATCCAGATTTGTTAAGCGTATAATTGCAGAGCAGTATTTGCATTATTTTTGCCAAAGATTATATTTTGTTACTTTAAATGTTTTTTGATGCCAAAAATCTAGGTTTATTGTAATGTTTACTTTGCATTTGTAAAATTTGATATTTTTGTCAATCGTTAACTTTAATAAAATTTAATTGCACATCAATTTATTTTTGTTTCTTAATTTGTGCGTTGTCGTTGAACTAAAAGTTTTTGTTTACAAAACTGTTCGACTTGTATTTTTTTTTTTAAAAAAAAGATTCTAAATTATGGCGTTGGCTTACATTAACTTACTATAATAATTGCAGTATTTGAGAAAATTCCTCTTAAGCTTATTTTAGTTGGTATAAATTTCTATGAGAAGCTAAACTACTGTATAATGGCAGTTATCGTGAATAATGGACTTCATGTCTTGTAATAGATTTTAAAAAATAAAAGTGCAACGATGTACAGTATTAATAGCCGATATATACTGTACTGTAGATTTGGCTTAAATTATTTGAATTTTATCCAGCTGATTTCGATTCTTGAAATTAATATTGATTTTGGTCATTAACTTAATCTATTAAAATACAAACTTGACTTTCAATAACTTTATACCTACTGTATAATTGATTAAAACTAAATTGAAAAAGCTTAAGACGACGAGAACAAGCAATAGATAATGTATTTTATAAACTATTCCAGTAATTTCATTAATTTTTATTTTAAGAAAAATAGCATATAGCATTTAAATTAATTATGTACAGCAGGAGCTTAATCAAATAGCTGTCCGGTTTTATCCATTGTTTCTATGAGAAAATTAAAGATCATTCAATAACCGAATCTGTGCAAAAATAAAATTTGCATCAATTTCACAGTAAATGACAAATTAAAAGAAAAGCGATTATTTAATTACGTTATACGTGAAGCACTGTATAAAACTTTTAATGACATTTTTTTTAAATTATTGAAAATATTAAAAATTCAACTAATGTTCTGTTATTCTTTTAACGATTTAATTTAAGGATTTTTATCTCGTTGTTGGTTATTGAACTTTTAGATGTTACATATCGTTGCAGTTGTTTACATCTTTCCTGATTGGCTGGCTGTCTCCATTCAACGCCTCTGCAATTGGGTAATAGATTTTTCTAGAAACTTCGCGTGAATTTCAAAAAGGCTATAACATCAACATCTCTCTCGCAATTTCTATGTGGAGAAACGCCCAGAAAGATTTGTTGGGTATATAATCAGATCAACCGGCTCTCGACAAACATAATAGAACTTGGCAGTCAAAAACTACAAGTTGAGAGCAAATAATTATCAGAGTAACAGTTCGTTAGTTGAACTTACAATACTTCATTGAAAAAAAACAAAAAATGTCACGATTTGGTTTGGTACCTTATACCTCAATGTGGTGGCAAGAACCAAGAGACCTTCTGGACTTGGCCTTGATGCCCTCGAGGATGTTAAACCAGAATTTTGGAATGGGACTTTTGGACGACGACTTATTTCCACCCACACTTTATAACGGTTTCTACTTTCGCCCAAGAAAGTTTACCGACCGACAGACCAGTGGTGCTTCCGAAGTCAAACTTTCTGACGATGGGAGCAAATTCCAATTGGTGCTTGACGTTAACCAATTCAAGCCTGAGGAGTTGTCGGTGAAGACCGTAGACAACAGCATCGTCGTCCACGGAAAACACGAAGAAAAACTTGATAAACATGGTTTTATCTCCAGAGAATTCACCAGACGTTATGTGCTGCCAGAAGGCGTTAAGCCAGAAGATGTGGCTTCTGCGCTTTCTCATGATGGAGTGCTGACCATCGAAGCTCCAAAACCACAGCTAGAAGCACCTCCACCAACTAATGAGAGAGAAGTTCCAATTGTCAAAACAGCAGCTCCTGCACCAGCTGTTCAGAATCAGAATTCACAAGCCTCAAATCCTGCTGAGTCAACTTAAACTGAGACAAGCAGTCCATCAATATAAATTGGCATTATTAATTTCGAAAAATTAGTTTATTAAACTAGTTTTGTATGTATTATTTCAAGCTATTTTTTATGACATTTATTGTACCGTAATTTCGTTTCATGTAATTTGCAAATGCTTAAGTATGCGTAAATATTGATTGTACGAAGTTTATGTTATTGTTTAGTAATTATAAATTACATAATGTCGTTTTTATTTTAATGTATGATATACTGTAGTAAATATTGACACTACTTTTTTTTAAAAAACAATTGTACTGTACTTGTAACTAAAAAAGGCGAAGCTGGTTTTTTTTTTTAAAATTCACTAGTCACTACAAATTACTAGCGTATTTCTGTAATATGTAGTTATTAAATTGCTCAAATTTTGCAATAAAAATATTTTTCAATTCATAAAAGAATTAATTTTTAAATCGACATAAAATATCGATACCGTATTTTTAATTATTGTATTTATACCGTTAAGTACAGTATCTACAATAGTTCACAACTTTGAATGCCATGAAAATGTACAGTATTATTTTAAAACACTGAATATTTAATCCAAATAAAACCTGTTTAAAGATCATATTTATAATTTAATTATTACGTTAAAGTCGACAATATTGAAATCAATGAATTGTTTAATGTGGAATCTTCAAGCGTATTATTAATGTATCGACAATTTAATTTAACTTTGTAACGGGCAGTTTAAAATTTTAATAAATCGATAATTATTATAATGTTTATTTTTGAGCCACTATGTGTCCGTAGTAGCAATCGTTTTGTAACGCCCCTGAAGTCCATTCAACGTTACTATTGCGTAATCAAAAGACGGTGCAGCAGTTGGCTTTAAATACGGGCTACGTTTACAGCTAAGACTTCAAAATCAGTCCGAGTTTTGAACAAGGAAGTTGGTTTCATCTTAATTTCGATTAGAAATGGCGAAAAAATTTGGATTTGTACCGATGAGCTACAGCTGGAAGCCACGCGATTACTACGATGGATCCTTTCGTAATCGGATCGATAAGTTTGGGGAATCGTCGTTGCATGGGTCCAGTGACTACGACGACGACTTTTGCGTGATCAACTTTAACCAAGGAAATTATTTGCGACAAAAACAATTTTTTCCAAAAGTACCTGGTGTTAAAATCGAGCGCAAGGAATTTAGCGATAAGGACCATCATCGAATTAAAGTCGATGTGAACCACTTTGGTCCTGAGGTTCAATAATCCATTTGCCTTTCAAAAGCATATTATTTTATAACGCTAATTTAATTTTATAGGACATAATTGTTAAGACTTACAAAAAGGAATATATCATCGTTCATTGTAAACATGAAGAAAAATCTGACATTCATGGATACGTATCGAGAGTAAGACTAAATTAATGACTTTTTGAAAATTGACTTCATTTTTTTTTAAATTACGTTTAGTCTTTCACCCGTCGTTACAAGTTTCCAGAACACTGCTTGGAGCATTTGGTAACTTGCTTCTTGTCCCACGACGGCTTATTGACCATAGAAGTTCCCACAAAGGCAAATGCTTCTCTACCTGAAGATGAACGCAATGTTCCAATTGAATCTGACTACTCTGGAGGTAAAAAAGAGATCTCTATACCTGACGTGTTCCTTGATGAAGCAGCAGGTTTTACAGATGATACTATTGAAAAAGATCTCTCAAATGAGGTTGAAACGAAGTGTGGACCGATCGCGTTTATGAATCCTGTGCCTTCCGGTAGAATTTGAAGGGCAATAGTTTGTTTAAAAAAACTACATAAGTGAGATCTTCAGCTTTAAATTTCTGATTTGTTGTCGTTATCATATTGCATTTATTTGCGAGAAATGTACTATTTAGTATCTTGGAATTCGTTGTAAATCGATATTTTGAATAATTATGGTTTATTGAATTTTTTGCTCGTGTATTAGGCGTTAAAATTATCTCCAATAAAATTGTTTACGTTAAATTTGACATTTGAATGGTGTTGTTTAATGAATTCAAGGAAGACTATTAAGATCTTTGATTAATTTTTTGCCTTAATTTATTTTTGTTAAAATCTACACCAGTTTTCAGAATTTATTTCTTTTTAAAAATTCTTAGAATTTTCTATGGAAATTGCGTGAAGTTAAAATCAATTTTGTGAACTTATTTATAATTGGCGTGACTTGGTGCAGGTAATTAAAACGATTTAAAAATTATTAAGATTAGGTGAATTCAAAATTAGTATAAACTTGAAGATGTAAAATTTATTAGTTTAAAAGCAAATAAAATTTTTTACATTCAATTAATTTTTTTTACAATATAAAAGCCTATTACAATGCGTTTTGACAAATAAAGCTCATTTGATTAGATTGTTAAAATTTTGTACATTTAAGCTTAGTTAGAGCCACTACCATATTAATTATTTTATTGCATTAAACATTAAAATTAGTAAAAAATTAAACTAAACAATAAAATTCGTTTAACACGAAACGATCGCAACTGAACTACTGTGTTTCTTCGTATTAAAAGAATTTTGTCTTAAACGAAACACACAAACCCAGAATATACTCATCAAAAATGAAATTCTTTAAAGTAAATTCTATTAGAACCACTATTGACAGAATGCAATAAAATTAAATTTGTAGGAGCGTTAAGTCCAAATTCCATATTCCGGTTTATGAGTAGCACCTTTCTTCAAGGAACAATCGTATTTCTTTCGTAATTGCGGGAACAAGTAGGGGGCGTTCTTGAGGCAGTTTTATTGGGTATTTAAACAACAATTGTCTTTCAGACTTCAGTTGGAATCAAACAGAATTAGAAGGCGGTTCTACATTTAAACTAAAAGTTATTTTTTTGTTTTTGCTGCCTTTATTAAAAACTTAAAAAATGAGTCGAATAGGAATGTCTCATTATATATCAATTTTGCATGAACCTCGGGACATGTATGATTTAGCCCTCCAATCATCGCGCATTTTGGACCAAAGTTTTGGTGCCGGTGTTTTCGACAGTGATCTGCTTTCGTGTCGCTTTATTCCTACAATTAACAGTTACGTCCGCCCAAGACGATATGATGATCCACAACAATGCGGCTCGTCGCATATTAAACTTTCTAAAGATGGCAGCAAATTCAAAATTCAGTTCCACATTGATCAGTTCAAGCCAGAAGAACTTTCAGTGAAGATCGTGAACAACTCCATCGTCATCCATGGAAAGCATGAAGAAAGAGTTGACGAGCACAGCCCAGTTTCCAGAGAGTTTACCCGGCGATATGTTCTTCCTGATGGAGTAAAACCGGAAGCTGTTACTTCTAGCATCGATTCCAATGGCGTCCTCTTTATTGAAGTTCCGGTACCACTCCTGAAAGCTCCAGTAAATGAAGAACGTGTGGTTCCTATTGGGAAAATCGAAAGCAGTACTGGTATTGCAATTCTTTCATAAATTCAAGACAGAAAATTAAGTAAATAAAGTCAATATATATAGTGATTGTATAAAGTTTATCATTTCAAAATATAAATTTTTGTTATCCATATTTATTAAGCGTGTAATTGCTGAACAATATTTGCATTAATTGTGTAAAAGTTTGTATTTGTTACTATAAAATTTGTTTGATGTCAAAAATCAAGATTCATTGTAATGGTTTCTTTGCAGTGTTAAATTTGTTATTTTGTCAATCGTAAACGGTAATAAAATTTGTTAAATGCACATCAATTTATTTTGAAATGTACTTTGCGTTGTCGTTGTTACAGTAATTGTCATTGAACTAAAGTAAAAGTTTTAAATTTACAAAACGTTGCAATCTGCATTTTAAAAAAAAGGTACTAAATTATAAATTTGGCGTGCAATAACTTGCTGTAGAAATTGCAGTTTTTGAGGAAATTCCTCAACTTTGTTTTGGTTAGTAAATGTATTACAAATTTGACTTTTAATTAATTTGTACCTATAATCTATTAAAACTAAATCGAAAAGCCAATAAAATACTCGTAGCTAGCAGTTTTTTATCCATTGTTTCTATGAGAGAATGAAAGATCATTCTGTAATTGAATCTTTCGCAATAATAAAATTTGCATACATTTTCACATTAAAGGACAAATTAAAAGAATGACGATTCTGTAATCACAATATTTTATTATACCGGTATAACGCAGAGCATGGTACTGTATAAAATTTTAATGGTATTTTTTTAATGATTTAATATATTAATAAACTCAATTAATGATTGTTTTTAGTTACAAATTTGCAAGCAATTAGTTAATTGATCAATTAATTAAAAAAAAATTAATTATTCTCAGCAAAAACTTGAGTTATAAGACCAAATTTGAATCAGCCACTTAATAAATAGAGATCAGCCGTTACGCTTAAATCAGGAGATATTTTAATTAATCATTAGAATCACCACTACGTGGCAGCCTATCATGACTAACAAAATGAATAGCGATCAGTCGTTACGCTTAAATCAGAAAGTTATAAACTTAAAAAGAACTGAAGAATCATTTTGAGCACGTGGGTTATGTGCCATGTGCTTTAAAAATACATTTTCAATTTAAGTTTTTATAATATTAAGTTATAAGAAATTACTGTAGAGTGTAGACTATTAATTATCATTAAGAAAAATGATTAAAAAAAGCGACGAAGACGGCAAAAGTACCGAAGAAATGACCACGTTTAACGTTGAAGACTTCATGTATGAGCTATCTGGAGAAGTCCCATTTAAACGTAAAACAATATACGAATTATTCAAATTTTGCTTAGTTGTTTGTGATTGCTTAATATGTCATTTTTAGATTTGAAAACATTTATTGAACTGGCTAATGATACAAGCAAAGTGGATGTCGTGAAGCAATATGTCGAATATGCATCTCAAGGGTCCCATTCCTTAGAAATGGTGTCTCTCATGTCTCGGAATATAACTGTTTCTCAGGTTCTTATAAAGTTATTAAACATTATAATTAATGAATATGTGAAGTTATATAGTATTTTTTTAGTTAACGACTATATTTAGAGCAATGCAAGAAATATTTGTACGCGTAGCCAGTGACTTGAGTAATTACAGCAGTTGGGTGCTAACTTGGGTTAGAAGATTAACTGAGGCCGATAAAATCTCAAATATTTATCGTGGATTGTCAAAGGGAAACACTTCGACAGAAATAATGACAACTCTTCGTTTTTTAACAAGTATGATAATGACCGGTTGTGACGCTGCAAAAGAAATATATACGAAAATGAAGTGGAGATCGGAATTGATGGAACTGTTAAATAGGACAGATAGCCACGTCAGTTTACTGTAAAATTATAATTCTTTTAACTTTAAAACTTATCTCTGTATTCGTTATAGATTGAAAAAGATGTTAGGTACTGTTTCATTGAGTTCTTACTTTCGTTTTATGTTGTTGGCAATACAGTTTTAAAGCAAAAGATGTTGAATTCCAACGGTAAATATGCATTTTATGTTATTCAATTTTTTTGATTTTTTTATGGAGTTTGCAGATCATTATGATCACTTTGATTATAGTGTTTTGAATGACTCCGAAATTAAAGAAATGATTAACTAAGACATGTGCATTTAAATTTTTAAGTTAAATGCGCATCGCAGTTTAAACAACAACTTTTACATTTATTCTATGAATTGTTTTACATTTTGCTTATTAAAACATTTTGGTTACAGAGTTTCTTACTGCTGTTTTTGCCAGATTGCCAGTAGATAAATGCTCCACTATTCAATTGTTTTTAAATGGAATCACTTCATACGTGAGTTACTTAGTGTAATAATTGTTATAGCATTTTGTCTAACAATACTTTGTGTAGATAATCGAAGACACTGGAATTTTAAAGACGAACAAAGTTCGCTTGTTATACGTAAGAACCCTAACTTATATTGTTCAGCTATTCAGTTGGAAAGGCGTGCAGAAATATCAGAGGAAAAAACAAAAATTAACAGAAGCTGAAAGAGAAGTATGTCGGTGAAATTTCTAATTATTGAGACTTCTAGTTATTGAGTACATTCTTAATATGGCTAGGCAGGTGGTGAAGTTGTTGGCCAGTCTTCTGAAGAAGAAATAGATTTAGTACAACGTCTTGCTCAAGAATTTCTAATAGCGGTATGCTGTTCTACTAAGAAAGGAATCGCTTTTAGTGATCCATTAATGGGCACGGGAAAGTAAGTCTTGTTTTAATTATCTGAAGTCGTTTCCACACGCCATTTTCTAGCTTTTTTAATATAATTTTTATTTTGTCAGAGATATGAATGGCAACATTCATGCTATTTTAGCCATTGCAAAACCGTTCACAAATCCACGAATGGAGTTTGCGTATCTCGAAATTCTTAAAGCATGCCCTGATCAAATTGTGAATTTTTTTAACAACGTAAAACTTGTATTTGAACCAAGAGTGTCTGAAATGTGGTTTTCTGCCATGTCTTTCGTTACTAAGGTATAGTTTTTGCTTTTCAACGATTTCAAAACCATTTCTCTTATTGAAAGTGATTTTAATTAGGTTTTCGAAGAAGTTGATTTAATGAAAGTTATTCGAACCATCAATTTCAATGTTTCAATTACTAAATTGATTGATATGTTTATGAATGTTTGCGGAACTAAATCTTTGCATAGCAGTAAGCTACTTGAAATTTTGCAGGTAACTTTACTTGTTATTATTGCTCTTAATTAGAAAGTTGGTTTTTTAATAGGATATGTGTTATTTAGCACCCTAATTCTTCAGTAAGACAGCACGGTATAAAATACGTTCAAGTTGTTTTGAAACAATTGAACAAATTAGTTGACGAAACAGAAGCTGTAGCTCAATGTTTGAAAAGCAAAATTCCAGTGTTTGATCAATTTAAAGAGAAGCTTACTCAACGAATATTTAACGTATGTTTTATTTGGTATTTTAGATTAATTTTAAAAGGTTTTGAAAGTTTTTATTTTATTGTAGTTGTTGCCATCTACTGAAGGCTTTTTGATGTTGTGGGAAAGTACTGTACGTGAAGCGCCTGAAATTTCAGCTGAGGTTGACGATAGTAAGTCTTGCTTTTGTTTAATTAAAATTAATTAAATAACTGTTGTCTGTTAACTTTTTAGGAGAAGTTAGTTTATATGATCAGCTTTGTAGTTTACTGGATATTTTTAACGAGTACACGAATAAGAAATTGGTTGATGCAGAGGTTCATTCACGTTCCATGGTGAATTTGTTGAATTCTGCTTGTGATTTGACTGAAAAGTTATCACGCGAAGAGCAAATTGGAATTATGATGAAGATTTTAAGGTGCTTAGCCGATAACGTTAAAGATGGTTCTTTTTTATTGGAAGAGGTTAGTGTTGTAAAATTATTAGTTTTCGCATACATTAAATTTTTATTTTTAAATAATACAGATTCAAAAGAATACAGTTGTCTCAATTTTGTTAACAACTTTAAGATCGACTGAAGATCGTGACTCATGCAAGCTCATTCTTACTATTTTAAAAGAAATGCTAACATATACGTCAGCTTTTGCATCTTGTGAAGCTGAATTGGATATTTGGTTGCAAAACTTACTATTCGTTGAAAAAAATAAGTCCGACGTTGACGGTTTTTTTGAAAAAATGTGCGAGTTGTTAATTAACAATTCTCAAACGTACATTGAAGATGTTAAACGCTTTTCTCAGCCAGAAGGACAAAAGGAAAGTGAAACAGAAGGAAAATTTAATGAATTATTTGATGGTAATTGAACCAAATGAATTTTATTGTGAAACATTTACAACTCTGTTAATATTTCTTTTTAGAAATAATGGCTGACGACAATTTGGACGAATTTAAAAACGAAAGCGTTGCATTAACAACTAAGTAATTTGATTCGAATTTGGGCTACCACAGAAGTTTTAACTACTTAAATTTATTATTTTTTTTTTGCAGTTTTAACTCCTTTAGCCCATTTGTTGCTATAGCCATCCACCTGTTGCCAACGAAAGAGTATTCTTCTGAATGCTATAAATATTTTTCTTCGGTTATGAAAGAGTTGCTTGTCTCTCGGTCGGATCCTTTACCACTATATAATTACATAAACAAGAACGTTACTTGTTTCTCAAAATCTTTTCAAAAATACTTAAAAATGTGGCACCTGAAACTTTCAAATGAAACTAATGTGAGTACACTTATTTAAATTCAGTATATTAATTTTATATGACTAATAATTACGATATGGATTACAGGATAATATTGAAATCGATATTGAAAAAGACTTACAATCGTTAATTCGAGGTGGATTCTTCATGGGGAAACTGCCAGCAAAGTGCATTAAAAATCTGCAAGAGATAGTGAGCAGTTGCGATAAGATGGAATTGCTTATATGTACTTATGAGATTCTTACATATATTTACGTTATTCAACAGCAAAAGGTAAACGGTAGAGAAATGGTTAGTTTGCATTGTTTGATTTACGGTTTTTGTTATTTTTTTTTAGAAACACGATAAAGTGATCGATGTGTATTGCGAAGTTTTACAAACTATTGTTAATCAGGAGATGGATGAGGAAAAATCTAGTTTTCTTTTGCCATTTTATCAGCAAGATCTGGCCAGTATTATTTTGCAACATCCGACCGTTCTAAACCGTTTTTTGGATCCCAAACAATGGCGTTTGACGGAGTTAGTGTTGCAGATCGTGAAAGATCGAGCCGCTTTTGGTCTTCCTGTCAAACATTTTTATTTACAGAAGCTTTCTGATTTTCTTGTACTACGTGTCAGTAACAACGATTGGTCAGTTGACTTGAATGAAATTGTTGACGCTTTTCAAGTGGAATTAGGATGGAAAATTGTGACCCAGTTATTAACTCATTTGAGTGAACTGCCACATACTTATTGGATTAGCAAAAGCAAGTTAAATGCAGTTGGGCAATTTATTGTTAAACTCATTGGTCGAGCTTCGTATTTGCATTCAGAAGGGGTGGAAGGCTCCCGCATTAATCATGCAATTGTGCCGGCTGAGGTAATTCAAAAGTTTTTTCAACATTATATCGAGTTGAACGGTACTCGTGCTGCTAAGGATTTTGGAAAAGCTTTATTTAAGTTTATTTCTTCAAACACGTTAAATGTGTTTGCTATTAATCGGGAGACGGTTAGCGGTTTACTGCGCCAACGAGACAACTCATTCAGCAGGAAAATGACTGGATTGCTCTGTCACTATTCGCTCTGTTATTTAGAAGAATTTGAAAATTATTTTCTGGAATTAGAAGACTTTAATGAATGTGAAGATTTACTAATAAAATACTTTGAGAATAGTAACTGTTCAATATGGAAATCAGGTAATTTTATTAATTTTTTCACTTTTGTTTTAAGGATGTGACTTAAGTTTTTATAATTAATAGAAAAATCTGAAATGGCGTCTAAAAGATTGACCGAATATTTTTGGCCTCGGTTGATATCTTCATTTCAGGAGGAGGAAAATGCCTTGAGTCTAGAATTAATTCATGGTTTTGTCCAACGGGCTTCGGTCAGTCCGTATATTGGTAAGTTCAGAAACAGAGTTAAATGATTTTTTTTCTTATTCACATTGTTTTTAATCTTTTAGATTTAGATGATTTACAAAAGTACAGTCAGCAATATTTATCCTCTTCGTTTAAATCGATGTTGAGTCCAGTTCTGTTGATGAATAGCAAGTGGGTTTATGAAAAACTGTTTGAAAGTAGGCAGTCGGTCAACAATTATAATCCATTGTCTTTATGGATATTCAACTGGCTTCAGTTTATACTTCCACGTATTTCTGAAAATTATGAGAAGGGTGAAGTTGAACAACTGTCTCGTGTCATTGAAGAGTTAGATAAACTGCCGGAGCTTGGTAAAATTTTACATCAAGAGAAAATGTGGCATAAGCTTCTTAAAACAACTTTAAAGATTGGTTTCATGTAAGTGCAGTGTATATCTTATTGTATATCGACTTCAGTTATAAATTTTATATTGATAGGAATGAAAATGGAATTGTCATTCTTAAGTTGCTGTTGGCTATTCTTAAGAAGCTGAATTTAAATGGAGAATTGTGGTCTATTCACTGTACATCAATTTATTCGATGGTGGTTTCACATTCTAACTTTGTTCCTGGAATTTTAGACCATTCAGCAGCTAAATCTGAATGGAAAAGTAATCATATTTGTTTTAATAGTTATTATTTCTCATTTAGAAACACTGATATAATAAAACTAACTTTTTAAATAATTTTTAGGTAATGTTGTCGATCTTCTTATATTTTTAACGGAGGCTCAAAGTGCGTGCTGTGACAAAGCCCACATACCAATTTTGCTGTCTGCGTATGGAGCAACACTTAACGAATTAGGTTAGTTTTATTATTTATTGCATTGTCTTTTTATTACATTAATGTATTTTTAGATCAAAAGATCCTTTATCTGATTTTTCTATACGAGAAAAGCAGTATTGATATTCAAAGCTATCGGTAATATTATTAATTATTGTCTAATCAATTTTAATGTAATTAATGAATTGTTTTAATTTAGACCATTTATCTGGGGGCCATCTGCAATTGGTCATTATACACTAGACAAGACTGTAACCCATTCATTGTGGAAGAAACCATCAATGGGTGAAATATTAAATTTGTTGGATGATCAAGTAGTGTTGAAAACAGCATATGAGTTTCCAATCAGTTTAAAATTACAAGTAAACTTTATTATTATTATTTATACTTGGTACAACAAATTGACGTTGTTTATTTTTTAGCCATACGTAGTTAACGTAGAAGATAACATGAAAAAATTGTATGATTCTCGTTTTCTTCAATTACTGTTTAGCAATCTACTTTCTACAGGTATACATTTTTGTTTTATTGATGCCTTTTAATATATACTTCATAAATCAAACATTTTTAGAGTCACTTGTTGATTGCCCAAAGTTTATTCAATCAAATGGGCTAGCATTTCTCCTGGCATCTCTAATTAGTGAAGATGTAGACATGAGGGCCATGTCCTACCACAACATAGCTCTTTTCTATAGCCATCTTGAGGGCTCCAAGTAAGTAAACCCAAATTAAAAACATTTTGCAATATTAATTGAAATTGTTACGAATGTGTAGTTATCGACAAAAGAAGTTTTGGGTGTATATTTTGGATCTTTTGAAGAACTCTGTCGAAGAAGAAAACATGCAGATGCCTTCATTAATTATGATTTTTATAATTAAATGTTGTGTAATCTACGACAATCCAAGTAACTTGTCAGATATTTAAGTATCAAAGACTTGATATTAAATGACTTGTTTTTTTTTTTCTTTAGGAGATGTCATGTATAAACCACTCATCGATTTCATTTTCTTGAAGCCAAAACTCGACTTGATATACGTTCCTGAATTTATTAAATTATTTCACAGTGGAGATATTCAGGTACTCGTATTCCTTGTCACGTTTTTTAGTAATTGTTTTTGTAATTGTGGTTTTTAAAAATAGTATCACGAAACCCATCGAAACTGGATGATAAAATACATGACTAGTGGACTACGATCAATGACAGATTATGCACTGTGTCATAAACGATATGTATTTAAGTTTTTTATGACATATTTTGATAGCCCACTTTCATCTAATAATGGAAGAGTAAGTAATGATCATTTGTTGATTAAGTATATATTTGGTTACATTACAAGTAAATTATTTTGCTTTAGTTGAACATTCTGACGTTTTTTCAAAAAGCATCGAGTATTCCAAAAGTTGCCAACAAGTTGGTAAATCGTCACGCACTTATTCCATTCCTTACTTCAGCATTTAAACGAGAGTGAGTATTTTTACATTCAATGCAGTAGTTATCTGGAGTTTTATTTTCAATTTAATTACTTTCTAGAAATGAAGAAATTACTTCACTTTGTGTGGATATTATTGGTAACATATGGAAGCACATTTCTCATGACGAATACTTATTGTCTGAGACTTTAAGTTTATTAATAGCAGCAATGCCGCTGTTTAGGTAATTTAAACGTTTTTAATTCTGTTTATTTAAACTAATTTTAATTTTGACTGTAAACATTTAGGTCTTATCAACCAGTTTTGACTTGTGATAAATACTTCAAGATTTTGGCATCGTGTTTAGCTGATTCTAAGAAGTTTAACATAGTTCAAAAAATGTTGACTGTTCCACATACAAAAATGTTATTAGGCTTAACTAAATTATTTAATGAACGTGTAAATAACAGCAGCTCAAATGATGATTTGCATAGGTAACATAGCATTTGTTTTATTGGTTAACATATTTATAACAGTTTTTTTATCTTAATTTTATTGCAGGGAATGCATTGACTCGATTTGTGACGTCATTATTAATTGGCATTTTGAAGTTGACAAGCTGACATTTGGCTATTTTCTGAACTTTTTATTGCAGAACATTCAGCCCGATAGAAATGCTGCAAAAATTGAGCCATTGTATCGATGGTTAAGCAACACTTTGGAACATTTGTTTTTGTCATCTGTTTCTCGAAATGCTTTGGATCATTTATTTCTTTGCTATAAGAATTTCTTGTTTGAAACCAAAGATAAAAGCCAAATACTGAGCAAACTTCAAGCCTTAAACTCTACTTTCATTTCAATCACTGAAAAAGTTTCGAAGATCGAAGATGACCAACAGCTGCATCCTTTACTGAGGCATTTGTCTACTAATGAAGTGCAACTTTTACTCAATTCAACTGCCTTAAAGAAAATAATTAAAAAGAACAGAAATGGTAATGATATTTGGTTGAATTTGCTGACGATTTAACTAAGTCGATTGTTTTTGTTTGTTTTTAGCATCAGATAGCCTTATTTTGAGTGTATACGCATGTGAACTGTGGACCTTCAGCAAGAAAGTCGAAAGATGCGAAAATTATATAAAACTAAGTGGAGAACCAAAAAGTGATAAACGTAAATCTAAAGGAAGCGACAGCAAATTAAAGAAAAAGTTAAAAAATTAACATTTAAAATTGATAGTTTTGAAATGTATCATGTTGGAATTAAATTGTAATTATATTTTCCAAATAATTATCTTAAAAGTTTTTGTTATTTTTGTAAATTGTTTAACGAGCAATGGTGCCGGTACTGTTTAAATTGAGGCGGTGTTTCAGTGATGTGGTGGCGCTGTATGTATTCCTTTGCAGCTGTTTCCATGGTTTCCTGTTTGATCTTCCATTGACGAAAATACTACGACCTTGGATGTTAGCGGCAGTTGTAGTTGAAGAAGATGGGTAAAAAATCTGCTTTGATGCTTCAATGACATAGTAAATATATATTTGGTGATTCCTACTTGGTAATTGCTATTTATTTATGGCCGTAAAATGGAAGCGAGGTGTTGGAGTGATGAAAATGAGTCATAGTGAAAACATAGAAGGACTGCGTTGCCTATGCAGTTAGTATGGCATTACTAATAGCGGCCAAAACAGTAACCCAATTTCGGACTTAAACATATTAAACCAATGTTTAAAACAACATGAATTAGTTCTAGCAACGGTATTTATTGAAGTGTGATTATAGTCAACCGGACATGTAAGTGAATTTGAGTTATTACTGTCAATAATACATGCAGTATATCATGGCCATGAAAAAGGATTGATTTGCTGTGGGTTTTTTTTTGTCTTTTGTTATAGATTTGCTGAACGGTTGACGTTGTAATATACGAAGTTATAATGCTTAAATCGATTTTATTTAAATGTTGAATGGGATTTCCCATTAGTAAGTTTAGTTCCTATAACAATCTATCTTCGATTAACACCAAAAATGGATACTACTTTGGGAACACATACAATCTGCGATTTTCGTTTTGCTATTTTCTGTGAACATCCACGATCTTCATTCTACACGGAACCATTTCACATGTGCTATTATCACGGTGTTGAAACTGACCTGGTCAACCTTACATCTTATCTTGGATACGAGCTTTGGAAAGTATCAACAACATGCGGAATATTCCTCGAATCAGGTAAAAACAGTACTCTTAAAATCTAAATAGAAAGAAAAAACCAAGTGAGTTGAATCACAGTGAAAAGCCTGATTAAATATTTGAATTGATAACTTGAAGGTTTACATTCAACATTTACCGGCTTCTAAATTTACCAATATAATATTTACTGAATTGATAAAACTTGGTTTTGTTGACATTAATCTTCTCGTTCGTATAAAATTCTAAATTAATTAAAAATGCTACTAATTTGTGAGCTGAATTTTATTTAAAAAAAAAACTTATTGTTGATTCAGCACAGTTCATTACTTGAATGGCTAACTTCAGTGGAGTAATCTTTATTTATAGCATTCTTAAAAACAGAAAGCTTTTAAATGCGAGCATCAGCATAAAATGAACATTTCCATGCAGTTTCATCAATACAAGACCAAAATTCTTAAAAAAAAGAAGTACTCCTTTGACATTTAGTAATAAAAAAGTCTTTGTATTACTGCATTGACTTATTGTTTAATCCAGTTTTTGTACAGATACTGTTGATTAATACAGTATAAAAACAATACTATTACTGTATTTATATAAAAGAAAGCCGCAAGTAATGTACACTGTGTTTTCATTTGGTATACTAATGCTGTATGCCATTATCCTATGAATGAAATTAATAAGTGATAAAAATCTTTCATAAAATAGTGACTTTTAAGTAAGTGGTTGAACGTGCATGTTTTAATGAAGTTTAAGGAAAAGTACAAAGAATACTGATAACTAGATTACTGCAAATGCCAAAAGTCTTTGACAGTCTGAACTGAACTTTATTAATACAGTATAGCTCTTCCGTCCCTTAGTGTATCATCCATTTGTAGACTCAAAATAACAATTATATTGTAGCTTTTAGAGTTAAATAACTTAACTGCAAATTTTATAGTTTTTATGATTATTATCCCGCATTAATAATCCAAACGAGAGCCAGATCGAGCAACAATTTGAATTAAATTATCATTACGTTGCAAAAAGAAAAAATATTGTAAAGTTTAGCAGCTTTCAGAATCTGAATTGTGTTGCGATATTTGATGACATTTACAAATAATCTAGATCATTTATCATTTAGTTCTTGATTTGGGGCGATACCCTTTATCATGAACTAGATGACATATTCGTTTGGGGGTGGAACCCGAACTTGTATCATGTGACGCTCACGTAACCCTGGTAACATGATTATGCAGATAGTAAATGAACTTCCTCATAGTCTGCCGTAAAAAGATCATTAACCTTAAATGCGATAGTAGATAGAGATCAGAGTTAACTGGGTATAGTTTACGCTGAAATGATTAAAAATACTATTATTATGTATGAATAAAGCCTTGGAGTCTAGACTTGAAGCGGCAAGAGATCATGACCTTGTTTACTTATCTCTTGTACCCTTCTTCGCCCACGTGATGATTATTAAAATTAAATGGCCTGAGGGGTGGAAGCAAAAGTGACGATGAGGAAGTCCTTCAACTCTGTTAAAATCGAAATTGCTGCTGTCAACTGGCTTGGCCTTTAATTATCGTTTATTAGCATTAATGTACGCATTAGGAAATAACACGGGCTTTTTAAATGCTAGTTGCTATTCTGGCAATGCCGTTGTTCACTTATCTCAATGCTATATACAGATGGTATTTTTGGAATTGTAGCATTTTGTTATTTTAAGAAAACTTGGATTGGATTATCGGTGTAACGGTAAAAAAAACTTCTTTTCTTGTGGTTGAATTCAAGTTAAGGTTGTGCGTTTCGAAAATGATTAACTGGATGATTAATTCCGTTGTTGTTGTTAATTATGACGATGATGGTATATTAATTGAGCAGTATCAAAAGCTGAAAAGCGCTATTAATGATTGCATTGTACAAATTGTAAGTTAGTCTCAAGATTTGTAAACTAAGCTGCCGTTTGTTTGTATTTTTTTGTGCAGTTCGAGCAGCAACCGGTGTTGTACTTGTGCTGGGTGTTGGCTCCGTGTTTTGCTATAAGCTGGTGGGCTACTTTCTTGATAAATTCAAGAAGCGACGTTCAAGCAGATCCAACATTGAAAAAAGTATTCTCAGGAGGAAACCGATAACTCGCTGGGTGTCCAGAGAATTGCTGGACTCCTGTTTAAATCGTGAATCTGATCTCAGCGATATAAACGTGAGCATTTACTGTAAATAAATTCATACTAACTTATACTAAAACTTAATGGTGTTACAGAAGGAATATTTTGGACCTGTTGATTACAGCGACGATGAGCAATGTTCATCGTGCAGTGACCTGGGCGGTAATTCTGTCCCTTTAAAATCGTCCAACAGACTAGTCACGGAAGTAGGTATACAAACAATAGATAGCGGCATGTATTTTTGTTATTGAAACAAATTTTAAAATCTTCCTGATTTTTCTTATCTTGGAAAGTTACAAATTGTGATAACTTGTTTGAACTTTGTAACAGAATAAACGGAAATGCTAAAAGTTCAAATTCCTTGAACATTAAAATCTCTTTATTTACTTGTTGAAAAGCACAATTATTTTTAGTCCATTGAAACGAGCTTTTATGTGTAAACAAAAAAAAACAGATTTTATATTTAACGCAGTTTAAATGTTTTACAGGGAAAAAGTAAGAAAATGGGTCCTTCTCATTCTACAAATGTGACCAGCTCTAGTGTGATTTCCTATAATGTTCATCATGGTGTTAAAGTTATAGATCCGCACTCGCTAAATACGCAAAAACCCTCATCCAATGATTCTCAAGTACCTTCTTATAAATTCTCAGGGCATTCAGCTTCTTCAATTATGTCTAAATACTCGTTTAATAAATCGGCACCTCAACATTTATCAACGCACAGACCCAGTAGTCTTCCTTCGTTTCACCGGAGTAAGAAAAAACCTCGATTTAGTCACAACCAGCACTACAAAAATTCCAACGACTCAGAACATGTGTTTACTATGTCTACTTCACCGAGAGAATCTAGGAAAAGTATTGAAAGCGATCACAATGATACGGACGATGACTGTTCTTCAAAGTTGGATTCCGATGAAGAGTTAAAGAATGGTTATGGAGACGATGAAGATGAAGACGGCGAATTTAATCTGAGAAACCGATCAGAGTCTTTAGTAGGCAACTACAGTTTACAGTCGCTGTGGAATCGACATCTAGATATGGATGCAGTAGACGATGATGAAAACGATTTCAACGTAGATGGTCCCTGCCAAAACATTTCAGCCTTGCCACCAAGTGAAGAATGTTCCAGACCGTCTAAATATAAAGTACCGGTATTTGTCATGCAGAGCAGTAAATCGGTTTCCCTATCAGAAGATGATCAGTCTGAAATTGGTGATATGGTTTCTGTAAACACAGATCTATCGCCAATTACTCCTGGCGGGTTTATCCCTGGTTCTCGGCGTTCGCTCGCCCGTGATAATTCCTTTGGCACTGCAAGTGAAATATCCGAAATTAGCTTGGACGTATCGGGATTCAACAACGTTGGAAAACAAACTGATGTTCGCATCGATGAAATTCAAAAAGAAATTGATGATCTAAAGCGTGATTGTTTAGATATGGAATCCCGTTTCAGTAATATGAACGCTCATGGCCCAACACCAACTATGTACACTGAATTAGTGAAACCCAGCCTTTCTGATATTAGCGAGTGTTCTGATTACAGCGCTGGAGAAGGCAATGGTGAGGATAAACGGGTGTCAGGTTCATTAAGACGCTGTATTTTTAAACAACATTTGACTAATAAATCTAGTGGATCCGCTGATTCTTCATTTGATCATTCGAGCGCTAATAATTCTTGTTCATCTGCAAATAGAAGTGCAAATTTATCGTTAGAGTGGGATTCTATGAAGTGCAGCGATGTTAGTTTAAATGGAGCTAAGCCTGCTAAAAAATTGGCCAGTGTAGCTGCTAAAATGGTTAACAGTGGTGTGGATAGTGGCAGCGATTTTGGAACCCCGCTAACCAACTGTTCACCAGAACCGGTTTCAATCTCAAGAGGCCCATTCGATTCTGCCAGAAGCCTAGAATGGGACGAAGAATTTAGTGAGGCTTCGAATAATGTATCCCCAGTGGCAGAAAACAATCAGACTATACGCCAAATTCTGGATAAAATTGACAGAAAATCTATTGATAAAAATATACCGTTGTCAGTATCATCAAGCCTTAATAGCAACAAAAATACGTCTTTGTACAATATAAACTATGGAGTGGAAGCTCCGAGCAATAAAAATATGTGGAGTTCTATGGAAAGCGGTTACATTGATGAGTTTACGGAAAGTGGTGCCAGTTGTTTAGTCACTCCTATGGTAGATGAAAAAAATGGGATGCAAACTATATGCGAACATGAGAGGGAGTATCAACTTCGTACCTGGCCAGTTGTTGGAGAGCGACTGACAAGAAACCAACTATGCAGCTTATTTCCACTAAGTAATGTAAGTTATCCTTATACCGGGTGATTTTTAAAATTAGATAATTAGATATTTTACCTGACTGAATGTTGGGTGTCCTGATGGCGATGTTTTTTATTGCCATAAAAAAACCAACAACCAATAATTGAACGAGACATAAATTTGTCAGTTCCAATTATGATTTTTCACTTTTTTAAAATAAGTGCTCCAATTGAGAAAATCACACGGTATTTCAATATATTACATGTGCATTACATGTATATTACATTCTTTATTTAATATTTTGTGGTGTAGGATTTTAAAAAGATCTGCTACCATTTACAATTAAAATATTTCCGGCCGATTCATAACGATGGGTATAGCATTGTGCGGTCCATTATTTTGCAGATGATTCTTCAGGGTTACTCGCCCCTTGAACAAAGTGGTGGCGTTGACGCTGTCAAAAGGGTATCATAATAGTTTTCTTTTAATGGCATTGATTTCACATATTTACATTGTCTTTTCTCTTTAACAGACTTTCAGTAAATGGATTCGGTGTAATTATAAATGGCTTTCCAATTGGCGTTATCCTAAAAGTGATTTATATAATCAAGACGATTGTCTTCGGGCAATGCTTGAGTGTTTGCAAAGTTTAGATTGGATGGTATTTTTTATATTATTGTTTTTTTTTATAAAATAAATGTTTGTTAATTTGATTGAAACGTTTTATTTTAGACTGGTGTCGTTCTTAGTAGTACCAATTCGGAGTCCGTTGCAGTGAACATGTTAAATTCGGACCCTGACGTAGAACTTCAGGTCGTTGAAGCGGCGAAATTGCTAATGTTGAAGTCCGCATTAGAACTGTTTGAGACCATATCGGTGGATAAGATGGTGCCTAACTTTGTTCTCAGGCTTTTTAGCAGAGAATCATCTTCCACTCCGGAGGCCTTCATGCAGAATCATCTCAATCACTTTGGATGTCATCAAGAATTAGAAACCGTGAGTTTTTACTTTTAGTTAACAAGTGCAAGGGTGTTTTTATTAAATTTAAAAAATTGTAAAACGTTTTAGGTGGATCTATTTTTGTTGGGATACTCCTTAGGTGTAACTATTTGCGTAATCAGTCCAGAAGAAAATTGTAAAGATGACATAATGAAATATTATCCTGATTGTAAATTGGGTCTTTGGCCTGAAGTTTACTTAGTTAAAAACGAAGAAACGGGACAGTTATGTGTAACACTTCGGTAGCTATAGTTAAAGAGCTTATTAGCTTTTTTGTTAATAGTGAAGACAATAATTATAAATGTGATATATTTGTGTTGCTTTTAAGTTTAAATGCGAAACCGTTAAATGTACCTTTATGTTGACTTAACGAATTATAGCATGTGATGCCTTCGCGATTGAAAGTTTTAAGATTAGAATATAATAACTATTATGGCAACAGAAATATAAAATATATTTAAGAGGCTATATCATTACTGCAAATAAAGAAAAATATGTGAATAATAAGTAATGTTGAAGAACTTTGATCGAAACGTTATTTATTATTATTCAATTTTGATACAAATGGGCGTGGCTTTTTAGGATCTCTTGTGACACTCGAATCAAGTCGGATTTCACTTTAGCCTTTATTTCAGTTGTGGTTTGTGGTTCAATTGTAATTAGCTTTTGCCATTTTCCATATTTTTCGATTGTGTGAGCTTTATTTATTAATTTTTTTTGGTAAGATTTTCAACGTCAATGTTGGATTGATGGACTCTATATTGATGAATACTTTGATGTTTGGGAAGTACTTAACATTTTTTTTTTAAGTAGGTGATAGTCATCAATAGTTGTTTTTTTTTGAAATTGTGGTATTTAATCATTGCATGATTTACTGTAGCTTTGCAATATAAAAATGGTACGAGCGAGGAAATTTTCAGCTGCATTTTAGTTGAACAGGTAAGTATTGCATTTTAAATTGGCATGGTTTTTGAAATTTATGTATTTTTTTTCTTGAATTTTATAGTGCTGGTCCAATGATGAAGACAGTTGGAAAGATGAAGAAGAGTTAATTCGTCTTTTGGATGAAAATGAATTTCAGTTTGACTCTGTGATTGAGCATCTACCTGACTGAGTGAAAATTGATCGAGAGCGTTTTATCGTTGTTGTTTAATACGTTTCCCTTTGTCTTGATGTAAACTAACTGGAAACTACTTGCGTTTGAATTTGCGATTGTTGAATGTTTGTTAAAAACTTATAATTGCATTGTTGTAAAACTTGTAAAAACAAAAAAAAAGTTTTGCGTGTAGAGACAATTACTGTGATTTAGCTCGTAAATTGTAAATTTTTCGCAGAAGCTGCTGACACAAATAGTAATTTATTTTTTTTATTAATGAAATTAAGAAGAATTATTGCATATTTACACAATTTATTGTATTTAAATTTATTAATATGATATATGCATATTAAAATGTACATAATTCTAATGGCAAATAAATTATAAAAAGTTACTTATCGAGTTTTACTAACGAAAATTTTAATAGAATTAAAAAAAACACGTTGAATTCAACGAATAAAGTTGCTAAAAACGTAAATAAAAGAAAAAAAGTGGCCCGTTTATAAGAAAAAAAGAGAGACCTGGAGGGCATAAATTTGCTGTATAACTTTTAACTACGGTCAATTTCTTTGAAAAAGTTTTCCATCAAATTCATTCCTTTTAGGTCTCTCTTTTTTTCCTACATACGGGCCACTTATTTTTAAAACGGGCCACATTTATCATGTGCTGCCATCTAGTACTGGTGGGTTAATTCTTTTTAAAGCGTAACTGCTGATCCCTATTCCCTTTTATTGAAGCTACTTTTATAAATTTGCCTGATCTAAGCATCACGGCTGATCCTTTTATTGTTTCTTTCCATAAGGTGCTGCAACCTAGTGGTGGCTTGTTAAAACATTTTTTCTTTAAAGCGTAACTGCTGATCCCTATTCACTTTCATTGAAAACTCTTATTCGGGAAGTATGGGGAAGAAGACTCTTCCCATTTCTGTGTTTGTAAGCTCGCTGTTGGACGAAGATGGTAAATATTTTAGCTAAATTAAACATTTTTCTTTAATAATTATTATGCAATGCGTTTGACTTTCAGCCCATTAAAGTTCACTGATAGTGGACTTCCATATGTCGATCCACTGACAATGCAATCTTAGTTGAACAGGTAAGTTGATTGCATTTTAAATAAAATTGACATCGATTTTGTAAATTAAATATTTTTTAATGAATTTTATAGTGCTGATGAAATGATGAAGACAATTGGAAAGATATAAAAAACCAAACCGATGTAAAAAACCGAAAACGTTTTGCGTATAGAGACAACTATTGTGATTTAAAAAGTTTTATCGGCTAAAACGTAGCTTGTAAATTGTAAATGTTTCGCAGAAGCTGCTGACACAAATAGCAATTTATTTTTTTATTAATGAAATGAAGAAGAATTATTGCATATTTACACAATATATTGTATCGAAATTTATTAATATGATATATATGCATATTAAAATGTACATAATTTTAATGGCAAATAAATTGTAAAATAAAAAAAAGTTACTTATCGAGTTTTCCTAACGAAAATTTTAACAGAATTAAAAAAAAACACGTTGAATTCAACGAATAAAGTTGCTAAAAACGTAAGTAAAAGTAAGAAAGTGACCCGTTTATAAGAAAAAAAGAGAGACCTGGAGGGCATAAACTTGATGCTTAACTTTTAACTACGGTCAATTTCTTTGAAAAAGTTTTCCATCAAATTCATTCCTTTTAGGTCTCTCTTTTTTTCCTACAAACGGGCCACTTATTTTTAAAACGGGCCACATTTATCATGTGCTGCCATCTAGTGGTGGTTGATTAAATCCTTTTAAAGCGTAACTGCTGATCTCTATTCGCTTTCATTGAAGCTACTTTTATAAATTTGCCTGATCTAAGCGTCACGTCTGATCTTTTATTTTTGGTTGTCCGTAAGGTGCTGCAACCTAGTGGTGGCTTGTAAAAACTTTTTTTCTTTAAAGCGTAACTGCTGATCCCTATTCACTTTCATTGAAAACTCTTATTATTCCGGGATTATGGGAAAGAAGGATCTTTCCATTTCTGTGTTTGCAAGTTCGCTGTTGGACGAAGATGGTAAATGTTTTAGCTACATTAAAAAAATTTTTTTTAATAATTATTATGCAATGCGTTTGGCTTTCAGCTCATTAAAGATCACGGATAGTGGACTTCCATATGTGAATCCACTGACAATGCAATCCAGCGAATCTTGAATCTTCTGTGGTGGAGATGTGATTGAATTGCAAAGTAGCAGCTTGGAATATTCATAGATATCTACAGGTATATAAACATGAATAATATTTTTAATTTATGTAGTTTGACACTCCTTTCGATTTAGTTGATACTGTACCGGTGTTACATAGATTAACGTTATGGGTGAAAAAGGCATGGGATTAGCATGTGGTCGAGTAAGTAATTAAATGTAATATTAATTATACTGTCATTATTTTGTTAAACAGTAATTCAGGATCCAGTGCACGTTGAAAATAGTACAGTGAATATTCCAGTTTTAAACACCTTATGTTACCGAGATCAGTGTTTTAGAAAGAGCTGCCCTCGAAGGTTTGAGTTTAATTAAATGACTGTTATCTAATTGTAATTATTATGTATTTTGACCTGATGATTACGATTTTGCAGTTTTTAGATCGAAATTCCAACTCAATTACTGAATTCAACAGTTATTCTGTCAGTAAAAACGATCAAGAAGATTTCAGCTGCATTGTAGTTGAACAGGTAAGTCGATTGCATTTTAAATGAAATTGGCATCGTTGTTGATGAATCGTTTTTAATGAATTTTCTAGTGCTGGTCAAATGATGAAGACAGTTGGAAAAATGAAGACAAGTTGATTCGTCTTTTGGATGAAAATGAATTTTAGTTTGACTCTGTGATTGAGATTCCACCTGATGGAGTGAAAGTTGATCAAGTGCGTTTAAAAGCGTTTTATCGTTGTTATTTAATACGTTTGTCTTGATGTAAACTAACTGGAAAATACTTACGTTTGTCTTTGTGATCGTTGAATGTTGATTATAAACTTATAATTGCATCTTTGTAAAACTTGTAAAAGTTCTATCGGTTAAAACGTAGCTTATAAATTGTAAATGTTTCGCAGAAGTTGTAATTCAGTTTTGCGCAAACAGTAATTAATTTTTTTATTAATGAAATGGAGAAGAATTATTGCATATTTACACAAAATTTATTGTATTTAAAACTAGAATATTACAGTTTTTATCTACATTTATTAATATGATGTATACATATTAAAATGTACATAATTCTAATGGCAAATAAATTTTAAATTAAAAAAAGTTACTTATTGAGTTTTAAAAAGTAAATAAAGTAAAAACGTAAAAATAAAGTTGCTAAACACGTAAATAAAAGAAAATAAGTGGCCCGTTTTTAGGAAAAAAAGAGAGACCTAAAAGGCATGAATTTGACGTGTAACTTTTATAAAGAAACGTAC
>JAAFCF010005931.1:4914476-5033613 GCA_013389785.1 Helicorthomorpha holstii
GCCTCAAAGGCGCTTGACGTCCATGCCATACCTATATACCTGGTACCATAGCAGATACCTAAACCAACCAATGGGAGGGGAATGGGACGGGAGGAGGGTTCCGCTGTTTTTTAGTTGGCGATTAAACCAACTCGGACACACCGGAGAAGACGAATGTTACTCTCTTAATAACACACTATATACTTTACTATAAAATTGTAAAAAAAAAAAATTTTTTTTTAATATTTGTATTTTTTTATGAACCATTTAACATTAAATTTCTTTAATCTTTAATGTTGTATTAGTTATTGGTACTCAATTTTTGATTTCATTTCGCGTTCATATAAATAATAAAATTGATGTTCATACACTTACCATGCACTTTTTTTGTTAATGAAAATGGTACGAAGAGCTAAATTATTAAATTCATTTACAAAAAACGTTTTGTTATCTACAACTTAGATTTTATATACAGAAGAATATTAATTACAAAAACATATTTAATTTATTAAATTAATAAAGTATGTAGAAATAGTGGCACACAATTTACACTCATCATAGTTCCGTGGTTTCGATATGTGCTGCTAAAGCACTTCCGTTTAATCCTAATGTTTCATAAATGTTATGATGCCTCAGAGACCCATGGAATTTATTGAGGTCGTTTTGCTGCTTAATGCACGTTGGATCACAACAGGCAACTTCTCTCACTGTTATTTTGGCATTGCAATTAGCATTACCATTGTGAGACGCGGCACAATTATTGTTCACTTTCGGCTGAATTTCGCTGGTTGGAAGTTCAGTTGTCGGTGGAAAGTCTTGAGCCTGAGCGGTCGAAGTTTGGGAATGATCATCAATATCATTTATGACATTTTCATCTAATGAATTTCCATCATTTGAAGTACTTGTTCCTGTGCTTATCTCATCGCCTTCTTTATACCATTCATTTTCGTATGATTGCATCCATATAGGATTAGATCTGCATTTTAATTACAATTTCAGTAACAATTAAAAATATATATTCAAATTAGTTTACCCTTGCGTTGTATGTTGGTTTGTATTTGGCACAGTCGTTCGACTTAAATTTGATTCTTGAGACCCTGTGAAGAATGAAATTTAATTAAAAATTCACAATTTACAATGTTATCGGCTTCATAGCAACTCCATTCTACAATCAATAAAGAAACGAGACAAATATGCATGGCAAACAATGTAATCTAGTCTCGTTATTTAATAACAATTAATAGACGATAGAACTCCCAATCAAAACCAGTGTAATTTAGTGACTTGTAAGCCTATACAATTAGTCTCGTTTCTTTTGAAGCCAATGATTTATTATATTTCAAAGCTTTAACAAAACTTTTACCAAATGCTAATACAGTTGCTGCTTTGATTTGTCTCTCGTACCTATAAAACAAAATTTGATTAAGTCTTCTATAAATAATATTACGTACTAATTAGGTAACCAACCGTCGTCTTTGAGTAACGCATACAGAAAGAGCAACCACGAATAAAACCGCTAAGCAGGTGCTCGAGCCAATTAACCAAGCAATGAGGATCTCTTCAGGACTAGCACTTGAATCACTCGCAACAGCCGGCTTATACATTATGTACAATTTAAAATCAAAGTTACATAAGTTAAATAATGCAATACCTTAGCTTCAATGACGTTATAGTCTTGAAACAGCTCATTTAAATCTCTTATGTGTTGATCTACTAACCTTTAAATTTATGGTAATTATTATTATTAAATTGTTCAAAAAAATTTCGAAATCAAAACTATTACTTTGTAACCGACTTGACATCCAATATAGAATTTGTCGGCTTATGAACAAAATGCATGTAAACATCAGTCCTGTAAATTAATTTTACTTCTATAGTTAAAAGCATATTTGAATTCTGAGAAGAAACCTACTTTGTACCATCTACAGATCCATCAGGATTTTCATGAAATTTGTAGGAGTCGATGTTTATTATTGCATCTGTTACATTACTTAGACTCCTATTAATTACAAAATAAATTTAAATCCAGTTTTAATTTCACGAGATTTGTTTTTACCTTTGGAAGCTGTCAACTCTAGACCTAAATTCACTTGGAGTCAACCGAATAGTAAAAACTAATTTTTGATCTTCCCGCACCAAATAAATCTACAAAAATATATTATCATTCAATAATCTCATCAAACTCCATTGTAAATGTCTAATGGACTTACAGTGACTTTGGCAGAGTCATTAAAACCGCTAGAATCATTGACAAAAACGTCAAAATTAAAATATCCTTTCATTTTCTTTTGTGGATAAAAATTAAGTAAAATATCGCCAGTTGTTTGATTGACTATGAACGGTGGAGATGAAAAGGCATTATAGTCTTCTGTTAAACTTGTATCGATTGGCCCTAATATGTAGTAATTGATTTTGGAATTTTCAGCAGCGTCTATGTCAATAGCCTATAAGCATCCCACACAAATAACAGAATTTCAAATACTGTACATTCATATTGTGAACCATAATTAAGTTCAATACTGTACCTCAACTTTTTGAACAAGACTTCCAAACGCAGTCTCGGTGGTCATTCCCCCAGTAAAAATCTCTTTAGTAAACTTTGGCGCATTGTCATTCACATCACGAACTTTAACAATCACTTGAAGAATCGATTTGTCATTAACAATATCGTGGCCCAAAGATTCTAAGATCGGTGGTGAATTGCACTCTTTAGTTGCCTTTACTAAATATTTATACGAATCACGAGCTTCTCGGTCTAAAGCTGTTGTAACAGAAACATGGTGTGTCACACGATCTAAATAAAAAACATTCTCCTCATTTCCATCTAATGCAATAAACAACATTAGTCTTGATATCACAACATTCAAAGTATTATATTGTCATACTAATTATAAAGTAACAAATTGTGACAGCGTCGTCTTCTGCTTCATATTCTTCCAAATCCATAGTTTCAGGTAATGTCACCGTTTCATTACCAGGCTCCTTATTCTCAGTAAAATAAATCACAACCTGCAACAATTTTTAAAGCAATAAAACATACTGTAAGTAAAATAAAAATAAGTTCGTAAATTTACCTGACGTTTTTCAAATATTGGCTCAATATCAATAACATTTTTAACATAAAGATGGATATCCATATCACTAGCTAGAGGAGTGGGAGCTCCGAGATCACGAGCCTCTATGCGAAGCTAAAAAATGAATTGATAAGGTTCATTTATTCTTGTGTTATTTAAGCTGCAATACTTACTTGATAATTCTTTTGTTTTTCTCTGTCTAAATGTTTCTGTAAAGTAACAAGTCCACTAACGTCACCGATAGCAAACGTTTTCCAATCGTCTCGCTGATCGGACAGAATACTATATCTAACTTGGCCGTTGGAACCAACATCGTCATCAACCGCGACCACTTGAAATAAAGCAGAACCGATTTCGGCATCCTAAAAATAATACAAATGTCAATTGACAATATCTACTAAAGTGTTTAAAATAAGGTACTACCTCAGCAATCCTAATTGTATGGTTTTGCAATGGTTTCACAAAACGCGGAGCATGATCATTGAAATCTTCAACGCAAATTACTACTTCGTCGCTGCTTGTTTTTGGTGGATTACCACGATCACGAACTTGGATAACCAGAGTGTGGTTGCCCAGCTGCTGTTTCAGTGGTCGACGTGCAATTATACGTGCAGTGCTGCTGTCAACTCCAATTACGCCAAACAAACCTGGTTCATTACAAATATTAAATTAAATCCCAAATAGATTTTTCTTATGTTGAAAATCACCTTTGTCATTGCCTCCAATAATTGAAAAGTCAATATATGAATTAACGGTTGCTGAATCATCTTTATCTTTTGCTTTCAACAGAGTCACAACATCACCGACTGAATGGTACTCGGTCACCACTACACAACTATCCAATTTTATTAGTTCTGGTGTTTGATCATTACGATCTGTTACAAATACAATAACCTACAGCAACAAAATGAAATTTAATTTTTAATATTAATCATTTTCTTTTAGTAATAATTAACTTACTTGTTTAAAAGATTTTCTGCTTTCACCAGTCAAATGCCCAACGTCGTAATTGTCCCAGGCTTCAACAACTAAAGTATACCGATCTCTAGTTTCTCGATCCAAAGTATTTGTAACCGTTATAACACCCTGAAGAAAAACCATTATACATTACTAATACTGTCGAAATCCAATAAAAAGATGTAAAATCAAACAAACTAATTACTTACCGTATCAGAATTGATGGAAAACTTTTCCATTGTTGTTCGTTTATCTAACACGTAAGTGATTTTGCCATACTCTCCAGTATCAGAGTCTTTTGCTGAAATTACGCCAACCTATAAAAAATAATTTGAGTTTTAACAGTACTCTGTTTAAAATTATTCTGCTCTAGCAGTAAAACTTACAGTCGAACCAATCGGCGCGTCTTCTGCTATGTTAAAAGTGTAAGTGTCTTTGGAGAACACTGGGTTATTATCGTTTTCATCCAGAACTTGTATAGAAACATTGGTGAAACCAGAACGTGATGGAACGCCATTATCAGTCGCTTTCACTGTGAAGTTTAGCCAAGGAAATTGTTCACGGTCAATCTTTGCTTTTACAAATATTCCTCCTGAAGAGTTCAAAAATTATTAAATGAACATAATAAAATAAAATCACGTTAATTATGATGTTACCAGTATGAGACTCGACATTGATCAGATCACCTATCTTCTTTGTACTATGAAGATGATACGTTATAGTACGATTGGTATCTCTGTCTTCAGCGACGACCCTTTCAATTGCAGCTCCAGGTTTAGAGTTTTCCGCTATTACACGGCGATAAAGTGGTCGGCGAAAGAAAGGATCGTTGTCGTTCACGTCTTCAACTCTCACTGGAATAATACCTACAAACAATCATAAGTAAAAATCAAATTTCAAATTCAGTCGTCAGAATTTAGTAAATTACTGGTTGATGTTTGTCGAAATCCAACGGCATTTCGATCTTCAACAACAACTCGCAATTTAAAAGTTTCCACTGTTTCTCTGTCAATGATGCCTTTTACTTGAACAAACCCATCAGAAGTAACTTCAAACAAACCTAATGATATCAACATCAATAAAAAAGTGAATGATTTAAACCATTCAGAGACCAATTTACTTCCGTAATCTTTAGGAGAAAAATTGACAATAAATCCATCTTCATTTCGAGCTTCACATTTATTTGGATCTAACTGAAACCTTAAATCAGGATTATCATCTCTGTCAATAGCCGTCAGCTTATAAATGACCGTTCCAAAAGGAATATTTTCCTTTAAAGACACCTCTGGAATCGTTTTAAATTCCGGAACTTTGTTATTCACATCGTTTACCGAAATATTCACCTAAAGTATTTTAATGTAGTAAATGAATGTTTTAAAAAAAAGTTTAATTTACATTGATGATAGATTGCTTTTGATCACTCCCAAGTCCTCCATCAATTGCAGCCACTTTCAATAAATAATAAAGTGTTTTTGGTTCTGTCAAATCAGGATCTAAATTTGCTGCTGGGGCAACTGAAATCACACCCTGATGAACATGAATCACAAATTTGTCTTGGCCACCTCCTAAAAGTCTATAAACAACTTGATTATTAGGATATGAGCCATCACTATCGTATGCATGAAGCTGAATAATTGGATCCCCTAATAAAATAAGAACCAAAGTTTAACATAATGAAGTGTAAGACAAAAAAAAGTAGTTAATAAACCTGGGCGAATGTCTTCTCGTACTGTTGCATTGTACATGTTTTCCGTGAATCTTGGGTAATGGTCATTTCGATCCTTTTTTTAATAAGATTGCGAAATGTGTAAATTTAAATAGAAAAAACCAGCTATAGGTATCGTAATAATACCTGTACATAAACCGTAACTGTAACGTTGCTACTTAAAGCTGAGTCTCCCAAATCTTTTGCTTGCACTGTCAAATTAAAATAACGAAAATCTTCGGTGTTATTCATAGCTTCAAAATCTAAAGCCGATTTTAGAGTAATTTCTCCCGTAATATCATTAATTGTAAAGTTTCTCATTGGGTCTCCTTCTAGGATTGCAAATCGAATTTCGCTGTTTGGACTTCCTTCCAAGTCCTTGTCGTAAGCCTGCCATAATTTATAAATCGTTGTGGTTATTTTTTTTGTTAATAATAATTTAATAATATACGGTAAACTAAATAATTACTTCAACGTAAAATGGATGAGAAAAGGCAGCTTCGTTCTCCTCGATTCGAATTTCGTAGGATTTCCTTAGAAATTCAGGTATATTATCGTTAACATCGTTAATGATCAGTTGTATTTGCACAGTATTGCGATTTCCTAATCCTAAATCATCTCGAGCAACAACAGTCACATAATAAGTCGGAACTTGTTCTCTGTCAAACGCTTCACCACCTGACCTAACCGTAATGGCTCCAGTTACAGAGTTTATTAACAATCTAAATGGAATATTTGCATTTAGTTTAATTGAGATTTATAGTAACAAATTTAAAATTTCAGATACTTGTTAGCAATGCTGCCACGTAGCTCAGTGTAACGGATTCCAGCCGTCCCAAAATTTCCAGAGTCTCGATCTTGGGCCGAAATTTTAATCACTTGAGTTCCGGGAACAACGTCTTCACTAATGTAAGCGATATATTCAACTTGACCAAATTCAGGAATATTATCGTTGGCATCCTTCAAATTAATGACAACTTCAGCAGTACTGGATTTAGGATTAAATGATACAGTTTCACGTGCCACAATCTAAACCCAATCAATTTTATATCAAAGTAATTGTCATAACCTATAAAAAAGATTACTAAGAATTAATGTAACACTTGCCTTAAACTGCAAACTTTTCACGCGCTCATAATCAAGCAACGAATGATTTTTCACTCGAATTAGAAACGTTGCTTCATTGATAACTAAAGAAGGAGTGATCTCAAATATTCCATTGTCACCCTGAAGTGACAGGGTAAAAGTGCCATTTGCACCCTTGAAAAAGAAAAAAGATTAAAATTACAGAAATACAGAAACCTTAAGAGCAACTCACTTGATCGTGGTCATAAACTTCTGGAATATTATCCGAGCTAAAAGTGACAGGAACATTAAGTTGGGCATTTTCGCTAATTTCTCCAACATAAGATCTGTTTTTAAAACGAGGTGTCTCATCATTTATGTCCATAATCATAACTGTCACTTCAGTTTCAACGCTTGCAGCTGGAATTACTTTACTTCCTACTTCGGTTGCCTGTATTAAAAAAATAACATTAAATAAATCAACGATATGTTAATGATTCAAGGTTTATTACTCTTATTTTGATAATAAAAGCTCCATTTAGATGACTCATTTCCCGATCCAAAGCATGGCGAACATAAACTCGTCCAGTTTTATTTTCAATGCCAAAATGATTACTTCCTTCCCCTTTGCATAATTAAACAATTTTATTATTTGATAAAAAGGTTGCTTTTAAAAAGGTAATTAAAAAACAATACCAGGAATAATAGAATAATGAATGGGGTTATTGACTCCTCTATCTCCATCAACAGCTGCAACTTGGAGCACCGGCCAACCCTGAAATCAATTTTAAAAAATTAAGCGTTAATTTTAAAGACAAAATTACTGCACAACGGTACTAACAATTGGAGCATCTTCAGAAATTTTTGTTACTGTTGGAATTTTCACAAACTCTGGTGGTTGATCTTCAACATCAATCACTTCTACAATAACAGCAGCAGTTCCAGTATTGCGTCGACCAGTACTTGGACGATCCTAATAAAAGTTTAATATATTAACTTAATTAATATTATGTCATTAGAGTTTTATTACGTCAAATTTCGTCAATTACTTCCGAAAGACATAATAATAAAACCATAAAGTGATAAAAGTAATATTTAACAAATGGAAGAAAAAATCAGGTTGCCCCTGAGAAAATATTAGTTTCAAATCTAAAACAAATTTTTTTAACAATAAATCACTTACTATTGCTTGTATTTGCAGCTGGTAAAGATACTTTTCTTCATAGTCCAGTGGTCGTTCAAGTGAAAGAACCCCTTTGCCTTGAACTGTTTCGATTTTAAAATTTTCGACATGGTCTCCCGTTTCCTAAACAAAAATAAGGTCATTTTTATAAACATTTGAAACAATAATTCAAAATACATTTGTCATAATTACAATGATTACTTTCACTTTTGATTGCATACTCAAAGAACTCAAATTTAAAGACAACGATCAATTGCTATTAAAACATTTGTCTAACAGAATGAGTAATCCATTAATTAAGCAATTTTTTTATTACAATGCTCGTTAATTGCTAAGCAAGTCAATATCACTGCATGAAAGGATTAGACATGCATATAACTTAGCTAACTTATAAGTTATCATTGTGTTATAGTATTGAAGCGTGAGAAAGTGAAAAAAAATCATTCGACGTGCAATGGCAACTACACATTTTTGTATTAAAAAAATTAACAAAGCTAAGCTTCGTTGTAAATGTATAAAAAGAAATGAAGATAAAACCTTTAAACGATAAAGCACTTGGCCGTAAGAACCTTCGTCCAGGTCTGTTGCTTCCAATGTGGCAATTATTCCGGGCAACCAACCCTGAAAATCGCAATAAAAATGATATATTTTTTCTCATGTGCTGTAAATAAATATGCAACTATTTCAGCACAAAAAATTAGTTTGCAACATGTAAATGAAATTAATGTCAAATCGATTTACAGATGTCAACTGTAAAAACGTTTACCGATACTATTATAACGACTGAATTTACGTATTGGCAATTTGATTTACATGAGAAATTTATTACCTCTTTTATGTAGATTGTAGAATTGTATGGACTGAAAACTGGTTGATTGTCATTAATGTCCTGAACTAAAATTTGCATTGACTGTTCTATCTACAAATATGAAAAAATATTATTATATAGAAATAAATCTTTAATTATTTACAAACAAAAATTAAAAATAATTTTTTGTGCAGCTTTTTGTACGGCGTTAATGTACAGCTTGCTTTTATAAATTGAAGCACTTTTATTTAAAAAAAAAAACGCCAATAAAATAACAAGACTAAATCTCAGTAGTCCAGTGGCAACTTATGTCATTCTTTTTCAACCATAGAGAAAATGTCCATTAAGAAACAAGACTAAATCTTAACCGTTTTAATAATCATTGAATCATTTTCGTACCATGGGAAAAAAGCTCCATTTCAAAAAATAACTCAATACTTTGAGCATTAATTTTACAAGTAAAACAGTAATAAAATACTAAAAAGATTTGTAATTTTGAATAATTATTATGACACATATTTAAACATTTTTGTATTTTTTTGCCAAAATAATGATTCGATTTTGTCCAAAGTATGTACAGTATAATGTTCATGTTGCTTTTTGCTTTGATTAATCATTTTGAAACGGTTTAGTTTGGTATATTTATGTAAAATATTAGTTCAATTTTGCTGTAATTTGCGTCATTAAAATTTGGAACCTGTTGGGTTCGCTTTATAATAAAACTCATTAAGAAAAATTATTATTTACTGCACTTTAAATAGAATAAATACCTCTTTTTTAAAAAATAATTCTGACAAGTAAAAATTAAAACTAATAGCATGTAAAGTACAATGGCTTAGAGGTAATTTGAAAACAGATTAATTAAACGTAACTACTTTATACGATAATAACCACTATCAATTAATGTTTGTACAATAGCATGCTGTGTACTGCATGTCATATTGTAAAACATGCACACCCTTCATTATAGCAGTTCTTTATAATATAAAATAAAAATACTATGATTTTGTATAAATTATACTTTGCTTATTTATATTTTAATAAACTTGTAATTTTTCTTAATGAGAGCAGACGTTTTTATTGTACGTTGTAAATTGCACTTGGTAAGACCAGTGACACAGATTCTTGCATGATTAACACAAAACGTAAACAATAGTTTAGTTTGTAAAGCTATTATAAAAAATAAAAAAAAATTGAGATCAGAAGTAAGAAAAAAAAACAAAATTGTAGCAGCTGCTGTAATGGAAACGAAATTGCACATAAAATTCACCGGAAGAAATAAAAAGTTGCCACATAAAAAAATTATTTTAAGTAATTGATATACTGTAAGTTTGAAAGTACAATGTAAATTTATGTAATAATTTTTACCACATTTTCTCGAGATCCATCACTCAAAGTTAATATCAGCTGATAGTCGTCTTGAGTCTAAAATTAAAATGTAAAATTTCTATAAACTGCAATGAGGATTTTAATGTTATGGCACTAACTTCTCTGTCCAATTCTTTTCTTAAATAAATATTAGCAGCTGTCCGGTTGATTTTCTGTATATCAAGTAACTCTCCACCAATTTGCCCACGGACATCAAAATACAAGTCTTGGTCTTCCGGATCACTTCCCACCAAAGTGTAAATCAAGTCCCCTATAATTTAAATAAAAATAAAATCATATTAAACCAAATTTTACCACGTCATCTTGAATCAAAATGTAATACCGCAATTTTCAAGCCATTTTATATTTTTAAAATTAAAGCATTAAAATTAGGTAAACATGTTTTGAAGAACCGCTTTTAATTTTTCATAATAATTTGGCATTATCGTAAGCAATTTCACATGTTAACGCTAGAGTACATTTTCTCATAAGCCACGGAAATGTTTTCTCCTACTCGTACATTCAACAACATTTGTCAAGTACTGTATAAATCGTTTTACTACTTAACACAACCAAATAAAAAAAATCCATTAGTTCCACACCAGTTCTGCAGCAAACAACTGCGTCTTGAATAGCAATCGCTGTAATGCTATTATGCTATACAATATTATACACACTCGTATCTTGTACTAAATCAACAAATTAAATTCGGTGAAAATGTGGTAAATACCACAAAGCCGTAGCAACGATAAAATTCACGAAATAAAATGAAGGTCGACGATCTAATTTAGTTGGAAACTATGGGATAACAACAGTTTACTTTCTCTCTTTACTTTTGTGTGTATTTTTTTGATTAGGAAGGAAGGGAGTTGTCAATCCAAAAGGATTTGCGCTTTTGAAAACTCAACCTTTTTCAGTATCACAGAGGGATTTTTCAGGTATAAAAATTAAAACGCCTATGGGATTGTTTCAAGTGCACATAAGAAGGATGCTTAATTCCCTAAACCTGTACTTGACTTACTTCAGCCGTGAAACCAACAATAAAGCGACGGTTACGCTAGATGACCACCACATATAAATCCCTTTTTAGTTTACACTTTAGAAAAAACATTAAAAAGCAACTTTTAATGACACCCAGATTACTATTCTAACTTTGAGGCCTATGGGTAGGGTGTACCCCTTACATACATTTTCTGTAATATTTCTTGTTCAATTTCAGCACAATTTATCCATAGCAATCATATACAATTATGGAAAAACAAGATTTTAACCTTTATCAATCTAAATAAATAAACGATCAATTTATCGTATAAAATCTTTGTTAGCTACTTGACTTTTAGATACTTTTACAATCTTTTTACAATGAAAAAAGGTTTTATTCTGGACTGCTAAACAAATTATCTGCATGTAAATATAGTAGTTTTTATAAGTATAACGACTCAATGAATAAATCAATTCTTGAGATGTTATTCAGGGTTAATAGGCTTCACCAAATTCTAAATAGAGTTACAGGTTAATCATTCCCACTTCAATGCCGACGCCTAATATGAATTAAACAACAATCGCAAATACATTAAAATCAAAACTCGCTTCAATTGCATTTTAAATTGAATTATTGAATTGTAATCAATGCTTCAATGAATATTGAATAGTGGCACATAAAATAAACTGCATAAAAACGCGTTAACGTGTTAATATTTAAAGAGCTTTTTCACTGCTAATATATTTTCACATTGAACTTCACTGCCTCAAAAAAGGCAATTGTAAAAGTCGGTCACTTGATCTCAATAAATTATTAAACAACTTCAAACCGGAAAAGAAAAAAAACAAAATACGACACAATTACAGTCTGATGATTATATTGGTGACCAATAATACAGTAGTTACAAGGTCTTTCTACACGTACTTATGTCATTAACCTTATTCGTTTAATAAGAAAATACAACTGGTTAATCAACAAGTGTGTCCACTACCAATGTTCAAGCACAGGAAACAGTAGTACAAAAAAAACTCATCATGTCAACAAAAGAGAGCACCATATTTTATGATTAATAAAAATTATTGTAACCAGCTGGAAATAACGCCAACAAAAAATATTTATGTCTATTGTGCAGCTGATCAATCACAAACATAACCCATAATGCCCTTATAAAATTAGCAAATTGACATGATTTTTCAATGCAATCATATTTCGTGATGCTCTGTAAAAAACTTTAACCTAATTGTAAAGAAACAAGCAAGTTGATCGTGACGGTTATAATATATTACATATGGTCAACTTTTCCCACGCCAATTTATATTTTACAGTAAAGGTCTGTAATAGAAATGAAGGCAATAATACGTACAGTGTCTAATATACTTATAATGGTGCCTAGCTCTGAAAAGTAAATAAGCTTATCGTGAATCTTAATACATCAGAATCATGTACAATTAAAACCTAACAAAAACATACAAAACTCATCATTTTTCACATGATGCAACTGTTAACAATTTGTTTACTTTTTCTAGAAAAACATTATATTACACTTAACCTGGATTTAATGAAATAGTAATGCTTACTCCTAAGAAAATATAAACAGATAAGCTTTTTTGCAACAAGTATATAACTTTTTATAAACAGTTTTTTTCTGAGATAATGGTAGCTTATACAGTATAAACATAGTACAGTGCCAACAAAGTTATGGTACATGACCAGTTATAATTCAGTTTTAAAATAATAAAAAAATTAAAACTTAAACAATGTATGCACTATCAAACATTAAAAAATAGTAAAATAAATGTAATTATAAGTGTCCAACACATATTTGTAGGGATCAATTTCTTAATGGTAAAAATTTGGTACTACAAAAAGTAAGTGCAAAACTAAATACATAATGAAGTTCATCCAGCAAATTGTCACTCTGAATAACGAATTCTTTAATAGAAGTAATGAATTTCCGTGTATAAAATTCATTATCCATGGTTAATGTTATCCGATTCATTTTTCTACATTCCTTATTTATTACTCTAAAATTACTTAGGAGTGACTTATTCAACATTCATTACTCATTTCTTATGAGTGAACTATTCAAGTATGGATGACTACAACACAATACATCAACTGATGACAGAAAAATGTAATGGAGTAAAAATGATAACTAAAAACGGATGACGAAACTTAATCATTTTGAATAATGGCTAAAAGTAATTACTCATATACAAAAGTAACAAGCAAAAAGTAATCATCATAACTCTTTCATACCATAATTAAAACAAAAAGACTAACATCTTAGCCATAAATACTAGTTAATTAATGGGTCACTTGTGTGATGCCCAACACTGGATTCATCTCATGCATAAAAATAACACTCGCTAACTAGAATGGGTAAATAAAAGGTCAGAGCTCGTCAAATACTACTGTATATTAATTTCATCTTTTATTTATATTAATCGTAAAAGTTTTCATTAAGCTATGTTATATTATGTGACGATGACCTAGCATTGAAGTCGGGTCAATCGTCCACATCACCTTTCAACCTACAACACTCTTTCTTGTCATCTGATAATACCCTCAACATCACTCATGTCATTGAAAACTCTTTAAGAAAGAAAAATTAAAAAAAGAAAACCTTTTTCTTTTTGTCAATTTGAAAGAAACTGGTGTAACTTAAACGCCATAATAATTTAAGCGCTGATCTGTTATGTCATTAGCAGTGTTTTACTTGTAACTTCACGACTTAGTATTTTGCATAGGTCAGCGAATACGAGGTAAAATAAAACTAAGATTGTCCCTATGATTAAACTTGCTGAGTACGTTTTGTTCAAGGTTATAACTTATAAAGTTATCAGGTATACCGTTGTTTAAACTTTTTTTTATTCCCCTCTACACTTGTCTGGGCTATTATATATTTTTTAATGATTATTTTTAAATTTTTACGTAACAGCTATGGCTATAAATTTCTCGAGTTTCTCTGCTCTATTAACCTATGAATAGTCGTAGTGAAAACCTTTAAGGCAAACTCAACATTTTTATTTTTTACTAAAGAACATACAACCTATTAACCTCTGTTCAACCACAACGCCTAAGTTCAATTTTAACTTCCAAACTGTCCACGCCATATACAGTAATAAAACCGATTAATTGGTGATAAGTTAACTAGTTGAGAACCAAATTCCTGTTTAACCTGTTAGTCTTGTTTTGATTTATGAAAATGTTTTAAATTATAATAGCAATAATAATAATAATTCATATTGTAATACGGTATGTAAAAGTTACTTACCAATTGCATTTCCTTCTTTCACTTGAAGTAGCAGCTCATTTTCAGGTAAAACAAATCGAGGTGGTTGATTGCCAGTTCCAAAAGCTATAAAAAAACAGGAAAATTAACTAAAGGTTACATACAGTATATCAGGTTTACTTCAGAATAAGATATTAAATTTTAAACATTTTTATTCAACTTTTATAGTCGCAATTGGTCGGTGCCAAAATTATGATATCAAAATAATTGACAAAACCGATATTTCATTAAAAAAAACTAGTAAATAAAAGAATAATGACTAATGAAGTAAAACTGTTTTGTAGTTTTACACAAACTACTGAATATAAAGATACCGGTTTGAATATCACTAGTTTTTAATAAGCTAAAGTTATTTTACGAAAGTTCAATTAGGAATTTATAATTACTACAGGTACGTTTAAAGTCAATCAAAAATTAAATAAGTTGTTAATTGAAATTCCATTCACACTTAAAAGGTTATACTGTATAACTAAATATTTAAATTCTGAAATGCACGATTTTGGCCCAACGCAACAGTGGCTGCAGGTCAGTCATCATTTTCATAAGGTTAATTATACACTAATACTACATTTTCTGTAGGTTATGCTGCTGGTAACTTACAGCAGCATATCGAAAATATTTTAATAGCAAAAACTTCTTTGTTTTCCATTTCACCGTGCATGGTATAATCCTATCCAAGTTAGAAGACCATTACAACTTTCTTCATAGCCAAACTACAGAATTGCCAGCTTATTTATTATAACGAGAGTGAGATTGGCAACAGCAGAATTGATCAAACATGAGATTTTATATAAATATCTTAAGCGTGTCGTTTACTGATCACTGGACAAATTCTCTTTCCATTTGAGAAAACGACTTAAATTACGAGGAGCGGGTTAATGACACATAAATTTTCACATACAATCACACATAGTAATTCAGTTAACATCAGGAAAAAGTTGGTAATGTCTTTTTACAGCGTGTAATTCACAATATAACATGCGTAATTTTAGCAACAACAAAATATAAACAATAGATTACCTGCTAACATAGACGAATGATTAAACAGAAGCAAAACAAAGACGAAAATTATGATCATTATGCAATATTCACTCGGTGATTATCCAATCCCAGCGACGTAACCAATCCTGTTTCAAACAAAAATAATTAGAATATAAAACTATTTATATTATTAAAAAACAACAACAAAAATTGTACGTTAATTAACATGCATTTACTTTATACTGTACATTAACTAACATGCAAGATATTTCTATTAATATTTTTCATGTCTTTCCAATTTTATTGCATACTTGTATTACAATTATAAATTTGATAAATTTGCATATCTGAGTCATTTATCAAGTTTATTGGTCTAATTTAAACTACTTTTTGAAAATCAATTTATTTTTTAAAGTTGATCCTCTCCATCAATTAAGTTTCTAATCAAGAAATCATAGCAATCTGATCAGTGATCAGTGGTCAATAACTTAATATAACATCAAATTTAAAAGTTCATTTACGTTAATTTTGAAACGGGTTTTAAAATTTCTAATAGAACTTGGAAGTCTATGTAATCGATTCTAGCTTTAACCCCTTTATAAAGTACTAAGCATCAGTGTGTATAATGCTCAAAAACATTACATAACCCGGTATAAGATGCATTCATAACAATTTTCTTATATAAATCAATGCTCTTGTCAAGTATACCAGGTTTAACAATAATCATTAAAAAAAATAAACCAGTTTAACCAACTACAAAATTATTTAACCATAGAATAATTAGTTATGGATAATTTAAAGAAAAAAAAACAATATTAATCGCTAATAACTCAAAATTATATTAAAAAATAAAACAATTGCTAAATTAATGCTTTTAAACGTTACTTTTTTTGTTAATACAACTGTGTAAAAATGCCACTTTTTTTTCTAGATTTTAATGATTTTCTTATAGTTTCAATTTTCATGTACTCATGTAAGATTTTCCCACTTGAAATTTGAATCGACTTCGATATTTTCATGTTATGTTTCTAACAACTTTCCAACCAACGTAGTTTTTGTTAATAAAAAGTGTATAAAGTATGGCAATTATTTTGATGTTCCACTGTTTTTACGTTCATGGGAACCGATTCGACGCGAATCTCATCATGAGACTGTATTTTTCACATGAAATAATTTCACGTCGACCGGTGCTCTACCTGAACATAAAACAGAAAATTTTCAGTAAATATATTTCCTTCGATTCACATCAACAAGCGGCTGGGTATTTTTTACTTCAACTTCATCATTGTTCATTTCAGTCAAATATCGTAGTGTTCACGCAAAACATTTGCACATAAATCATACGACTGTACAGCAATAGTACATGTATGTAAGATATTAATAAATGATTTTATAGTTTACATAAAAAATCATAATTTTCTCATATTAAAAAATGGCAACAAATTGTGAGAAGTTCAACAACATTTTTTCTTAATTTCTTTTTTTAAAAAAAAATGTTAATTTAGAATTCATGTCATTCCCATTTTCAACAAACGTGTAATTGTTATTAAATTAAAGGCTCGGTTACAGAATATATAAATGAAAACAAAAAGAAATTAAATTTTGGCTGTAGCTGCAAAGTCATGTGTGGGAAAACAAACCCCACTATTCATGATAAATGTGCTTCTCAATTATTATTATAATGTACATAATAAATCTAAATTCAAAAGAAAAAAACTAATTATAACATAATAGACTGCGTATACACACTAAACTTATTTATACACTAATTTTTACAGTAAGGCTGCTGACTGCTGAGAAGCAAAAATTAAACTAAAAAAAAATTTGATAACATCACAAACAAATTAAAATACATAAGATATATCAAACATTAGATAACAAACAAGTTTTCTCTCCAATTTCCTTGATGATAAACGTGATTTCAACTACCGAAAAAAAACACTAAGTTATAAAGTGGATGTCGCGGTTCTAACGTTATGGAAGGACAGGTGTTTACAATATTTCCCATGTGTATGAAATAACCTATATGTCTTCAATTGATCTTCTTTCAGTAAGAAAAAAAAAAACTAAATAACTAAAATAATGTAGGTTGATGCTTTACATCAACAATCGTATCAGTTCATGTAATATTTTCAGCTTTTTTGTGTTAAATCAATTGGTTATGCGAACACGAAATGATTTTACATGTAAGAAAGTTCATTCAAAAATTGAAGTTTTTGCAGTTACATTCATAAAAAAAACTGCCTATCAACACTTGTATAATTTAATGCATAATGCTAAAATCTAAATAAGCTATTTATTACTCGTAAATAAATACACTGTTAACATCCCGCATATCGATTATGAATTCGCTTTTATGCTGACTAATGGAATCGTTTTAATTGACACTACGTTATGGATAACTATTAAAATTATCGTATACATGAGAGAGCAAACTTATTTTGTACTTTTTTAGATGTGCACTGAATTTATTTAAATAGATAATAATATAACCGGCAGTTATTGTATACCGTTTTACAATTAAATTAAAAAAACATTTCATCGGTTTCTTAAGAAGGTTTTTATTGAAATAAAGTAACTAGTAACTAAGATTTAACTAGTTACATAATTAATACCGGTAATATAAAGAAGTTGCATAGGTTTTTTTTTATATGAAACCGACGATTTGTTTCTTAAAATAAAGTTTTAACAGAAAAACGTCATCTATAAAAACACAGAATTTTTTTTTATTGAGTTATATGTATTATTATTTTGTGAAATCAAGTGAACAAGACGTTTATATAAAAAAAACTGCCGTATTTGTTGAAATAACAGCATTTTAATAAAATAATAATAAAAAAAACCTACACTGAATATGACATATGATGAGCAAATTACTAAAAACAATGCACAGGAAACCAAAATAATTTTAGGAAAACCAAAGAAAATGCATATAAAACCCATTCTACAGTCTCGCTTGACTTAAAAACTTCTAACAAAATTATACTTTAAATTTTAATTATTTAATATTGAAAGTCTGCGTTTAGACTGGCGATGAACATGAAAATAGTTTCAAATAAAAACAGGTAAACAACCCTTCTAAAAAATTAACCACTTCCGACTTAACATACATCTGAACTAAATAAACGCGTTCATGTAAACTTTTAAAAGCAATCCTACGACGTCTACTCATTTTGACGACTTATCAATTCATTTATATTAGTTCTAGTTTGTTGCCGTTGTTTTTTCATCATTTAAATAAAAGAATTTTCTCATCCCTTTTGTTTCTATTTGCATAATAAAAATGTCAGTGCAGATATAAACTGACAAATCCTAACCTTTAAATAATTTATCAGCTTAAAAATAAGTTGAAGTACCCCTTTCAAATGTCAATCCTTCATCCAACATCCAACTAATAGATTATGCGGATGTCCACTGCATTTAATTCCTAAAGTAAGTTATATGACTGAAACTAATAACCTGGTGGAAGTAGTTGATTATGCTTAAACAGTAAAACTAGAGTATCAAAAGAACAGTTTGAACTAAGTTAATTCAACAAAAGTACAAAAACGGCTAGCACCGGATGTGGGGCGAATGAAAAGGTAAGGAAACCTGAGTGATCGACACAGAGGAAATTAACTCTAAACATAATTATATATAATGCCAACATATGCTCAGTCCCCATCCCCATCTCACCTCCACGGTCCTACAAAAGCTTATACAGTAAGCTTATACCCAAACAGCAGCGACTGAACAAAAGATAAAAATTTTGGTAACAAAAAAAATCATAAATGTTATAAAAATGAGATAAAGGAGAATGAACTAAGTTATTTCCACTGCTGGCACAATATGCTATACGGTATTTAATAAACTTTTGTATTTTTATTTTTAGTAAACATATTTTTTATAACTTTATAGGCACACAAAGGCTTAGAAAAAGATCAATGGAAATTAGCTCTGTAAACCAATAGGGATAACATTTTGCTATTGAGGATATAATTTAAGGTTACTGTTACTATCAAGAGTTTAATCAGAATAATATTGAAGCATTCAAATATAATTATTAACCAAATTCACTGATAAGCTAACAATTGTATGCAATTATTACCGAGTAATGAATTTTATCAATGCCAAATACAAACCGTTTAAATTATTAATAAATTTGTAACTTATAAAGTTATAAAGAAACCGCCGTCGGAATTTTGTATAAATTATGCTGCCACATTTAAAACATTCATATTTACTAAATAAAGTATATTATCACAATTATATTTTTTAATTTACTAAGTCAATCTAGAATATATCATCATAATTTTTAAGTACTGTAATTAGTCAAATAATTTTTAAATGGCCTCATACTTATCCACTTTTATTATACTGTATCTCAATTATTCCAATAGTAATTTGAAGAAATATTACAGTAATTATGTTACAAATCATAGATAATTATCAACCATAAGATTAACTTAGTCAGTTAAATTAACTACTGTATATTAAAAACCCTTAATGTGTCATTGTACATTTGCATGAAAAACGAAATTTCCAGTTAAGTTACCACTAAATAATAATTTTAACGTCAAACCTCTATAATTCCCTATAATAAACGTCAGAAGATTGGATTGAGAATTAACTAATTCATTAACCAAATTAGACATATTAAGTTGTCGACGGTATATAAACAATTTCTTAATACGTAAGCTTATTGTAAGATTGTAACTCGAGCTGAACGTTATTAGTGGTGGTCTATCTTCCACTAATACTTGGTAGCTAAATTTGTACTTTTACAAAAAATAAAAAGTGTCTGGATTATCAATACCAGATAATCACCATACAAATTATTAACTTAAAAATGTAAACAATTTAAATGTTGTCTAAAGCCATCAATTATTTTTCACTAGCAACTTCTTCTAATTTTTCTATTTAAAATCGGACAAACTTACCGTATTGATGACAGCTAATGATGAATAGTTATCCAAAGCTCCAATATCCAAATGCTGTCACATTTCTCAACACAATAATGAATTTCACTATATTCCTGTTGTCTAAGTCTAAAGTCCAGACTGTCTGCAAAAATCACCAGTGAAAAGCCTACGTAATAATATGCAATTCGGGTGCAACACCTTTTGAGAGATATAGCACTGTAATTTACAATGCAAAACACACGTGCAACAAACCAATCATCATGACGTAGAAACAGCACCACACGCGATCTCTGCAAGGAACCGACACCAAATGGTAAATAGAAATGCTCCCATGCTGCTACTCGCAATTCAACTCAACTGTAGGCGTCAACTAACGATAGATGAGGATAGAGGGGTGGAGAAACCAGCCAAGTACACAAGAGATGAAGGAAGCGTACACGGCTGACCTGTTGAATGTTTACTCACAAACACTATTCGGTTTGTTAGGGAATAAGGAGAAAGATTCTTTCATATTTAGATTATTATACGCTTCAGGGGCAAACGATAACAAAAAATTCAATGTCATTTCCTGGCTTAATTATTTATATAGACAAGTCATCAGAGAAAGTAGACTGTTACTATACCACGAAACGTAAACCACATCCATCATTCCTTATAAAAATGCTTTTTTTATGCAAATCGGTAGATTACGATTGACAGCTTTGAACTTTACTCAAGAACCGGATACGGATTTCAGTTATTCTCGTCATCTATTGTTAAAAGCAACAAAATAGTGTCTTGAATCAAATTTTAATAACTAATCAACTAAAGTTACTATGCTATTATGCCAAATAAAACTGAACTACACTGTCTATGGGACATAATAAATTTAAAAATACATAGCGTCTATAGAAGATGGACACGATAGAAGTGGTTAACTTCGCATATACTGTATAGTGGTTAACATTGAATATTTAGTAATCGGTTACTGATTAGTAATTACTAAATTTTAATTACTATTTAAATATTTTCATATAAGAAATCAATAATAAAGGATATTATGTAGCGCAATGGACAGAAACATGTTGAACAATTTCAAATTTCGACAAAGGAAAAAAAGCTGCAAATTTAAAATAAGTGTAAATAATAAATTTAAAAAAAAAAATAAGTCTTATACCTTCAAGACATTTTGATGGTTTGTTTCAGTCACATATTCGAATTCCATATTATTTTTGTCACTCAAATAAGCGCCACTAAGAATTACAAAAAGCGTATTAATAATTAAATTATCGATTATAATAGAATAAAAGTAACGGTATAAACTTGAAATTTGAGTGACTGTCCTAACACAGGAGTAGTACTCTCACTACCTGTATAATTTAATTTGCTATTGCGATCGGAATGTCACCTACAGATGAGTCTATCAAGCATTTTGATGCAGCATTTATTTTTAAACAGTAACAATTAAGATGACAGTAATAATTATTAGCGGATGAACGAGCAAAAGAGCGATTACAGACTATATACATTAATGTAATTATTATTTAGAGCAAATAGCGTGCTTAATTCCACATACAAAAAAAATCTGTAGCTCGAACTATACTCGTTAAAACACGCTTTTTTTCCTTCAATTAAATATCCCTACAAATTAGTACAGTACGGTACGAAAAAAATTGAAAACAAGTGTTGAAAAATACAAACGTAAAACCGGCAAAAAATAATAACAATACTTAAAATGGCAGTAAAATCTATTCACTTGTACAAGGCAATTGCTATAGCATGTGCAACTTGTACATCACCATCGATATAGTCAAGAGTATAAACTCAAAAGAATATACTCTTGATATAGCGCAAATTGAGAAAAAAATATATGAAAGAATCAACCAAGAGAAGAAAACGAATACATGTTCCCCCTCCCAACATTAATACATTTTTCTCTCTTTTTTTCACTCACTATAAAATTACATTATAAAACAACGGTAGGTCGAATTATCCCTAGATTTTTCTAAGATACATCCCGCCCTTTTTGTTGTCCCCCCTCCCTTTAGAAATATGACGATGACAAAATATTTTTGTACTTAATGGATCCAACACAGCTTGATTTAAAATCTTTGTATTTAAAATCGAAACCTTACCTCTTTATAACTTAATTCACCATTACCTTCGCAATAAATAACTGATTACGTTTATAATTTTTCTATTACAGAGCCGATGGGAGCACTGATATCAATTCAGACATCAAAGTTTTCAAGTTTAGACTTGAGGTAGATGAAACCACTTCCTCCTCCTTCATGACAGTCTTGGTGGTCAACAAAATCTCCTGTAGCTTTCAAAAAAAGACTCGATCCGAAGGTACTGCTGTTATATTAAAAACGAAACAAGTGAAAGGCTCTTTCAATGATACCAAATATTTGCAGATTAATACAGTTTGTGTTTCTCGGTTTATGGCAATTGTCACCAAAAAACTGTAAAAAACGATAACACAATTACGTGGCAGTGATGAATCTGACGAACACTATGGTAACTGGAACAGCAGCGTGCGTGCTGGCAGATTTATTTTTATTATTTATTTTTGTAGACTTTTTGGCCATTTATCACAATTGTACCACCCTTTGTAGAATTTGGCAGTGTCCGGTGGAAGTCCCACACCATATCCATACCCTCTTTCATCTTTTGCAGTATTGCATAGTCACGCCATATAGTGAGGAAGTACTAATAATAAAAAAACAAATTATAAGCGACTCTGAAACACTTAACTAGTGTTTATTAAAATTTAATTTAAAATTTGAAATTTTGTAATAATTTATTTTTTACAAGTAAAATTTGGAATCATTAATGGTGCTTGCCACTCATTAATTTTAAACATTTTCATTAAAAAAACTCTTTAGAATTAAAAATAATTTTATATTAACATTCTAAAATTTGTATTCATATTTTAGTCAACAAGAATGGGTCACAGCTTCCAAAATAAACTTAGAACGTTTAGTATTTTAAATTAAAGTCACATTCAAAGTGCTTATAACTTATTGTTTTTAAATTATCTATCATTATAATAAAATGGAGTCCAACCTGAATGGCGTATGACCGGTAATTGAGAGCCTCGCATCCCTCCAGGGGAGTAATCACCGTCATTAGAAGAGTTGTTACGCCTTGGAGGAATTCCTCGCGGAGGCGGTGGGGTGTGTGCAATTATTTTGGTTAATCCTTGTTTATGCATATTTACTGAAGAACCAGAAGGAGGAGGATGTGGTGGATGATGATTAGAAAGCACCATCCGTGGTGACATTGAATGCAGTCTTACATTTGTCATAGAATTCACTGGCATTACTTGACCCATATGTGACGGTGCACGAGGGATAACCATCCGTGTGACCATCGCAGAACCACGAAGGGACGGGTGTAGTGCTGGGACGGTCATATCCGGCAGTGGCATTATTGGAGTAGCCATAGCGTAGTTAGAGGGTGGCATGGAAAGGTTTGGGATAATAGTCATACTTGGGGCAATATTCATAGGTATCATAGGTGATTGACTTGTCAGAGGCGGCCTAGAAATAGAATTCGTCGATTGTTGTTGCGATGATTGTGACTCCTTTAGTGCCTGCACTGAAGGATACACTTGGGAAATTGTAGATGACGTAGTGACGGTACATGAAGTTGAAGCTACAATGGGAACCGCATTTTTTGCCACTTCCTGTGAACTACTGGTTTGATTCCAATCCCAGTCTTTACCTTTTGGCCTAAAGCTGCTAGGATATTTGGACCCTTTGTGAAATAATTTCTTCTTAAAGTGTCGATCATAATTATTAGTGCCACTGTTGGTGTCATCAGCCACCACAGTATTTGGATTTGGTTGTGACTGACATCCACTTTTGTTTTTTACAGCAATCGATTTAGGAATTTCCGCATCTCTTAATGGTTGCTGCACAACGTTGGCTCTAGTTGTCGCTGAAGCGTCAGGTGGCGGTGTTTGAGGAGGTGTATCAGGTGGTGTTCGAGGCCCTTTTCGATTGCTAGACGACTCTGTCCTACGAACGGTATTAGTATCAGATGGTTGTTTTGGTGTTGGGTGAACAACTTTAAATTTCATTGATAGCGTGCTATCTCTTGAATGGGCACTACTGTGATCTTTGTGATTGGAATCCACTACCCATTGCCTGTGCATGGGATTTGTTTTCTCACTAATAGAGACGGGAGGAGGTGATGAGTCACTTTCAGAATCTCGATCTTCTGAGTTTCGACGTTTTGTCTCTTTACTGCTGCGATCTATTACCGTGATAACAAAATTGAATGAATAATTAGTTTCTAATTTATATTGATAACGCTTACTTGGTGAACCAGTTGATTTTTTCTCTCCAGAAATCGCATCTAGCTGTCTCGATGAACTTAACTTTTTGTCTACACTCATAGGCGACTCGTCTATCAATGGCGACCCACACCATTTTTTACTATTATGACCCATTCCAGACACGTTTTCTACACCACTTTTACTTTTTTCTTCTTGATCTGGTTTTCTTTTTAGTTTTTTTGACCGGCTTTCTTCCTTTTGATTAGAAGCTTTAAATGCTGAAGCCAAAAGACTCCCTAAGTTCAATCTTATCTGACCACGGCTATTTGACTTGCTGTCACTACTACTATTGTTATTATTATTACTGTTACTATTGACAGATGATGGTGGTACTGGCTCTTCTATTGTAATAGTATCTTCTTTAGCTTTTGGTTTAGAAGCCTCAACAGTCGGTGTTTCCTGATGATCCATTTTTTCGGTCTCACAACCAGCATTAACGGAAGCTTCTGTCTCTGCAGGCAAAGTAGGCTGGTCAAATTCAACCACAAGACTTTCAGTACTGCTTGGTCGACTGATTGGGGAATAAACATTTTCCACCAAAGGACTTCGACTATCTGGATCTGAACCAGTTTGACTATCAGTTGAAGCAATTCCAGAATCCTTGCTACTTATTTCTAAACGATGTTGCTGCTGAATGTCAGAGCTGTGAGATTTGACACTTCCTGATCCACCAGATACATCTTTCAATGGAATTCGAACCGGAAGACTCCATTCAGCTTTGGGCTGAATATATGGGAGTCGGTCATCCTCAATTTTAATAGCACTAAGTTCAACTCCAGCTGCAGCTATAGCTGATTTCGTATCTCGCTCAGGAGCTCCATTTTCCTTACCATTTGATCTTTCTAACTCACGCACTTCAGACTCCAAACGACCCACACAATCATATAAATTCTTTCTTTTGGATATGACGGTCGTAATTTCTCGAAGCAAAGTTTCTTTCTTTACCAACAAACATGAATTGAGCTCTTCATTTGCCTAAACACATAAAATTAAAAAAAGATAAATTCACAACCTAACTAGTACTAACAGACAAGAGTGGACTGGCTCAACTTTATCTAGCTTGCAATAGCCAGTAAGTTGATGCAAGACAGTATCTACATGTAGCGAGTCAGTAACATTACGTACCGATAAACTACAAACGAATTACCAAAACCTAACCATTTCCAAATTCCTCCAAACAAAACAAATCTCGTTTGAATTTTGCCACCATACTCATGCCAATCGACTACAGTTTAATTAGTTGTTAGCTTCAGAGTTTAGTAACAGAAACCTTCGATTTTTGGGAAGTAAAGCCGCTCATTTCATTTTAAAACCAAAATTTCAACCAAATATAACTAAACAGAATTAGTTCAAATATATTTTTTAACACGGTGTCAACATTTTAGAAGAATTGAAAAAAAAAACAAATCATAGTCAAAGGAATTTACAACACCGTCAAAGCAAGTGAACTTAAAACGATGGCAAACAAATTAATGAATATATCCGCCATCGAAAACGTAGTAGAACCCTTAAATCGAAGTTTTAATTTAAAGTTATGCAGGTCTAAGCATATCACCGAAAAGCAATAATTTTACGAGAAAATTAAAAAGCGTGCAACTATAACATTCTGGAATGCATTAGAGCAATTAACTACAGGAAGCAACAGTGCTCAATCAAGCTTGCTAAAAAATGTAATCATGCAACAAACAATTTAAAAACAAGAAGTTTATTTTCCAAAAGTAAGACAATTCATTTATATAAAGCACTAACTTACCTCAGCCGAAGGTACAACACTTTTGGCACAAGTGGGCCGCCTGTTGATGCTAGAGAGTTGAGCATGTTCAGCTTCCAAACTAGATACTTGACTTTGCAATGTGCTTGCTTGCGTCTGCAGTTGTTTGTGACGAAGAACAATCTCTTTGGCCTACACATATTCATAAAATCAATGGTAATTTCTTTACGCTTGAAATCGGCTATTTTTACTACTTTTGTGAGGAGATCGGTGGGACTTGAAGCAGGAATGCCTAGTTCCGTCATCCTCGCTTTCAGAAGGGTAACACTGTCATCGACTAATACCTTGACTTGTTTTTCTAACTGACCTACGCGCCCCAACAATTTTGCATTGCGGACCTTGAACATTCAATAAGATCACATATAAATTCATAATTTCAAGTATGGTTATTTTAATAACAAAATCCTTAAAGCAGATTTAAAGATTGTGGATGCCGTATTTACCTTTTCTTGAGCCATTTGCTCCTTCAAAGATTGTTGATATTGAGGCGTTTTCATGTAACACATAAACTGCAGGAACTGGCTACGATAAAGCTCTATAAGAGTATCTAGACTGGATGGAGTAGGTGCTCCTGGACTGACCAAATGATCTAAAGCTACCGCCCCTAACACAGGACTAGTACAATTTATACTACTCAACTTTTGATCCACACATCCAGGAGCAGGGGGTGGGGGTTTCCGAAGAGCAGTTTGAGGTGAGGTACTAAGAATGGTCTGCGAGTGCAACAAATCCAAACCGTTAATACAAATACTTTTGGTCTTTTTCCTTTTGCTTTTTCTGCTAGATTTCTTTGGCCTTCCTGGACCTCTCTTTAGGTCACGATTGGCAGCGAGACGCTTCCTTCGTTCAACCGCTTTTGGTCTATCAACAATGACAGCCTTTTTGCTCTCATCACCAGATGATTGCAACCCGTTCTGTGGATTTTTTCCTTTACCCGAACACCAATCCGACCAAGCACGTCGAGTGGTTGGTCCAAACACACCCACTTCATCAAATGATCCGTTTCCATTAATACAGTTATGATGATCATTATTATTGTTCGTTGAACGATCATCCCGGTCTTCAGATTTTGTTGAACCGTTTTCTATAGCCAAAACCTTGGAAGCATCTTTCCTTGCTCTTCTTCCCTCCTCCTAATTACAAAATAATATTAATTGTATGCTGACGTGAAGAATTTTATTTAAAACAAATGAAACGTTTCTCACCTTAATTTTAGGATTTTTTAACTGCTGGAAATATCTTTCCAACTGTAATCATAATCGTAATTAAGCACAACGAAACTTTTTCATTGACATAATAAAAGCTTACTTTAGTTCGATCGATAACATGCAAGTAATAGGTGACCGGTTTTCCTGTCCAAGAGACTGAACCTTGCAACGGCGACATTTCAGAGACGTGCATTATTGTACCAATATCTGTAAAATAATTTCATATTTAATTTATCAAAAAAGCATGTAGTCACAAGACGCATACCACTAAGATTTCGATCTGTAATTCGAAAATTAAGTGGACAAAACGATTTTGAAGATACAATTCTAGCACCATCTCTAAGATCAGCAAATTTTTCCTTTAACTGTATAAAAAAATCAACAAAATAAGTAATTTGTTAAATTAGCATGTCAATTTTATATTAACCATGTGATCTACGGTCGGTCCAAAAGCAAAATTGTTGACAAAGACAATTCTTCAAGATATAAAATAAATTTACTTGGATGCAAAACAATAACATTATTAACAAAATTGACTTACGTAGCACTAATAGTCCTATCTCTATGACATTCAGTCAAAAAATCACCTTTAATAATCTACAGAATTACATGAGCTTATTTCGGCCTTAGAAAAATTACAACATTTAAAATGTACCTCATATTTTCCATACTGTTTCCCGTACCATTTCATCCACCGTTTGAAATTTACATCCATAGCCTCTGCGTATTTGGCAGGAACATCCGCTTTCTCTATGCCCATACAAATTTTGGAAGGAGTCGCCGCAGCCATCTGCAAGACAACTTGCCCGACACCTAAATCCCGTTAACGATATTGCACCACCATTAAACAATAAGCGCCAATAGATATATCAACCAACCACTTCCGAGATCAATAAAAACATCGTCTTCTGTAATTTCCATTTGATTTATCATTTGCTCTACCAAATCGTAAGACGTTTCTCCGTACACCTAACAAAGCAAAATTTAAGATTAAGTAATTGAAAACCTAAGACCTCATTTGGCAGATGTAAAAATTACTAAATACCTCTGGAGAAAACGGTTCATACTGGTTGAGTTTGTCTGGGTCAGTGACTGACTGATTATACACCTGTTGTAGAATATGTCGAAGTAAATCGCTATTTGCCCTGCTGTTCACAGTTGGACGTGCTGTTCCCTTCCACTAAAATAAAAAACCCACATTTAATTATGCCAATTAATAACATTCATGCACTCAAAACATATATTCGAAGAACTTACCAACTGCCTCAGACTATCGATAGCCCGGTTGTACTTGTCACATAGCGATTTCATACTCTCGTAGCTAGCAATAAAAAATGAATAATAGAATTAAAATTCATGACAAATTGGCAGGTTGCTATTTGCATGTCCTCGTTTCAAAAAGTCATCAACAAACTAAATAACACACATGAAATTGAATCAAACGTCTGATATTTGATGACAGTTCTCTAAAGTTTCTAAACAGTAACACACCAGCAACTATTAAAATAGATGGCCTCAGTTAAAATATCAAATAGAAAACTTACTTTATTGTACAATTCAGTTGTACGTATAAAATACAAACTTTTTTTGTTCGTTTCATGAAACAACTTTGAATAATTATGAGCATTAAATATCAAATACTGTTCAAGATAACATTTTAAACACTTAAGATGCTTTAAACACTTATGATTACTTTGACCAAACATTAAATTAAACAAACTAGTACTTGAAAAACATAAACCTCTAAGAAATCTTTACTGATATTGTTTAATATTATGCAAACGTATATCAATGCAATCGGTGACAATGTAACTTAACAATTACAGAACCACATCTTGCATTTCATGATAAAAGTTACAAGTCAATACTCAGCAATTCCTCAGGTTTAGTAATCAAGAAGTCGAAATGAATATAATTAAACTTATTGAAAACAGTATTGAATGTAACTCATGAATTGACTGTTTAATGAATCTGAAAAATACCTTCGAGTGTCGTAATCGCTTAAGACGTTGTTTTCCATCGCCAATTTGAGTTCGGGGAAATCTTCGCACACCCACCTAATAAAAATAAAAACAAATCTATTTTAATATTATATTAAAAAATGACAACTGAAACACTTCTGAGATATCGTTACCCAGTTAACATTACGTCGTTAATTACTAAACAATGTTTGTAAATCTGAGATAAACAGTAAACTATACCATGTCATGATCTTTAATGGTTTCAAAGCAAGCGCCATTTCCAGGTTAAAACACACATTTTTAAACGCAGCACGGCGATCGCAGACACAAGCCAAAGCAACACAAATAGCGATCGATATTCGTTCATTTGACCCATTTTTCATGTTGTCAACACGTAGCTCACGCACCACCATCACGATTAACATAGGCAATATTACTAGTACAGCAAACAATTGGCAGTTTCGCATTCGATATATCCGTTTAAGGGTTCATTGCAACCAAAAAAATCAACAAGATAATTTCTGGATGCTCATGGTGTCGTAAAATGAATTCCTATGTGAATCATGCTGCGTTTGTATAATGTAAATAACAATTAAAAACCAATAAAGTAAACAAATATATTACGATCACAGCAGTCAGAAATGAGTTCCATTCAAATTAAGAGTAAAAAACAGCAATTCAGCAATCATCTGTAGTTAAAATCATAAAATTTTCGAAAGAAAAACATTGATCTAATAGCGGAAGTCATTTCCAACGATTGTACATTGACTATTTTTTTTTCTACATAACCGTAACTAAGCACTAAACTATACATAAACATTTTATCGATATTCGGTATAAGTTATAACTAGAACAAATTGGATACCGTAAAATTACACCAGTTAACAATCGTTGAAACGTTTCGTTAAAGTTTTAAACTTGCAGTAACAAATCCCATTTACTGGAGAAAACTTCAGATATTTAACCAACCTACTGTCGTTTTTATTGAAGTCCATAACTAATACATAATAATGCATAATAAATTCAATACAATTCTACCCTTTACAACTAGAAATCAATTCAGTACCATAACATCACATAGCGTTTCTATAAACACTAACTTACATCAACGTGGAACGAGTTAGACAAAACCCAATCAATAACTCTGTTAATTCCACCGGTAATTTCCTGGTTTTAGTTATACATAGTTGTTCAAGAAAGTTTAAACCTTCAATAAGTTATCTATATACGACAGGGCACAATTAAAATTAACCCAAGACTAACTACTCAAAAAGTACTGATTAAATGAAACACGAAACATCAGATTTTACGACTAAAAGTGCCGAGTTACACACTCAAGAAAAATAAAATCTTTTCCCAAACTCAAAATATCTTCACCTCTAAAATTGAGGTTAAGCACGTAGTTATATTTAAACAAAACTTTCTTCAACTTCAAAAGATAAACAAAGGTAAGGTAATAAATTGTATGATTTCATCTACTAAGCATATAAATGTTTCTTAAACATTTTATTATTATTTTTTCGGTCATAAATTTGAAAGGCTAATTTAAAGCCTTGTTTATCTGCGAAAGTTTTTGAATATTGTATTTAACTATACTTCCTTTAAAATTTTAAGTGTTACACCCAAGTCTTGTTACAAGTTCAGTGAAATGTAGACTTTAAAACGGAAAAAATACGCCACTACCGTTTTATTTGGACCAAAATCGACTTTGTTGAAGCAACCGGTTGCCACTCAACAACAATTATATTTAAAATTCATTTTTTTATTTAAAAAATCGATAAATACATTTTAGATAAAAGTTTTGTCACCGCCCTTTAATTGCCAGCTGGGTGACTAAACAGTAAACAGTGACTAAGTTCTACATTCAGAATACAGTGCATGTATTAGTTACTCTCTAGTCAGAAGTTAAATTTCCAGACTATTAATTATCTAAACAAAGTAACACTACAGATAACCTCATTTAATTTGAAACCATCGTTGTAGTTGAATTCATGACTTTGGTTTATAGTTATCAAATTAAAATGAAACCACCAAACTACTGCATGACTTTTAACATACTAGTTAATTCAATGAATCTCAATCGTGTGAAATGGTAAGTTAAACAAAAAAATCTATAATACAGCTTGATGACCTTCGCCATTTCGCTAGAAAATACCCGGAATTGAATCCATCAGACTCGAATTCAAAATATTCCAACCCGTATGAGTCAGTCATTCGCAGAAACAATTATAAACACGACAGCTACGTTGCAGGGAAGCTTTTGACTACAAAAAAAATTCATATTACGGAATAATAAATCTAACAAAACCAACACCATAATAAATAAAATTAAAATACAGTGTATAAAATGAAGTTACGTGCAAGTTTAAACTCTAAAATGCCTTGTTTGACATTTTCTAACAACTTGTACTTTAAAATTTTATTTTTAGCTTGTAATTAGACGCTTTATTGTCTCAACTTTCAGCAGCTGAATTGTGAAAGTTATGAAGGGGAGGAATCGATAAGATTTCGAGTTTTGACGGGGCCTGAGAATAGTGAAATTGAAAAGAGACAAGGTGGTACGAGATCGGGTTAAACAGCTTCCCTTTTAATAGTGAACAATGACCGCTTATTATTTGTATACAGTAGGTCACTTCGACCTAAAATGTCTACTATTGCAAGTCTAGAAGTCAGTAAGTGACAATAAACAAAGCCACTAGTCTGAATAAAGAGATCATAGATCATTTTAAACGTTTTAAAAAGCATTAAACTTCAGTAACTTACGAAAAAAAATCTACAGAATAAAATAACTAGTGTAATAATAACGATTACGACCATTACTTCTTGTCAAGTTTTTTTCCGGAATAAACACCTGCCTTTATCGCGAGACAAACGGTCTTTCAGTCGATGTAAGCGGCGCCTAGCAATGTTCGACAACCTGCTAAATTTTCACCACTTCAAGCATGGGCGACCCATGCGGATTTCTACTTCAACTAGCACACTTGTGAGTTTAATGTTTACAATACTAAAATCTGTCCTCACGCTATTAATCTTTACAATATTAATATCAAATATTTTGATTTAAATGTATAATTACCGAATTGTTTCCACAATTTCGATAGCTCCATCGTGCTTGTCCTAGAATAAATAAAATGATGTTATTAAATTTATAAAAGAGGTCTTAAATTGTCGTTGAAAACGTGGAAGTGATCTGATAAAAACACCAATTTCTTGAGCCACAAATCTATGCTCATTGACTAGAAAAGCCAATAGAATGTATACAAGATTCATATACGAGACCGAATTTTTTAGGTTTATCAACGAATGGCATTGTTGTAGATATGAATATAATGTAGTCGACGATATTGTGTAATTAGTAGTTATATACACACGCCAGCAATTCAAGAATTTAACTCACCGATGAAGACAAGGGCCATTGATAAACAGCGGGTTCACCTCCCACCGGACTATGAAGCCTCAATTCCATCTCGACACCGACCCCTTTTCCCCCCCTCCACTTTTATCACTGCACACCGAATTATGTCCGAATTGGAACACTTTAAATGTAACGTTTCCTGGTCCAAATCATTTCGTCATCCCCAGACAAACTCAACGAACTGCCAACGTTCGTTACACCACCGCCAGCAGCTCAGCGGCCATCATTTTTGTTCAATAGGAATTCTCAAATCAAGGTTATTACACAGTGTTGGTTAAGAATGTATTGTTCCCTTCGTACTCGAAACATACGGTTTCGTTCGCTGTAATTGGTGGAAAGCCTTGATGAGGCGGGCCTTTTAATTTTTCAACACTATCGAGTATCGATAATTCCGGTATTACTAGCGCCAACATTTAAAATTGGGACATTTATTATGTCGAGGTTGTTGATAATTACTTATTTTTATGTATGTTTTTATGCTAGTATTTCGTATATTTATTTTTTAAATTTTATTAACGTATTATAATCATTAAGATTTTTTTATTAAACGACCTAAATGTTTGTACATTATTTTGAATAATGATGGTATCATGGTATGAAATGGTGATTAGACGCCACTTAAACTTTTAAATTACAGAATGCCGTAATAACTTACGATTGATTCTACTAATAATATATTGTACAAAATAAAACGTTATTAAATTACCGTAAATTAATAAGTATTCCTCGTTTATTATAAGCACTGTAAAGTTTTGCACAATATTCTATGGCATCCTCAAGTTCAAGTAATAATGCATTACTGATTATCATGTAATACTTATCCAACTACATTATTAGAATTTTCCAAATAAGCAAATTCTCCCAGTAAAAATATAAATCATTAAAAATCTACAAAGTTTTTAAAAGTCACGTAAATGTACAAGTTTTATTATTCTTGGTTAAATTAATAACGCTTTCTATCAGCATAGGATTATCTATTAAATAGTTATACTGTATTATGATAATTTTTTTAATTAACCATTTTATTAATGTACGATAGTAAATTTCCTAATTAACATACTGTATGACATTAGAGTTTCACTGAACACCAGTTTTACTGATTTTTAAGTCATTTGATATTTGAAATTATTTTAAACCACTTATTCGAGCTCATGCATTTGTAATTGACAAGATTGTCATTATTTAAAATTATAAACTTATGATACATACAATAACCATTTTGGTCGCTACATCAGAAGCGTTTTGAATAATTTTTCAACACATAACAGAAGTTCATAGTTAACCAGCAGCACGATCAGAAAAAAATCTAATTTTCCAACTATCTTAAATGTCCAATTTACTGTACATAAAAATCATTGATACTTTTATTTAAGATAACTTAATGCAATAAATGGCTTATGTAAAAAAATAATCACATCACAGAGTTGTTGTGTACCGTAGAAACCATTTGTAAACTTTAAGGAAAGCTGGTTTAAAACTTTTAGTCCACATCAGATTAAAATCAAGCAAAATTTAATCAATTCTGATTTTATAATAATAGTTTAAGCTTCGCTTTGTCCATTTGTATCACCGTTAACTAAAGTAAAGATACCCCAAGCTCCAGTAGTTGTTTCCACAAAATTATTAAAAGCTTGACCACTATAGTGAACATCATGCTCTTCATTAGATGCTTCGATGTGATCAAGTAATCGTGACCTTTCAGCTCTTTAAAAATAATTATTTAATAAAAATAATACTTGACTAAATAATTTTCATCAATTTCTTACCTTAACTCTTTTTCTCTTCCTTGCATTTCCTTTAACTCTTCCAAAATTTTGTTTTCAACCGAAGACAGAGACCTCTTAAATTGAATTTTTGTGTGTAATTTTGGCTGTAAAAACAAAATGAGATGTTACAATGTATCCTACATTTAATTATAAAAGATAAAAAATATCAAACATTTTGATTTTCAACGTCGTGGTCTTTCATGGCATCGTGAATTACATCGGAACCGTTTAATTTGGTCTCTCCATTAAAGCCGTTTGTTTTTGCTTCTCCATTAAAGCCATTAGATTTGACTTCTCCATTAATTCCATTTGATTTTAACTCTTTATTAATTCCATTTGATTTAACATTTTCATTCGTGTAGGCTGGTTGAACTGCAGGAATTGTAGTTTTTGGCACAAACACATTTTGCTTACCGACGTTCTTATAAAACTGTGCCATTATACCTTTCGTTGGATTTCGGTTGATAGGTGAGCCAGGAGTTCCAGGAAACCGGTCAGAGGTAAAACTCGGTCTCCTATTGTTGTTAATGTAATTCGGGCTTTTAAAATTAAAAGTTTTTAACGTTGGAGGAGCAGTTGATGGTATTTTCTGGTTTGAGTCACACTCGGCATTCATTTGTTTAGAAACAGCTCTGACAATAATTTCTTGTACTTCTGATTTTGGCTTGCTTACTTCAGGGATCTCATTATATGATTTAGACAAAGATATTGGATTTTCGGCATAAGAGCTGACGATGGATGATGGCATTGGTCCACTAAGAACTAACTTACTTGGTAGCTGACGTTCCACTTTTTTCACAACAGGTGCTGCTTCAGAGGTCGTTAAGTCTGGTTGGGCCACCACTATAAATTGACTTTCAAGTTCTATAGGTGATTTAAGATTATTTTCATCTTTTTCTGGTACTGTATGCTTTGCAACAAGTGTCGGCGTTTTTTGAAGCTGTTTTTCCTTTCGCAATTCTTCTTCTCTTTGCAGTGCAAGTCTAACTTCTCGTTCAACGGCGGTTTCCTTATGAAATTTGTAGCGGGGAGTGGAGTCCTCATCATCAGAATCATTAGCTAATGGTCTAACTTTAACTCTTTCTTGTGTGCGATCTGAAACTTTCAATGACCTTACCGAGTCATTCAGTGCTGGAGATAAAGGTGCTGGAGTTAGATTATCAATTAAAGGCGAAATTGGTCTTTGTATTTGCAGTGCAGGTGCCGTTAATAATAAAGGTGACAATGGTCTTGTAACTGGGTGCGTTGACAAAGGCACTGGAGGTGGTGGTGGTGCAAAATTTGGAGGTGCAATAGGCGGGTTTGCTAAAATATCTGGAAGTTTGATCACTTTGTAATCAAAATTTTCGTTTGAATCAACAACTTTCGGTGAAAGGCTTAAAGAAACATCTGTTGAGAAACTCAAATTTGGAATTTCCAGTTCAGCTGGTGGACTTGGTAACGACATGACTCCAATTCTAGTTTGTAAAAGTTCAGCTTCCCGTAATTTCATCTCCTCAATTTCTTTCGCTATCATTGCTTCGGCTGATTTTTGGGCAATGGTTTTCTTTGAACCTGGGTCAGCTACTTTTGCAGGAAATTCATTGTCAACAACAAAACATGGTCTAGCAGACACCAATCGCATCGGCTCTGTGTTATCTGCTTTGGGCTTTTCGTTTTGTGTCACCCGATTAAAGATAATTTTGGGCTTTTCATGTAGCAGTACCTCCGTTTTAGTTTCAATGACCTTATCGGTTCTAGAATTTGAACGATGATAATTGCTGCCATCTTCAAGGCCATTACCATTGTTCATGTTAAGTAAATTTAAACTGCTAATCCCTCTATTCAAAGTTGAGTTATTGGTCTCCTCATACTCCATACTTTCCATCATTTTCCCCATTAAGAATTCCTTGGTTGTGTCTTTATTTTCAATGATTGATTTTCTGTCTACGGTATCCGACAAACCTGAAAAACAAAAAAAAAACCCATTAAAAAATCAATTGTACCAACTATGAGTGATATTACTATAAAAAACGCACACATTGAAGGTGTTGACTGAAGTATCATAATATTGTTAAACTGATAAAAATGCCTTGTAACAAGTTTATTTCCTTGTTATATTATTTTCAATCAAAATCACCCTCAAATGTCACTTTGTAGTTTAATAAACTTGTTACTTTACATTTTTGCATTGTTTAATTCTTTACACGACTTATGCTTCGCTAACCTGAACTTTCACTGGATATATGCAAGTTTAACTATTTAATAAACGCATAATACCGCGCAACAAATAAGGTCATTTATGCAGCCGTGTGCGCAATCAAACGTATAAATAAATAAATAAAAACAGCTTCGTCACTCAATTTAAATGACTTTTTCAGATAAAAGTAGTAATTTTAAGTATAAGAATAATCTGATTACATAAAAGATTTCCAAGCTCTTAAATTAAAGACTTAGCCAATGTAATACAAGCAATCATAATTATTATTAAATGAATAAAAATGCAACAACAAAAAAAAATACTTTTCACGCTAACAGTAATTTAAAGAAAGTAAATCCTTTTTTTTCATCGAGTTGAATGACATTTATATACCACATTTTAATTCAAAACGCGTTCAGAAATGAGTAGTTGACTCCCACACTTAAAAACAACTATTCTGTTAATTAATTCAACTAGTTAGCTCGGAAGTGCAACCAATCTAATGAAATAATGAAGGAAAATGGGGAATGGCACTTTGTCTATAATCATTATTTGTGGATTTACATAATCATTAGCATTTAAAAGTCGATTAAGTGTCAACAACTGCATTCAACAACCTGATTATATTATTTAACTATGATAAATTTACAAAAATTGCACATCAGAAACATCCGCCAATTAGAGTTGGTAACAGATGTTAAGCCAAAATGTCTCCACAAGACAATAAACTTAATTATGCAATAATTTTGCTTATTTAAATTAGTATTTAAATATTAACAAATAGTCCTATAGTAATATAAAATTATAATCAGGTAGTCTAATATTAAGCTCCATGAAGTTATGAACATTTCAAAGAATGTAATGAACAAAGTTTTTGGAATTTACTTTAGTACCAAACTAACTTTTAACTAAAAATAAATTAGTTGACAGTTAAAATAAATATTTCGTAAATAAATTTTATACATGTGGTTCAGTTTAGTCGGTTACAGTTCATTAAAATTTTGTTAAAATTGTAAATATAAATTTTTGGTTTTAATCCAAATTATTAAATACTGCATTGCATCTGTCTTAATCCAAACGACTATTTTAAGAGAAAAAATTCGGCAAACTCACCGTTTAACTGCCAGTAGAAAATGATTTAAAAACCTATAATTTCTCAGCATATATATAAACTGTCAACCGTTGAAAGAAACACAGTCATTGGTCATTCACTCGATAGCTACCTAAAAATGTAAGACAAGTCCGGTATGCTTGAAAGTTTCACGGTGACTAATGGTCTAAAAGTGCTAACGGTTTCTTAAGAATTTCCAGACAGGTCTTGAAAATATTTTTCTACAAGTTCCCATGCGGTTGATGCACCAACGCAAACGCTTAAGAAGTAACAACTCAACTAGCACACCCAAACACCCTTCCTCTACATCTTGAAACCACCTGAGAATTTGAGAAACAAAGTCAAATCTTTTACTTGGATAAGTAAGTGGTCCAGCCACGCCTACTCAACTGTATTAGCATCTCTTATGAGGGTCACCTTGTTCAGGTGCACGACTGAGAACTGTGAAAGTACTGTATCCCTCCTGTTTTCTATCCGTTCAGCAATTTACTTAAATCTTAATAACACTTAGTTTACATCACTTCATTTTCAGAAAAAAATCACATTAACTACAATAAAATTGGCACGCTGACTTCAAAATCGATTCAATGACTTCGAAAGTGACACAACAATAAATTTGAGCAGGACAAAAAATAATCTCTTTTCCCTCTGTAATTATAATTTGAATGAAACTCACACAAATGTTTATTTTCATAATATTACGGTATACCGGGTGATTTTCTTAACTGAAAAGCTTTTGCTTCGTATGACAAGAAATATATGGGAAAAGCAACTATTAAAACTTCTCGTTTTTGATTTTCACGAGTCATGGCAAAACCAAAACGGGACAAATTGCCATTGTAGTTGATGCAATTAATTCCCGTTATTCATTGGAACTACAAAAACCGAGTTCCAAATTTCTCCAGCATAAACAACTTTTTTTCTCTTTACTAACTCTCTTCTAATATAAATGCAATTTACAGCTGTTGAAGATAAATAGGCTACAAAAAAGTAGAAAAATGCTTAAAATCATTTCCTCGTTTTCATTTGTTTGTTATTATTCACCGTTCATTGTTTGTTTAAAACCCGGATTACGTAGACATTTAGTTGTTCAGTACTTTGAAATATTTGTCGTTTAAAAAAGTTTATTACAGCTTATCTCGATGGGTTAAATGGGTCATCAAATGCCTATGTATAATACAATAATGTAGTAGACACCCTTTAATTATTTTATTATTTAAAGTGTAAAAAAACAACTTGAAATATTTTACTTGCAAAGTATGTTTGTAAATTTTTAAAGCAACTCATCCATGTCGTGTTAGTTGTAAGTTAAATAAGAATGAATCAGTATTCGTAAAAAAACTTTTCAACGAAAATAAAAGCAATATCGGATATAAACTTATAGTACTTGCAGTTGACAAACTTTACAGAATGTAGTAAATATCTAAAAAAAATCTATTAAAAATTTCAAGTCCGCACCGACAAATAATCTATTTAAATAATCAGAAAATACTTCAGTTATCAAACTGCATGTAAGGAATTTTCTAGATACCTCTAACATGATTTGTTTGCTAACCAATACCAGATAAAATACGTATTTAATGTCAGCTCATCATATTATATCCAATAACAGAACCAGTAAGTTAAAAAAAAACAAGGTCTCAAATGTTCATGGAATATCCCTATCTAATAATGATGTAATATTTGATAATACTTTCTATTACCAGACTTGACTACAGCATCTCAACAAATAAAACACATAATAATATCCATTTGGAATGTATTAAATAAAAATTTGTTGCCTCATTTAACACTACAGCTTCTGCAAATTCCAAAAACTCAAAAGTTGTCAATCACCAATCCCTTATATTTAATGTATAAAAATTTAATAAAAATCATTTCATTACCTTCTTCAACAAAGCCATTGAGTAGGTTATCATTCTTAGTTTCCACACTTGTGGTCTGAATTGGTGTCCAGACAATTCCATCGTCACTATTATCCGAGTTGATTAAATTAAGAAACGACTCTGCATAATCTTTTCGAAGTAAAACGACTGGTTTAACAATCTCTTCATCAACAGGTTCTGGTGAAGCAGGTTCAATTGGCTTTTGACCGAGCGATGGTTTTGGTGGATTTGAGAATGTATAAAAGTTATTGGATTTTGATGAATCCGGAATTACTTTCGGTGACAACGCGGGTGGTAAGTTGTAATTGCCAATTAACACTGAAGTATACGAAACATCAGATGGAATGGGTTTTCGTTGGTCAGCAATTAATCTTCTCTGCTGCCGTCTCATTAACCTTGCAAATTCAGCATCAATTGGCGTTGAAGTATGTGTCTCTTTCGTTTCTACAATTACTTCTGTCTCAGTCTCGACAGTCTGAACTTCTCTTTTAACAACCTCGTAAGTGTGGCCATTGAGTTGAAACTCACCATCATCGTTTATAACGATGGAAGAACTGGACATTTCAATTCCATCATCGATATCCAATAATTTGACTTCAACTTCAGGTACGTCCGCCATCTGAATCAAATGACATAGACAACAATTAGCACAAGTTTAGATTATAATAGACGGAATAAAACTAATAAATGATTTCTAGCCGCTAAGGGATTAATATGCGATCAATCCGGATATCATCCATATCAAACAATTACATCATACAGCTGATAACAATAACAAATATGTCATAAAAATTAACAACAACCAATGATAAGCCCTAAAAAATTCCTGGGAAGACATCCAAAGTTCATGGTTAAAAAATAAAGTGGGCGTATTGTGAAATGCTAATTTACACTGATGACATGTTTAGCGGAAACAATAAATACTTTTTTTTTCTTCGCATAATTAAATGTTGGTAAACCCTTTAAAGTTTTAGATGTTGCTAATTACAGTACTAAACGGAAATGCACCATATTTATGGCAACATGCATGAACAGTTATCGTTTTAATGAGTAATAGATTAGATAAGTTTAGAAAAAATATTTTAAAAGTAAAAAGCACACCTGCACTGTTATCTTCATAAAAACTTAATTTTTTTTAAAATAATCAGATCGATTGTGCTACATGACTGCTATTCAGGATAATTTAAAATAACAAAATAATCGAATTAACTTGTTTAATGCAAATATTAGTAGTCTACTTAAAAATTAATCAAGCGTATTAATGTACTGTATAATGTAAAAATAATTTACTAGACAGTAAATATGCCGAAAATTTACCAAGAATTAACTAAACGTTTATCAAATTGATAAATTTATATCAAAATGTGATTAAAAAATTCTTGATGGGCGTAAAATCTCGCAACCACAGTTACATAACTTAGCTACAATGATTATCATTAAAAATTGTATTTTAAACAAATCTAATTATTAATGTTGACATAATAAATTTTATCACCTTTTTATGTTTTAAAACGTAGCAATAATCCAAAGCATGTTGAGTATACAGTACAGTAGATGCTTCCAACACTCGATATAACTTTGATCTATGAAATTTTTTGATAGCAAACTTATTAGCGTAAACTTTTTCTTTTGAATTGTAATTGGTATACGTTCTGCTATTGTAAAGTTAGAAATCTGCGTTCACGTCTTTTAACAACTGCGGTTTTTTCAACTTTTTTGCACCTTCATTATCGGGTCACTTATTTGAAAGAAAAACAAAATTATTTAAAGCAATGAATTATAATGACGGTTACAGTAAATAAACAGTTCACATAAAACTAAGTTATTTACTTTGCTTCAATTTCATTTTTCGTATAAAAAAAGAAACAACTTAGGAAAGTTTATATGGGAAATTTCTGAAACTAAAAAGATCTGCTTAACTCGAAGAAAAATTGTTGTATGAAAAAAAATCATTCAAATTTTATTCATTTCTTGAAATAATTTGCATTCGATAAAATTAGTTCACGATTAAATTAATAATTTTTCTGTAGTTTTAAGCTTAAACATGCGCGTGTTTATAACTTTATAATCAAGGACAAATGTATCTTTAAATCAAATAATTATTTTCAAAATAATTTGCACATAAATACAACTTATAAACTATTAACATTAAAAATTCTTGAAATGTTTTATCTCATAGAAAAAAAAATTCTCACGAAACATTTTTGTCATTATAAATTTAAAATCAAACTTACCTTGGCCATTGTTTATCCTTGGCGATAACTTTTTAACACGATCATTTCCCAAAATGTGTTTGGTGGAGCTTTTGTGTCTTTAAACTAAAACTGAACAACGTTTTAATTTCGTATGACGTTTTATATTACAAATGCAATAACTGTAACTTAGATGGCCTAAAATCGCGACAGCTGTATTCTCGAACAGATGTGGCAACTGAAATATAAATTTAAAATAGATTACCTTTATCGAAGCATTAAGTTACATCATAAGTTATGTACCTTCAAAAAAAAAAGCTTGAAAGATTTTGAAGCGTGATAAAGCATCCATTCATCACATTTAATTCAGTGATATTGTTAACCAATATGAATTATTCAACTGCATTTATAAAAAGTAAATGTGTGTACACTGTACCTGCACCGTATAAATTTAGGAATTGAATTTCTACTAAACTCACAATTAAAAAAATAAGAAATCGAAAAGTTTTAAAAATGTAATGTAAACTTATAGTGGCTTGGTTATTGATAAAAATTGATTTCCAAATCTCAAGTAATTCCTAAAATATTTAAGAATATTGTGAGTTACTGTATGAAAATGTGGAAATAAAAGCAGAAAAGTGGTAAAAAATCAAAATAAAAAAGAAATGCAATTTTGAACTAATATTAAAAGTATTCGTGTAGATAGTAAAAGATGTAAGATAGAAATAACAAGACAATTAGCTGTAATATAACACATACATGTATTTAACCAATATTTAGAAAAGTAAACAAACTGATCTACACATACTATAGCGTTCGTATATGCCAAAACACCAATTTTTAAAAAGATTTTTCCCATTATTTTTTTTCTCCAAAAAACAAAAACCAAAAAAAAATGAAACAATTTAAAATTATTCCGCTTCATTAAATTACAATCACTCAATTTATTTTCCATAAAGAGCGCATCGAATTCGTCTTCCCTAAATCACTAAAATTATGCTGCTATACACGACGATTGGACTAGATTTAGGCAACCAGCCTACAGAAATGTCATACTGGACATCTTCCTCATTATACAAACTCGCACAATATTAATTGAACCACTTCGCCAAACGCAATCATCAATCAGATGGCAACCTCTTAAAATAATTGCCAAAATATATATTACATAAAATATCACAATAAAAATCATATGAGCCAGCCATATTGTAATTTCACGTTAGGGCATATATAATATTCAAAGTAAATAACTAAAATAAAAAATTTGATTTAGTTCGACATTTTTCCGACTAGATTTCTTGACAAATATTGAAGCAGCAAAAAATAAAAGTTTTATACAGAAAATAAATAAACGTTAAAATCGAAATAGCGTGCTTTCAAACCGTAAATAGTCACAAAAGTCAAAGTATTGCATTGTTATTTGACAGAGTAGCTTTAAAAATCGGCTATTATAAATTATAATACACCAACAACTAATTCCGAATCGTCAACAATGCCCATGTGTTTGTAACAACAGCTTGAAACAACAATTACGAATGAATATGCTAATACAAACAGTAATGCACTTTATGTTGTAGGTACAAGCTGTTTAGCTCGTTACTATGGCTAAAAAGGTTTGTACTTTAATGATTGGTCAGCTGAATACTGTTCATAGACGTATGTTATTGTTATACTCAACAGGTACATTTTAAAATTCAGTTTTATCCTAAGTGACTATCAGTGTGACCACTCTAAGCTTACATCTGCAAAGATACTCCAAGTACTTGCTTGAAAGACAGTAAGGTTTCGTATTCGAGGCTGTAAAAACCAATCAATATTTTCAATAGATCTTTCAAGCTGCTGCTACAAACACCATAGTCATACATTCTGTTTATGTGATTAATTTAAGACTGCAGGTAAGTCTACAATTGCAATTGCCACTGCAATTGTCTTTGACTAAGTATTAAATGTAAATAAGAGAAAATTCAAAAAATGTTAATTATCTTTTCTAAATTCTTTCAATTAATAACTACACTGCACTGTTAGTATTGTATAAAGCCGACAAAAAATTCAAGTATTTGTCATACAGTACGATTCGAAATGGCTAGAATATGAATATGATGTTTCATATCTTAACGCTGATAAAATAAGAACAAAATAAAATCTCAAATAACTTCATATAATTTAAATGACACTCTTTTTATATTAACTTGTTTGTCTATTTCTTAAATACGCACTTCGTTCAGGCCTCCAAAAATCCTTTAGCCATCAAATTCATTTCTGCAAGAACTGGTAGCTTCAAGCTCTATTGAGTTATTGCTAGTTACAACCGACCAATCTAACTTTCCTCAATCATTTATTAGAAATCCCTCAATAACTTGGTCGAGTCAACGAGTTAAAATCATAAAATGATTGATTCATTAACCGATTTGATAAATTTCACCAAGTCATTCGGAGCCCACTGTTTGTCCAATTTGCTACATGGTAAGGCAACAACCTATACTTATTCACACGTTAAAAAAAATTACCATAGCTCTTTTCTTTTTTTAAATTCCTGTTACTTTTTGGGCTAATTTTTTTCATTTTTCGTTTAAATTCAATAAAAAGTTATCAAAACGATTTGTTTTCAGATATGTAAAAAGACACTCATAAACAGACATATTATGATCAATTGACAGAGGATTTCGTACATAGATTTAAAAACAAAACCTAAACTCAGTGAAATTGACCATTCGATATGAACATGCAAAGTGAGTTTACAATTGTGTCTGTTTTTTGTTAAAGTTAAGTATTCGCCATTGTAAATAAACAAACCAATCTTCATTTAACTTTTAAAAGCAAAAAAATTAATAACGTTTTTTTTCCTACCACATAAACGGTGTTTTACAATTAAAAGACGATGAACAAGTTAACTTACAGGATAACAAGCTACAGTATCTACATACCTTTGAAAAACAGCCTTTAAAAATTGAATAAAAATACAATTCATGCTTTAAATAATGATATAAATAATAAATGCAGGAAAATAAACCAGAAATTGGCATGCTGCGTGCTTAAGCGGTCAATTTAACATTAGTTTAAAACTACAATCGACATCTATTCTACAAGTACAGTGAATAACAAAATAACATAATAAAAAAATCGTTTAATGTCAGGTAATGGAATATTTCATAGAGTTTTATCAAATGTAAAAAGACTAATTATTAATTTTTGCTTGTCTTAAGTTTCAAATAACATACAGGGAACCTATCCTTCTAGCTATTTCAAACACATAACTAATATTTTAAAATTTTAAAAAAGGGGTATTTCCTTTACATTTAAAGCGACTGTTTGTCACAATTTATGAGCATTTATTTTTTTAATAACTGTAAAATGACCCTTAAGACACAGCACGCTATTAAAGACTATAAGTTAAATGACTACCGTATCAACAAACTCAATAATCTGTAATTTATCGTTTTCACAGGTATGTAGACAGATTTAATGGTACTGTAAGTAAAAACCATGTGGACTGAAATGACGGACATAATGTCTGGGTGTGTGATTACCCGAATTAACACAACATTCCCCATGTTGCTACTGTTATAAAGTGCTTAGGGGGAGAAAGACAAGTACCGTATCAAATTAAAACTCAACAATTGTTAATTAAAATCGTCAATAATCGAAAAACGGTGCTTTATAAAAGATATCCAAAGCAAAAGTACTCTGGATATCAATAAGAATTATATAACACGACTTACTGCTACAAAACAAAGACTGGTTTTCTTTTTTTGTGAAGGAAAAAGAGGGGGTTATCAGTATGTGCCTCGTTATGTAGTATGTACATAATATACGTATATATAATTTCATATATACCTTTATAAATATATAAATAAAATTCATACCCAGTTATTCTACACCGAATTTTCACCGGGAAATCAATTTGACCTTTACTTTTTCTAAACTCTTGTGTAAAGGAATAGAAATTGCTTGTTGGCTAAAGTTTTAAATCAAAAACTCTCTGGAATAATCGTCGAAAATTGCTTATGTTTTCTTGGACCGAGGCTTTTGGAATGCGTATCAATATCATATACATATATTAATCTTATATAAATAAATTAATTCGTAGGAATCTCGTAAATTTTTAAACCTCCTAAATATAAAAACCTGGCTGGGAAACCTCCAATTTTGAGAGTTAAATAAAACCATATAATGATTTAGCATTAGAGCACAGCAGTTTTTTAAGAAACTTTCAGGGCGTTACATATTATATAAAAAACCGAAATCAAATTAACATCTATAGCCATAAGGTTTTCTCTTGTTAAATTGAAAAAAGCTATAATAATACATTTTGAAAACATGCACCCTGTTGCTGTGATCCCTTTGGAATCGATCCAAATTCTGGATGGAAAAATCCCAAGTAATTACATGGTTATTAAAATGTCAGAAAACCGCGTCATTTAAAATTGTTAATAAGAGGTTAATATGTAAATCTAAAATGGGCACTTACAAACCCCTTTGGCCAGGTGGTCGAAATTAAATAGCAAGAGAAGGACAGGTGAAGTTGAGTGAGAGACCATGGTCCATGCATTTAACAAACGTTAACAGGCTGTCTCCGGTAGAATTCTTTCTCCAATCCACGTGACCACTGGTGTTCCAATGCGAACTGGTGACCAAGGCGGCTGGAACCAATCTGCGGCAAGGTCGTCAGCGTTGATAATCCCCTTGGAAGTGGTATCTGGGAGAAGGCCATGTGGAGAGAGAAGAGACCGGTTGCAGGTATCAGCTTAGTAGGTCTCTTTTAGAGGATGATGGTCACACACACTGTCTCATTCAGGGGATGGTAGTGGTATTGGTAGTAATGGTAGAAGAAATAGTGGTTGCCGGAGTTGCTGCTACTGTTGTCGGGCTATAAGTGACAGTAGCAGCCTTACTCATGGCCGACGAAGAAGTCATACTTGTTGCTAAGGTAGGAGTACCAGTAGAATTAGTAGCAATAGCAGAAGCAATGGCAGAAGAAATGGTAACATCAGAAGTAGTAGCAGTAGAAGGAGCAGAAGAAGTAGTAGAAACAGCAGCTGTTGGGCCTGAAGAGGGAGATTCACATTGCTCAGCTGTCTATTAATTAATTACTTTAGAATACCAAAGGGGAAATTTTGAAGGAATTCTGGTTTTATGGGGAAAATAAAATTTCGGAGGGTAGGACGACTGGCCTAACTTTCCTCCCAGTCAGTGGTCCCAGTCACTCATTTATGATTTATATTTATTTAAAAAAAAAAATGAAGCGTCCCGTGGAAAAACAATCATCGTTACTTAAAAAAATATTCATTAGGAAATAAGGACAAATTCGTAACAAATAATCCTTATTTTAGACACTATATTGGATAAATTTCGTTACCATTTCTTCTTCTATAGACAATAAATATATTCTGAAGAGAAGAATTTAACATTTGATAGTTTTTCCTCCGGACTCTTTGAACTTAAAATAATTCAATTAAATTTAATTCCTAATAATTATTAATTATATGGCCAATTAATTAACTGTTATAATAAAATAGAAAATTAGATGGATCTACTATTAGTGCAGTAAAGTTATATCAAAAGTTGAAAAGTGTCCTAAATTACATTAATTAGTAGGTGAAGGTATTAAATCATGAATTAAGGATAAGTATGATAATTTACAAATAGAAGAGTATCATGAAAACTTAACTACTAATATTATTATACATCACAATAGTAAAGTACTGTATCTACAAACATTCATTCATCATCCATCCAAATTGTCAAACTCAATGACCATAAAGTTATGATGCCAAATTACCGGTAGTTTATAAAATTGAATGTAAAAATTTATAACTATTTCAAAATCAAACAAAATTAACAACTAACAAAATATCAAATAAAAAAACATAAATCATCAAACTCATGACTTACAGGAACACTGCACAGATATACAAATTAATAGAAATAAATGACTTAAACATAATAAAAAAGGGGGAAATCAAAAGGTTGAGCAACGTGAATAATGCAAACAAAAGTGAACAAGGTTGTCCTCGGAGGTATGGCGATCCAGGCTTTCGATTCGTTTTTCCTCCCATCCGGAAGAGCAACCACACATCGAAATGATAAGGAGGGGTAATGATTGGTCAATGATAGGAGAGGGCAGGGGAGGAGGGGAAAATGCAAACCGAAAATCAAACACTTACCTATTTTAGATGGCCAAATGTCCAATAAATACTTTAGCACCTGAATTGGTCTTTGGAAATCGACAGCAGCTGCCGGCGCTGTAGGATCAGTCTGAATAAATAGAATTGGGCCAAAACAGGTAGCTAGATTAGCTGAGGTCATTTTGTTTCGACCACTTTGAGACATAACCAATTTCAAATGATCCATCAACGTTGAAAGCGTAAACTAAAATAAAAGTTAGTATAAAAAAATAAGTATTTCACCAAATAAATAACGATATTACTCTGTTAAGTTTTGGGAGGCATTCCAAAATGCTGAACATTAACTTGGCATTGCCTTCAGGATCATCTGGAAGACAAACTGCCAATGCATCAACCATCATTTGGTAGAGGCACTGGGTAATCAGCGGTTCTGGTAATTCTCTGAAGAAATCCTTTAAAATTCCTATAAATAAAAATACCATATAAATCATTATCAAGGAACCCAACTATTCCCACCACTTTACCTGTTATTACGTTAATATCTGGTACATTGTCAGGTGACAAGTCAACATAACGAGGATTTCTTTCAAAAGCCTCTCGTAACATTCGCTTTTTAGTAACAGATCCGCACAACCGATACAGACCAATTATATCCAATCCTCTCCTTTCCACTTCTTCTATACAGCGTTTAACTAACACTGGAACACCAAGTTCTGCGCCTTCTCTCAATACGACAGTTTCCAGACTCATTCCAAACAGAGAATTCTTTCTAACAGCAGGAGTTCGTTTAAGTGTCTGCTGAGGATTTGAATAACGTAATTTGAGGTAGAGCGTTCCCCGAGGTTCAACTTTAACAGCTATCTGATGAGCAGAGCCGACTAGAAGCAATGTAGCCAAATGTATGGCCCCACGATAACATAGTTTATGTCGGAACTGAGGGTCCCAGCTGTAAATCAGTATATCTAATTCTTTACCGTTTATTATATCTAGTTCAAACATTTCATCCCAATCGAAATTCTGATCGCCAGTTCGCACAACAGTGCGCGCTTTATGGACTCGATCACACTCGAGGACACAATACAAATCTCGGTAATGCTGTTGTTGCCCTTGTTGACTAGATGCGGTTCTCGAAGCTAATCGAAGTCCGCGTCCTCCTAACAGATGAACCCATAAAAGACCGCTAAAACCGGTCTCTTCAACATCCGCTGCTGTTACTGTGCCAGCAGACAGCCGTTCTGGCTTATATTTAAGGAACTCCGCCGGGTTAATATCTAATAGACGAACCCGACTTTCGGAAGCCTTTGCTGGACTCGGATATGGAATAGATCGACCATCATCTAACATGAGACGAAACTTTTGAGATGATGGAAGTCCTTCACTTTTAAGGGTACGTGGCAGTGATTGGCTAGATCCTCTAGTTAGGCGATACCCGTAAATAGGACGCTCCTAAAATAAAAAGAATATTAACATTACAAACTTTGACTTATTTACTATCGAACTGTATTGCTATAAAATACAAACATACGGCAGTTTTTCGATCAGCTAAATTCTCGGCGCTGTAAGTAAACCTAGTTGCGCGTTGTGAAGGAAGAGAGTCTGGAGTTCTCCGAAGTTTATCGTATATGGCTGACGTAGAAGGAGCTCGACTAATCCAAGCTTTATATTCGGCGGCAGTGAATATGCTAGGCGATAATGAAATTCTCCCTAGAATAAATCAATATTGCATTATAGCATTCGAATGTATCATGTTCTCTACACAGTAAAATCATGGAAAACTTGTATACAATTCTTCCATTTTTCATTTTCGCACTCCAAATCTATACTTGCAATATTTTTGAATGACATGGAAACTTTAGATTTTCTCATGCAACTTTTTTGACCACAATATATTTCGATTTTCTCTAAAGCTAAACAACGTTTAATGGCTCTAAACCATATATAGTTCGGTATATTAGTATGTGGAACGACGATGGTCATTTTCTAAACACAAAAAGTACACTTCACATGCATTTTAATGCTTCAGCAATAGTTATATAGATTTTTAAATCTAAAGTTTAAAGCAAAATCGTGACAGTTGATACCTTATTTAAAATCATTGTTATTTTAACATTTGAACAGCGTTCAAAGAAATTGAAAACTTTGATCATTATCAAGTGTGACAGACAGAAAATTGTTACACAAATCTTGTTTTAAAACGATAGTGTATAAAGTTATTCTATAAATCCTTTAATTCAAACAATGGTTAAAACTTAACGTTTTACGATACGAGATCATATTTGAACAACCTTTTGAAGATATAATAATTAAACGAAATCAAGCTTGCAATTATGCTGACTAATACGAAATTCAGACGGGCGACAGACATACGGTACTTGAGCCATAATACCAGTGGACAAACCAACTGATCACGTAAACATTCAAATACTTAATGGGAAACCCCCATAGTAAGAAACATATATACTGTATTTCTGAGTCATTAAAAACAATTTTCTATAACTACAATAATATTTCAATTATTTATGCTTTCAAAAAATTAAATCGGTATAAGAAAATCAACTGCAGTTCTGTAAAGCTTCTGTATAGCTTAATTCTTAAAGTACTGTACCATATCATAATGAATTAATAAGTTTAAAATACTGTACTGTATTAACAGAACTACAACACAATATAAAAATAATACTTGGCTACTTCAATGTAGTATATTGATTTAAATTTTATTAAGTTGTAATTGCCTATAACTAAATTGTAAGTGCTACGACTATTACAATTGCTATATCGCTGTATCTTAGGAACCTTTAAATTGTAATTTGTGATGAAAGTTTTAAAAATGTTCAAGGCATCTGTAATCCAATATGAAAAATCAATAAAAAAAATTTTTTTTAAAAATTACTCCATTGCTGCATCGCTAATTAATTTTGCTACTGCTATTCTACTATATTTCGCTAATTACTTTAGCATAATACTGTAAATTACTGAAACATTAATACCCAGCTATTGTTTCAATCATAGTTTGTAAGACACAACTATTATTTTATTAAATACTAACAATTTTTTGTCGTTAAAAAATTAAGTTCTACATAAATTTATAAAAACCAAAAACATAAAAAAACTTTTAAAACGAATAAATTCCAGAATATAAGCACTTCAATTCACTTTAACATGCACACTGCGTTTTTCATGTTCAGTGAGCTTTTTGTTCCTTAGAATATCTGTCCAAGAATATTTTTTCTATAAATAATCGATTAGAATTTTTAAAAAACTATGATCTTCTGTAAATGCAATTCTAGGATATTAAGCACCAGCAGCTGCTACATGTATTGTGGCTCTAGTGACGTCAATTGTCAACCCCAAAAGGAAAGTGGGAGCTTCTGAAATACAGTATCGTGCCATGTAAGGACAAAATCGATATAGAGATGCTAGGTCAATGACCCGAATCCACGTCTATACACGGTGGATCACGGATTACACCATCACCATCAAGATTACCAAAATCCCAACCTTAATCTTCCTACCATGAAGAAGAAAAAACTAATAAATATATAACTTAACTATAATTAAATTATGTCGATAACTTCAATAATTAAATGCAACATAAAAAGTACTGGAGCAGCGCTATTTTATTAATTCTAAGATACCAAAAATTCTACTTGAAAATAGCCAATCGATCACTCTTTCCTAAAACTTTCAGACTAACGCTTCCATCAAATCAAAAGTAGAGACAAATAATATAATAACGACTGTTTCAATTCGATGTAATCGTCGAAAAGTTTGTTGCATTCAAAATCCCGTATAAATAAAACAATCATTATAACCATATCATTAAAACTAATTTGATTAAACCGATAGCCTATTTAACAGAATTTCCGATAATTATCATAAAATTCAACTTACTTTTATCTCTACGGACAGGAAGTTCTGGAGCTGAAACAGCGCCGTCACTCTCTTCTTGTGAATCATGCGAGTAAGGTTCTCTTTCAAACCTTACTTGATGACGACTTTTTCGATGGCGTCCAATCTGCTGAAGCTGCTGTTGTTTCATTTGCCAGTCAACCATATGCATACGCGGCAGTGAATTGCTCCTTCCTTGACTATAAAATCTTGAAGTACTTCTCTCTTGAAAGCGTTTCTTATGACCAGCCGCCATAAGAGTAACTGAACTTGGTCGTGGCGGATCACGATGAACTGAAGTTGTATGCACTTCTGTATCTGAACAACTGCTATCTGCTCTTCGCCTAAGAGCACTAAGTCGCTGTAAAGTTTGAGTGTAACGACCACTACTTCCGGTCCTACTAGCTTGATCCAGATAAGGTTGCATAGATAGTGTTACTGGTGCACCTTTGTATGATCGTCCCATCCGGGTCCAATACGCTGAATCATATTCATAACCTCTCTCTAGACCGCCCATAAAAATTCTTTGGTCACTTTCTGCTCTCATCAATCGACCTCGCGGTGGAGCAGTTTCCACTGTTGGTCGAGTACCCTGAATGCTTCCCTTTCTAACAAGAGAGCGTTCAGAACGACAAGGTTGAATCATACCTAAACTTGTTGCGGACGGGTGCCTCCGAAGAGTTCTTCCAAGAGTTAATGTTCCATCTCCAAATGCGGGTCGTGGTCCCGGATGAAAAGTGTGCACTTTTTCTGCCAGACTTTCAAGAGTTTTGGGATAAGCGTGAGGTCCTCCTCGAGATGTCCGTGGTTGTTCCATAATAACCGACGGCTGATACTCGGGTGTTAGACCAGGTTCCAAACTCCATAGATCTTGTTCAGTGGGCACCTTACGCGACCGTATTTTAGGCTTTGGCTGCGAGTTATAATACAAATATAAATCATCAGGAGGGGCATAACCACCATGTTCACCACGACCGTCATCCATTATCTGTGCAGCCATATAACCCATTTCGCCGTTTTCTGCATAATCCTCTGGTTGTTCTTCCTCCAAATCTTTTTTAAACACAACAATAGGAGGGCCTTTGGGTTCAGCTGATTTTAAAGCCGGAGATGGCAACGCACCGCGAACCTGTTTTCTAGCACGAATAGTTAACACCAGACGTTTCGGAATGGACATGATGATAACCACGTCATCTAAACTCATACATGTGACATCAACAAAATTTACCGCTAAAATTTCATCACCAACACTTAAACAACCGCTATTATAAACCGCACTTTCCAGAGCAATTCTAGATACAAAAACGCCATCTAGTCGGTCGATTCCATTTCCTTCGCGAATGTACAGACCAAGCGTTTGACCAGGACGTTTAACAACTTCCACAAACCGAACCAAATAGCTTGGATCGTTTGAAAGAAACCTTCTGGCAGCTTCCGCCGCCATACGACCCATGTTTCGAATGTCCAACAAACGAATAACCATCTCTCCCCTCCTCTCCATAACCTCCATAGAGGCTGCAGTTCCCACATCATGGTCATTTTCAACCGCTTGCAATTGGTTGAAAATTTCAGTGGAAATGCCACTCACCTAAAAGTTAAAAAAAAAAAATTCAATATCAAACCCATTTTAATAAGATTGTCATAATATACCTTTCTAAAATCACTTTGCACCACCATTTCCGGATGTGTGATCGTAGTAGCTCGTACTCGCCGAGGACTAGTTGCTGTTGACAATCCTGCGGCCATCTCTGCTGCTTCCGCTTGTTCAGCTGACTCCTATTAATTGAAACCGAATCGACACTTACATATGGACAAATTTTTGCCAAACAAGACTGACCTTCCTCCTACCACAACACAGCATGGTGGAGACCAAATGCTTGACCTTTGCTCGCACACAGCGGCGTTGGCGCGTTGCGAGCATGTGGGCCACCGCAATGATGCACACGGCAGCATTTAGAAAAGGAATCTAAATGTAAAACATTCCAAACATTTTCTCATTAGTGAAATTACCACAAAAAAATTCTAAAGTACTTAAATAGAAAACTAAATACAGTATGACATTCAACTGAATTAATTATACGACTCGTTTCTTAAAAGTAAGGGAACTGTATTTCACTACATTTTTTCGTAGATTTATTGCATATTTTGTTCACAAAGAAACAATCCAATGCACATTATTATTTGCTGTCAAACATAAAAACCTCAAATTTACCTCAAAAAAAGCAGTCATTAACCTTAACATTCAATAAACAAATTTCAAAAAGCATCAAATCAATTGAGATAATAAAATGTTAAAAATCAAATTTAACATTTATACTTATATCGTTTATTGGCGTTCATTATGGGGCACTTAAGCTATCTCCCATTGTAAGAAAAAAAACGGTAAAAATAGCCATTGGAACTGATGCAATTTAGTCTCGTTTTTTATTGGCACTTTCAAAATCAATGTTAAAATTATTTAAAAAAAGAAACTTAGTATATTACTAATCAACAGTGTGTGCTGCTTTTTTAACGATTAAATAATTATGTAGTCAATTTTTGAAATTTTAACTACAAAAACAGTTTTACAGTCTAATTCCAGTTTTCCAATTCCCAATTGATTAAAAATTGACATTTTATATATGTTACTCATTGTTAATGTGGAAAAGAAAGATTTAAGTACCAGTATACTGCATTATTTTATTTAACCAATGAATACTATTTCTGATAATTACTAATATTTAAAAAAAAACTGCATCTCGGATAAATGATTATGTAATTGGCTTATCCCAATTAATGAATGAATTTAAATATGAATACTGTTACGTATCAGGAAATTTGCATGTGTTGTTCAACACGATTACTCATATTACACATCTGATATTGGGAAATAGTTGAAATGAGTAATTTGCACGCCAAAAATGAATACATAAAAAAGATTACGTGAAATTAAATTGCAAGAGAAAAGCTGATCTAAGCTCATGCACACACAATAACACATAGTATAGCGTGCAGCTGCATTTATCGTAAAAATAAGGGGCACTCGGTGAGTAGCTCCATGAGCTGCTACGAATGCCTCACGCTTAGTCTGGGAGAAAATATTGATCTGATCGGTAAATAGAAATATGTAAAATCCTTCAAAGACAAAGTGGAAATACAATTATTAAACGTTACACATATTGTATTTATTTGCAGTAATACTAAATCTATAAGACTTACTCATTTTTAAAATTAATTCAATAATTATCACAACAGATTTTGCTGTAGTAAGAATTTGACAGCTAAAGTAATTAATTTCACATTGAATATTTCATAGTGTTAATTAAAAATTGGCAGTGAGTGGGATGCAATTAGTTGGCTAATTACGTTATATCATTAAAGATAAATTAAACGGTTATTAAAACTAAAATAACCAAGGATGTGTAATGGTTAAGGCCAAGTCATTGACTCTATGACTGTCTGCACACTGCCATGAAAGAAACCGGGTTAAAGTTACACTGCACCGGTATTACTGAACGACAAAAAAAAAACATTTTCTCTCATTCCTTGCATTCACCTGAGGCTATGAAATGAGGTTAACAGGTCCAATTTCTCCATCTACTCACCTAATTTTCATCGCACAAACAGTTGATTGTATGTAAGATTTCAAGGACCTTCTCTGATGATGAAACTAAACATTTGAGCTTGTAGTCGATGGCGAGTGGGTCCTTACCCAGAAATGCATGCTGAAGTATAAAGCCATTTTGACCGGTTACCATGTTTGCGTTTTTCAGCTTCATATTCGTATTTGTCAATTCACTCGATCGCATCTTTTTAGATTTTTCCGTTACACAGTCGTCATCCGCGTTGAAAAATACACAGAAACGTATCTTAACACACCATTTCCTTGTTATTTAACCACAAAATGAGTCAGGGCATTTACCTTTCCCACACACCTTGCAGACGGGCCCGACTCACCATCCGCATTAAAACCACTCATTTCGAATATGGCACTTATACACTTGATCGTTAACCGTCAAAAAGAAAAATTGTGACCGTTTAGACTCGCATTAGCTCTGAGCATCTTAACTCGACAACATATTATTACTCTAAATTATGATTATTAATATCGTAAAATGCCTGAAAGCTTCTGCAGAACGTTTTTCTTTCAGAAAACGTTGAATTTGGGCGTAGGTTCTGAGAAAGGGCTGTAACCCTTCATTGAAAATGGAGTATTCAGTGGTTTTTGTACAGGGTGATTCAAAGTAAATGGATAGGGCATAATAAATAAATTAATGGCAAAAACAACCCTGTATATTAACCATAGAGTATTCATAAAGCTGCATTAATAGATACTGTATAAACTTATTTATTATATCACTTTAATTTTTATTTAAATTTTTGTACAAAATAAATACATACAAGTTTTTATTTAAATTAACATCATTTTAGAACTTAAAAATATTTTATATTATTATTTTTTAATTGCGATTAATTATTTTATACAGTAATTACGGCACTCAATTCTTAATACTTAATTCGGGTATTGGTATATTTAATTACTAGAGGAAACTTTAGATAACAAACCTGAATTTTCTTTAACTTTTATATTAGTGCCAGTATTATTTGAAAGTTCTAAGAAATTAACTGCTGTCTTTTCTTTGGCCATGCAAACGCCAAATAATTCCCACAAACATTTTTCTTTCCAACAGCCCTCAACATTTGATGATGGGTGGCGTTTTAGTATGTCCCAGGCAGCCACCATCACTGAGGGTTTTAAGCGATGAATGCTGATAATTGTATGATAAACACATGGATTCACTGGAACATGCACATTTCGAAATTTCGGATGGTGTATTCTTGCAATCGAAGCTTTTTCAGCTAAGATTCCAGTGATATAGACGTCTTCTAGAAAGAAAAATGGAGCTTTTGACACCCGTTTCAACAACGCCGGAATCGAGTCCATAGTTAACAAATACGCCGGTCCTGTAACAAAATCAGGATAGATTGGAGATGTCCATACATGTTCTTCAACATAGTACGCTGATGAGTTTGTCCTGATAGGTCGCCATCTGTGAGCTTCATGGCCAAAGATAGACAAGCGCTTCCTCTTATGAGTTTCAATAAAATACAAAAGATTAGTTGGATTTATGAAAACGTCGTCATCTACTTTGAGTACAAACTTAGCGTTTGGACACCGGGTTGACGCCCACTTTAATAATAAAAAACTTTTAAGGGTTAAATTTCTGTAAGTGTCCACAAAATCGCCTTGAACGATGTCTTTGAATTTGTTAACTTCTCGTTTCAAGTTTCTGGAAGTGGCTGGATCATGAGCGTGTCCCACAAAATATACAATGCGAGTATTGGCATCAGATGTCAAATTGCTTCCCCAGGTAGCGCGAATAGTTCTTCGAGATTCAAAGTTTCCAGGTGACGAAACCACGACAACAATCGCGGATAAATTCTTTTCTTCTGGCTGACAAATACCGCTGGGTTCCACTAAGTAAGTTATATTCCACACATTCCATAAGCGGTCCAATCGAGGACCCTTAAGAGCCGATATTTTCGAACCTTTTAAATATTTGTTTACATTGCTAAAAATATTTTCCAATGCATTTTCCGGTAAATGTCCATCATTTAAATCAGTCTTGGGCTCAACCGTCTCAGGACTTGGAGCCGGAAGTGGCAATGGAAGGTGTGATGGAGATGGAGTCGTAATACTGGTATCGGTTTCAAAAGAAATATACGGATTACGAAATAAACATAAACATAAAAGAATCGAGCAGTGAATAGCAACTGCTAAAATGGACCATGCTCGCAATTGTCGATTGCCCACAAACATTTTCAGTCAGCATCTCAATAATAAAATAAGCCTCTAATCTTCTAAATAAAAACACAAACTACTGTAAGTTATAACGAAAAGGACCAAAATATCAAAACTTTGTACCTACCAAAATTAAAAATAGTAATTAATCGTTTACTTTAAATTTCATTTTGAAATAAAAATTCTTATAGACTTCAGCAATGCTCTTATCAATATCACGGAAGAGAAAGAAAATACCAATTTATTGTAAGGAATCCACAGAAAAGTTGAGAAGATGCTGACTTGCTATTGGTGGTTTTCAATTTAACCTTTTTTTCCCCTAACTACCGGTACTTCATGATCAAAATGCACCACCTCTTGTTTATAAGTTATAACAATGTTAATCTTCAAAAAGCAGTAAAACCCGAGGTTACCTTTTCTCTCACCACAAAAACTATTCCAACACCAATTTGTTATTGTAATACTCAAAGTAATATACACTTCCTGTCAAAACTAGATTCTATCACAACAAAAAATCATGTTTATTTACTCCTTTTCAATATTTTAAACTCACAATTAGCAACTCCATGCGCTTTTAACCTATCATTAATCGCATCTTGAAAAGATGGGTCACAAGTTCAGTTTTTATGCAAGTGTTAAAAGTAAATGATGTAACATAGCTGATGATCAAAATTGCATAAAAAATCACATATTAATATAAAAACTTGTATCAAAAGTTAATAAGATGAAAATCAGTGCTAATTAGCTAAAATAATTAAAAAAACTCAACTGGAATAAAAAAAAACAACTGGAAGTGATATTTTTATCCTGCACCTGTTGCGACCAAAGTGACCCACGAATGTTACGACCTGTCGGAAGACCTCTGGTAATATATACTGCCAAATAAAGTGCAGGTCGTCCACCCTCCCTCCTACTGGTTTACGAAAATAGTTCCCTTAAACCAAAAAATCTCTATGAACGTTATAAAGGTCAAAAACAGATAACGAATCTTACTGAAGACTCTCCCATTTAAAATGTTCAATATGTGAAAGAGATAATAAATTGACTACAGGCTCCATAACTGAGTTCAATATTACTGCAACGAAAACCTGTGTTGCTTCGTGAAGGCCAAGGTCAGGGCAATAATAATCCAACAAAAAAATAAATTCTCTGATGATTAAGACGGTGGTCTCACCTCACCTTAGATTTTCACACACCTACGACCCGTACGTCCACCTTGGGTCATTCAAGGTTAAACAAAGTCAAACAAACTTTTTTTCAACAAATAAACACTTTATCATAAACAAGCAGACAAGCGTTGACAATAGATTGTCGTCAGTTACGGATGACTAATTTAACATTTTGAGATTTGTTTTTGCATATATTCGCAATTTCGCGAAAAAATGTATTGAAAAGTTTATTACGAAGGCGCAAATAAACTTCAATAAAATTTATATATTAAAGTATTTTCAAAATAATAAAAGTACTGTAAATTTCATTACTTTATTTTCAAGTTCAGGCAGTGTTGTGGACGGTGTTGATAAACGTTTCGACACTTTCCGGATTCATATCGGGATAAATACCATGACCAAGATTTGCAATGTATCGTTTGGTACCAAATTTGTTAACCATTTCTTTGACAATGCGGCTCAAGTCCTCCTAAAAAAAGGTAAATTAGAAAAGTAAACATGATTAATTAAAACATTTTCTTATAAATAACTGTCAGTAAATTAACAGTAATTACCGGTGTTTTGAAACTTCTACAAACTATAAAAAACATTTCATGATAGAGTTTTGAGTATTTCAGCCGAAAGTTTAAGATTGGAACTTCAAGATAGTATATTACAATTAAATTGGTTATTCTATTATAAAGTACCGGTAATTGATGTTTTTCAAATCTTTGAAACAATAAAATCGTTAAGCGTGTAACACAATTTCACAAACAAAAAAATTTAGATATAATATAAACATTGTATTAAAACTTATATCTTACCTTAGGTGCATAAAGAGCACAAGGATCTAAATTTCCTTGAAGTGTAACTTTGTCACCCACAATAGACCTAAATTCAATAAATCAAATAAAATGCATATAAAAGACACATTTTAAATAGATATAATATCTTTTATAGATAATGCTAAATAATTTAAAATCATTACTTTAACAAACGTCTGTAAATGCATTATTTTAACCAACGTCTTACCTAGCTAACTCTGGATCTACGCTCCAATCTAATCCAACCACTTCATAACCAATTTCCGCTAATTGTTTTAATGCAAAATGTCCTCCTTTTGCAAATATTACCATTGGTACATCTAATCCTTTTTCCGTTAAACGATTTTTCACATTGTCACGTATTTGTTTGATATATGGCAAAGCAAACTTTCCAAAAGTCTCAGGACCAAAGTGTTCAGCATGAGATTCAAAAACTTGGAGCAACTAAATTATAATTAAAATTAAATAGACAATGATAATAATAACGGTAACCAGCTATATAATTACTTGTGCTCCAGCTTCTGCCTGAGCAACTAAATGATCACAGACGACTTGTGTTATTTGTTTTAATAATTCATGACAAGCATCTGGATAACGGTACATCCACGATTTACTTTTCGATAATGTCCGAGAACCCAAACCCTCAATCATGTAATCCATTAAAGTTACCTAAATCATAAATAACATCACATAACTACATCTAAATTATATCATTTAAAAAATAACTCACAGGAGCCCCGCAAAATCCAATTAGAGGAACCTTACCCTCTAACGATTTTCTAGTCAACGTTATTGCTTCATAAACATAGCTTAATTCTTCGTAAACATTGACAGAACTTGACAAACGTTTTATATCATCAGGTTTGTTAAGTGGCTCTGGAAAAAACGGACCCTGGTACCAAATTTTAAATTACAGTATGTAATCGATCGGAAAAGATGAATAAGAGCAACATATTACAATTCCTTTCTTCATTTCAACTTTCATTCCCATAGCCTGAGGAACAACCAAGATATCAGAGAAAATAATTGCAGCATCCAAATCAAACCGTTTAATTGGCTAATTAAAATAATACCATGATTAAAGTTTCATACTGTATGTGTTTACTGCTAGAGAGTTTATTTTTATCAATGACAGTACTGCACCTGTAATGTGACTTCACTAGCCAATGCTGGATTTCTACAGATGTCGAAAAAATCATGTTTTTCACTTATTGCACGATATTCTAAAACACATAAAAAGTATTTGTTCTTATTTGTTTAATGTAGATTAAGTTTTCATAATAATTACCTGGCAAATACCGGCCAGCTTGCCTCATAATCCATATGGGAATACGTTCAGTTGGCTGACCCCTTGCCGCCCTCAATAGTAAGTCATTTTTCAACTCAGGGAATTCCTATTACAGTAGCATTACCCGATTATTATAATTATTCCTTAATGTGTATAAAACTTAAAATATTACCTTAATATTAGGCATCGTTTATTGAATTGATAATATTGTGATAATGTATCAGCGCACACGTTTCCACTGAAATTTGCAAAGCTGCCAGAAAGCTGATTAAGTTGGTTCTCAAGGACGAATCATTGCGATGATTAAGTTCAGCAACAACCCAAGCCTTGATCAACCCCCGTATATGGCATTAAAAGACTTGTTTATTTTACACATCTGCTTCAAAATGTTTCACTTTCGTACCCTACGGTTTACCAAAGCTTAATAAATGCCTTAAGGCACGATTTAAAAATAAAAGTTACAATAAAAATATTTAAGATACAGAATATTAATTGTGGCTACTAAACGCAAATAGCTTAGAACGAGAACAATCAAGATCAAATTTAATATTCATATGACTAAACAAAACCCATAACCAAAATAAATACATTCATTATAATATATTAGAAAATTTGTGTTTCTAAACTAAACAGCATGTTGAGTAGTTTTATTCGCAAAAACTTTATTTTAACATTTTATAATGACCGTAAACACAACTGATAAAACACCTCTTTTGTTGCTTATAATAACCTGTCGTAATTCCTCATAATTAAGTTAATAATATCCACATCCATGACGTGGAACGACAGCCTTCATTAAGTTTAAACTTTTAAAAGACTATATATTGTGGGATACATTCACCGTTCTTCTAGAGTTACGGTCTCCTGAGGATACAATTTTAACTGCTCTAAAGTTAATGATCGGTCCACCGAAGTTAGCTGAAATGTGTTTAAATACTAAATTAACCAACTGCTAATACAAAATAACGTGAATTTTCTTACATCCTTCCTAGGCCAAGAGCTAAGCACTTTGTATTCACTTGGTGGGTATCCCTGAACGGTTAAATAATCTAATACCACTTGAAGTTTTGCAGCTATTAAGAAACGACGCGATATTGCTTCACCATTTGGCAGCCTAATTTTTATGCAACTAACAGTTGAAGAATCAGCGTTTTCTGACGGCTCAACTGGTAACTGTTGTTCCAACGCTTTTCGTTCAGCCTAAACAGAAAATTGTTATTACCAAACTTTCGTATTTAAGTAACAATAAAAAACATACCAATTTTATTGCTTCAACTTGCTTATTTTCCATTTCACACCTTTCACGCTCCTCTCTTTCCAAACGTTTTACTTCTTCCTAAAAATTCAAGTCCAATTTCAAATTTTTATTTGCATTTACTAGGCACAAAAAAATGGCAAACCTTGGCTTTATCTGCAGCTAATGAAGCTTGATACGCTTCATCTTGTTCCCGTTTTACTTCTTCTCTGGCTTTTCTTTCATCCTAGTAAATTTAATAAAATGCCGTGAATGTTTTACAAAACGTCGCAAGCATTAACAAACCTCTTCAACAATTTCCAATTCTTGCTGACCAGAAAACACCTCAATCGCTTGAATCAACCTTGTAACTAAATCGTCTAAACTTACATTGCCTAATAATAAATGACCAATTAAAAATTTGTTTAAATTAATATTACAATTGAAAACTTACCATATATAATACTAAAAACTTCAGTTGTCGACCTAATTTTCATTACAATTAATAAAATAGGATACTGATCAACGCTAAAATTTTTAATAGTAGTGGCTGTTAAATTTCCGAGATGCTGCTGAATTTGTCCTAATAGCCTTTGCCTATTAGATTCAAATGTGAGATCCCATGCCCATGTAATGAAATTAGCTGTCATAGACGACGCCACGGGATCAGCACTTAACAATTGGGTGCAAAATACGTTTGATAAAACACTGCCGTCATGGTGTAAATATATAGCAAACAATTTACGCTGCAACATAATACATTTTCATTAAAAACAAAAATCTAGTAATAAAAATCATTGAGCTTTACTTCTTTTGCAGGCTTTTGAAAAGCCTCTTTCATCGCGTCTTCTAATGTTCCTGAATAAAACAAGGCATGGTTATCACCATACCTAAAAAAAGCATACGTTAAATAATTTTAAATCTTTGATATAGCAATTCGTATTATTTTGCCACACGAAAAGACCTCTTGCGTTTATTTACCTTGAATTAAATTCGGTTAAAAAATGTGAGACTGCATCACTATCACTTAAATTTTCTGGCACTTAAAAAAGAAGTTAGTATATGTTGAAATACAGCTTCAAGCTGACTTTAAAACTTACTCAATGGTAAAAGCCTTTTTACAGGATATTCGTTAATAAACATATCATCTTCAAGACCTAGTGATTCGCTGGCATCCTCAAATTCTTCACCACTGCTATCGCCCGATATGTCAATAACTCCCTTATAACGTTAAAATTAACTTACATTTTTTAAACAAAATAAAATCTTTTTAAAACACACCCTTCTATTGTCAGCATTTTCTCTACGATGTACACAAAGACGATGAACTGGATAATCTAAACCACAGTTGGCTAATGTTGCCTATAACAAAATAAAGCAACGCCAGTTATTAAATATACCAATTAACGAATTTCATGCACAATATTAATTTTACATTATCATCACGAACAGATTCGGGCCAGCCTGTCCATACCTGATGCCGAACCGCAATATTTGTAAAACTATAAACATCTTGTTTAACCTAAAGCAAACACCATTAATTAGTAAGTATTAAGCAACAGGCAAAAAACAAAAACTCACTTCACTAATTGTCTTTGTTCCTGGGAAATTAAGTGTATATTCATGTTTGTTACTTAAATCATTCACTAATAATTTATAGCCAAGTTTTGATTCATCATTTGTAGGTCTAAATGGATTAATTAAACATTTCATAACATAACACAAAAAAAGTAATATAAAAAAAATTACTCCTGCTCTGATGATGTTGACGGCTTTTCATTAAATATTCTCGCATCTGGTGCAATTAATACTAACGTGTTATCTTTTGGTAAATCCAACGAGGATAATAATGTCTACAAAATAAAAGAATTATAATTTCAACGTGAAAATAAATTTAAATCTACTTACTGATTCTGTTACTTCTCTTTGAAATCCACTCAACTCTTGTCGGCAAACAGGTATTCCTAATTCTCCCAGTAAATAATTTTTAATTGCACCTGAATCAAATTTAAAAAATACAATAAAACATCTAAATACTAAAACTAATTAGCACAAAATGTACTTACCGACATTTTCGCTATCACAAATATCAAGAGTAATGGTGCGATCACCGTATTTAATGTCAAAATGAAGCATACGATATCGTTGCGCTGATCTTGGCATTCTGTAAATGTCATTACTTGTTGAAACAAACGGTGGTTGAGTAACATTAGAAGAAAGTGGAATTGGAAAAGGTGCTCCAGAAATAATTGCGTCTGGTGATGCAAACCGTTCTGCAGTTAACGATGATGTCGGATACTGCATCTGATCGCCAGGAATGGTATGAACTTCTTGAGGAAGAACACGATTCACTGCATCCTAAAACAAAATTATCAAACAAATACGGAATAAAATATCATCCCAATTTTAGAATTGATAGGGATACGGTTGCGACCTTTGTAAATAAAATAATCGATGTTGTATTTCTCAAAAGTATACGGTTATTATATCAATAAGCTCTCCAAGAACATTGAATTCTAAACATTGGACTGACGAGTAACATCATATGACATGCACACTAGCATCGGGGACCACTGAAATAATTGAAACAATGTAAAAATTAAACGACTTTAACTTGAGAATAACTACAAATTATAGTACGCTCCCAAATAGTATTATTATTTATCTGGTCTTACGAAGCGAGTGTGCATTACATGTGAAAAGTCCCTCGTGATTGTACTTTTTGAAAAAAAAAGTAATAAAGAAATCAATAACTTGTGAAAAAAAATTAACAGTTGCAATAATTATACTTAACGTTGTAATTATTAATAGTACTACTAAAAAATATAACAGCAAAGATTCGTACTACATAATTTGATTGAAATACACTAATACAAACACGTGAACTACTATGCAGTACAATCAAATGACATGTTCCTGTGTAGTTTAAACGATTAAATAAAGAATAGCCAATATCAGCTACAATTAAAAATATTAGAGCAATATAATTACGTATAAATTCCAGTTGGCTGTTTCTAGATGCAAAATACTTTCTGCGACATCATCAATTCCAGTGCATGCCTAACGTTAAGATAAATTAGTTCCAATGTAAACCGATTTTAAGATAAATGTTTTAAGTATACTTACTTGAAAATCCGCTAGTATTTCTTCACGATTCGTTTCCATAATGTTTTTTATTTGAGTATTTCTATCCAGAAGTCAACTTCAATTCTTTCCCATAATAAACAAAATGACTGGCATAAAATGGGTCCTACAAGTAGAAACAGCCAGACGATCATTAGTAGAACTTCATTGAAACAAGTTATTACGCAACAGGGCATGTGACTATTAACCCTACTAATCAACTTTAGATTCCAACACGGTTTTGAGTAATTTCAAAAATAAGCCAAAATTCCAATAAACTCTTACAAAATGATTGTTGAAATATGCTTATCATAGTAGTCGAATATCATCGATCAAAAGGCAAAATTAATAACATGTCGAACAAGCAGACCATAAATTTTAACCAACGATCACAATATATTCCTATCTGATAATATCTATTACTGCTCATGAAATCATCAATTAGTTGTTGATGTATTTTGATATAAAATAATTAAATCAAAAAATCATTTAGTAAAGATCAAAGTACCTGAACGGGAAATTTACACTCCAAATTGACGTACACAGAATACTACAGAACCTTGGCAGGCTCCGCTCATCGAACCAAGTTGAAGTTCAGAGACTGTAATGGCGCCGGCGCGCTGGCTACATCTAGCGTCACAGCTGTTGAAAGGCGGGAATTCAAATATTAAAATTATCATCAAATTCACAATTACAATCAATATTACTACAATTTTTAACTTTTCTTAAAATTTCACAAATACGTCGTGATTTACCAATACAAAATGTAAATTTGTGTTTAGTTTAAAACGTGTTCGTTACTGAATAAAAGCATAATTAACTACATTAATAATTGTTTTAATAAATTCTATTAATTATGGTTAACAATAATTATGTATTGTACTTGTTTGTCATTTCCATATGTAAATACAGGTTTTCTGTGTCTTATACTATAAATGATTAATTTTAAATAACTTCAATAAGTTAATACTGTATACAACCATCATTATACACTATACACTTAAACAATTTTTTCTTAAATTAGAAACTCGTGCATTCACAACAAAAACTTTATGGTTGCACTGGTTAACTTTACACTCCAGTTATTATGATTTCTAAAAAATTTCTTTTTTCAAATTATGCTAAATTACTTTTAAAATAAAAATTAAATCGAATATTAAATGAAATTTAAACGAATAAATACTATTACAGATACCCTGTATTTAAGATAAATATAACCATATCAAATATTAACAAATACTGCTGACCAAAAATCGATAAAATACAACAATAATGATGCATAAACCATTAACATAAGTATGCATTAATAAACCTTATTTAAAATTGTAACAAGATTTCAACAAGATCAACCTTAATTTTAAGTGCTTTTATTACATCAGGTTTCCTCTTCCAAATGTGACTGTTTCTTGGCAAAATTAATAAAAACCTAAAACATTTTATTAAAAATAAATTCTTAAAAAAATATAATGCTAAACATATAAAACTTACTTGATCTAATGTAGTTTGACACACGGAATAATCTTCAATTTTCAATGTTGACTTTGTACTTTCTAACTCGCTAAATAAATTTGAAAGAACTAAATTTTGAGATGGAAGTTGGAAAACCAGCTGATTATGATGTTCTTCTACAACTGCAGATAAAGGAAATTTTTCGCTCATAAATGATTTGACAGACTCTAAATTTCCTAAACTCCTTGAAACTCTTATTGTTAGTGAGTATCCATTACCATATCTATGTAAATAAAAAGTTAAATATTTATTATGAAAATCCGGTGCTCAACATAATTTTAAAAAATAGATAAATCCTACTTGTTTTTTAAATGTTGTATATTTCCAATACAACTCAGTCGTCCGTTAACCATTACCGCAAGCCTAGTACACAGCGCCTCACATTCCTCTAAACTAAATTAAATAAATAAAATAAGTTACTGTATATAAATACACTATTACTACAAAATTACCTATGAGAAGTTAAAATAAGCGACCTTCCTTCTTTAACCAGCTCTGATACACAATTCCATAAAAACCTGCGAGCTTGAGGATCCATTCCAGTTGTTGGCTCATCCTTTAGATATTTAAATCACAAAATTATACTATCCTAATTATTTATAAATATACAAACCAGATATACTAGTGCTGGATTTCCAACAAGAGCTATTGCAGTTGAAAGTTTTCTCTTATTTCCACCAGAATATTTACCAGCACATCTTTTAGCATGCTCTACGAGATTCATTTTTGAAATTTGACATCGGACTATTTTTTGAATATCCTCGTTAACAATTCCTCTTATACTGCCATAAAATGTTAAGTGCTCTTCAGCAGTAAGTAATGAATCTAAAGCGTCAAACTGTGGACAATAGCCTAGATGCTGTCTGGCTTCATCCATTTGTTTCTGAACACTAGACACACAGATTATATCAATACAGTACATTCAAAAACAATATTTTAAGTCACAAAAATTTTACCTAAAACCATTTACAAATGCATCTCCGCTTGTAATAGCAGTATCCTGAGTAAGCATTTTAAATGTTGTCGTTTTGCCAGCTCCATTGACTCCAAGTAATCCAAAACATTCACCACGCCCAACCGCAAAACAAAGACGATCAACTGCTACCAAATGATTCTCATTACTACCATTACAGCATTGTCCTCTTTTCCAGTTAACGTAATGTTTCGTCAAATTATCAACTTTTAATATGGCTGAATCGTATCGTCCACTTGTAACTTTATCTCGTTCTCGACCTACATCGTCTTCATCTTCAATACTATCTAACAGCAAGTCTGATTTTCTTTTCCTGAGTTTAAAATCAAAATTAGAAAAAAAACTAATAATTGTATATTCAACTAAATTACCTAAAATAATGCTTAAAAAATTTGTACTCAATAAGTAGAGTAAACGAAAACATTATCAGTCCTTGAATAAACATACAAAAAAGACTACGGCCTAGAAAATCCCAGGCTAAAGGATCTCTTTCTGCACGAATTCCTATCAAATAATTAAAATATAGTCCAGTAATTCCTCTGTGTAAAAATCAATAAATACCAAATCCTTTGAGTGACTGAAGCATTAGATGACTTGTAGCCATTTCAATTAATCCTCGACCCAAACAATAATGAGGGAAAATTAAAAAGATTTGTTTCAATAAGCTTGCGATATCTTGTAACTCCTACAATTAATTAAAATAACAATCCAAATTAAAATTTAAAAAATAAATAATAAAAAAATAATTGCCTGGTCGTCCATTAGCTCTAAAATAAATGTTGATATGGTTGATACGACGCCTATAAACAAGTTAGTAGAAGCCAAAGCTACAAAAGCAGTGCTCGGCACATTAAAAACAAAAACTGCTGGGTACATTGCAGGTATTGTTGCCCAACCATACAGTAAAAGTAGCAGTATGAGACCAGGAAAATTTGTAGATGAAACGTAAGCATCCTCGTTAAAAATAACAAATATAATTATGCACAGGATGGCGGACATCATATAATTTAGCTACAAATCACAAAAATGACCGATAAACTAACAAAAAGCAATTAATAATAGAAACATACGTTATCCCATATAAAGTTAGATATCCAATATACTGTTGGTCTGAGCCCTGTAACAAATTGTAAGTGTTTTGATTTGTTGACACGATCTTCTATTAAATACAACACAAAACTTGCAGGAACGAAAGACATAGCAAACATTATGCATATTGCGTGAAGAACTGTTATGCCACTTCGCTTTCTAAAATCAAATTTAATACAAGTTTTATAAAACCACCAAATAAGCTAGTAAAATATTAACGATTTCAAGAAACTTACATGACTTCAACTTCTACTTGACGTCGCGTAAAGTTAAGTGGATGATTATAGGCGGTTATTCCATATGCCTCAAGCAATTTATCTTTTGGAAGATGAGCACGTAAAACAACATTATTGATTGCGTTTAAGTAGGAAACTGACGAAGCCCAGCCAAGATTATTAAACCATACCTAATTATCAAATTGATTATTGAAATATTTGACTTAAATGAATAAAATAGAATATAAATTTACTTTAATATTATTAAAAATTGGCAAATTCCGTAAACCACGATCCAACTCTGATATTACATGGTCTGTTTCTTTTCCGTCGTGTTTTAAAGCTTTTACTAAAGGATCAATACTGCTTCTCACAGCAGTTGCATTGAATGACGACACCGGGTTATTAAATCCAAATGTAACGCCTCCATATCTTTTATTCCCCAATAAAAGAATAATGGTTAGATATGTATAACAAAATAATAATCACGCTAATAATTACCGTTCCTTATAATAATCTCGCTCAGTTTTCATTAACCATTCGTTTACCCGTCTGCCAGTAAGGTTGAGGAGAATATCAGTTGTAGCAACTAGTTTTGCAGGAAACGGGCGACCAGCTGCACCAGCAGGACACGTTTGAATACCAGTTTCACAGTTGCATTGAGCTTCAGATAATTTTAAATCGACATCTTTTGGGTAGCTGTACCAGTCCGTTAATAATTCATCATGACATGACTTTGAACTGTAATAACATGTTTTCTAAATAAATTAACTTATTAAATAATTATGGATTACCTTATAGTATTGTTAGCCATGCATCTTGTTCCAATACCCGGAAAACCAGTCAAGATATTTTCATAGTTCACAGCCACAGGATCTCTTGGATTGTCATTACTAAAAAATCAGTTGAAATAAAATATTTTAATAGATAAATTATTAATTTTTTTTACCTAAAGAAAACGTAATTTGGTGGTCCATATAGCCAAGGATGAAGTTGAAGAACAGGCTCCTTTTTCATTGGTGGTAAAATTAGTGTAAACGTTAAAGCCAGACAAACGAATACAGCTGGTAAAACAATCTGTAATTCATTACAATATTTGTTATAATAAACCTAAAAAACAAACTATTAAAAAAATAAACCTCGCAAAATAAGGCTTTAACATCTCTGCGGGTATGGTGAAATCTTTTAATAATAATAGCAATTATATGCTTTCGAATTAATCGCCAACCGCTAACTTTTCGAAATACTTGTTGTTCAACAGGTACCGTCTGAGAAGGCGTACCATCGACAACTGCAAAAATATCCAAAATTAAAATATGTAAATTCAAAATAAATAAAGTAACAATACCATAGTTGTTGCAAGCTTGGACATTTGACCCAACTTTGGCATTTCCTAACCATTTCGGCATTTTAACTTTACAAGTCTTTTGCTTCAAAACTCCATTTGCGCAATTATTTGGTAAATTTTGCTTTGTGATTTTTATGAAAATCTGAAAATTTAATACATTACACATGAATATGAATTATTATTAAATGAAATTGTGTTCATGCTTACTTCATCTAATGTGGTATCTGAAACTCCATATGAAGCAATTCCAAGATTATCCGACACTTTATCCAAAGCATCAAAAAGATGGCTAAACAAACTAATATTACTTTCATTAGTTGGCAAGACGTATACCAACTCGGTTCCAACATCTTCTGAAAGCCATGCATCTCCGACATGAGATTTAATAAAAGATGTAATTTCACTTTCAGAAATTTTTTCTAAACTATCGTCAACTCTAGCTATGGTTAGGTAATATCCAGTAGCATAACGTCGCTTAAGGAAAAGACTAGATCCAGAACAACAAAGACGACCATTGGATACAATCGCAATTCGATCTCCAAGTAGATCAGCTTCATCCATGTGGTGAGTGGTAAGTAAAATTGTTCTTCCTATCATTCAAAACAGTTAATATTTCTTAAATTTACTTTTATTTAACCGTTACCTTTCTTATACTTTAATAGAAGTTCCCAAATAGCACGGCGTGAAAATGGATCCACCCCTGCGGTTGGTTCATCCAGTATAACTGTCCGAGAACCTCCAACAAACGCAATCGCCACTGACAGTTTTCTCTGCATCCCACCTTCATATCAATAATATCAACTTACATTTCGCTGTCGAAAAAACTAGCACTAAAGTAAATATTACCTGATAAATTTCTGGAAAGCTCATGTCGCTTATGCGGAAGGCCAATATCTTCAATCATTTGGTTTAATTCAGTCGCCAATTCCGCGTTATTTTTTTTCTTACCACGAAGTTGTGAATAAAATAACAGATGCTCTTCTACTGTTAAACTAATGAAATTAATTTAGAAAAACAATAAAAATAAGTACACTTAAAAATATAAAATAATTTCAAAAATAATTTAATTATTCGTTAAACTTACTGATCAAACAAAACGTTGTGTTGAGGACAAGTACCCAAACTCTTTCTAATGGTATCCATGTGAGTCCTTATGTCTAGACCATAAATATAAACAGTCCCAGAAGTTGGCGGATATAATCCAGTTAATATAGAACTAAAATAAGATTTTTATCGTATTTACTAAACCATTTATGAAAAATGTACAATGAGTAATTTACATTGTAGTGGTTTTTCCAGCACCATTATGACCTAAGAATGAGGTTATTTGATCTTCATAAAAATTTAAACTAAGATTATCAATAGCGACTTTTCCATCATTATAAACTTTCCCCAGATTTTGAATCCGAACACCTAAATGAAGATCAGTTGGTTCCTTTTCATGATTTTCATTGTTAGAATCTACACAAGAATTGATTGAACATTTAGTTAAATAAAGCATCACTTTTGTTTTAAAAAAAAACAGTATCGCACTTAAACTTTGCATCTCCGCATTTTCTTCATCATGACGATCGAGGCTGTGTAAAAATAATTTGAGACGAGTTCGGCGGCACCATGAGGGAAGTCCAAAAGGCATATACCAAGGCTTCGGTACACCAAATTGTCCTAAACAAATAGCAACAATTAAGTCATATCGATAAGACTTTTCCTTTCAATTAAAAACAATTGCCTGGAAAAACTGCCTCGATGTACAAAGTAAGAAATCCATACAAGAAACAATCAAATGCCAAAGTCGCCATGCACTTCGCCATATTGAAAGTGTCTCCGTACAATGGACTCTTTCCAATATTAGACCACTGCAAACCAACACCCATTTCTTCATACTGTGCAAAATAGCTGCAACCAAACCCAAACGCTACGTTGGAAAAAATGCTCTAAACAACATTAACATTATATAATGATTATAAGCACCAAATGCTGAATAATTAATCATATATACCCCTAAAGATTTCTCCCATCCAACTAACTCTTCTTCCCATAAAATTAAAAACGGATAAGGAAGATAAGTAATGAAGAATATTATTCCTCCAGCAGCTGCTGAAATATTTGCTCTTGAAAAAAATGTACTCAGTAAGAAACTGAGATTTATAGTTGAGCACATGTAGAGCGACAAGAAAACCCAAATAACTGACATGTCACTGCGAATCAAAATGTCACCATACTAAATTATAAAATGAATAATTCAATATAAGTTACAAAATTTAAATTTTACTAAAAACTCACCTTAAGTATCAACGTTAACAATATTACAGTAGTCATCATAACAGTAAAACTATTGATAAACCAGCCAATCCAATGAACTCCATTGCCTAACCCCATCACTTTTGTCATCTCTTTTATTCGTCGTTCTTTTTCATGTACTACCGTTTTAATTATCATACTCGATGAATAGACCCCTAAATATTTATTTAAAGAAACGGATTAATAACAAACAACTAAATTAAAATTCAAAAAAAAACTTACAAGACAAGACCATAAACATTGGAAAGGTTCGACTTATAGCTAATATAAATCTTTAAAAGAGAAAATAAATAATAAGATTAAAAAAATTCATAAAATTTCGATAACAAAGCAAACTTTAGCAAACGTACTGGTCATAAATGTGACAAGGATATGGAAACTGCTGCATCCACATTCCAGGCAATTGATCATATCCAGTTTGTATACTTATTATAGCGTTTTCTATCATATCCTGCAGATATATAAATCCAAAAGTAAAATATTTCAGATCAATAAATGGATTAGCCCTCGCTCCTGGACGTGACATTCTGTTTAACATAAAACTAAGTAACTTCAATAATACAAAAACAGTTAAATTAGTTCCAACCGGTCTTTAACTCGTTTGGTGCTGTCAACTTTATCTGCATCCATTCGAATTGTATAAACAACATGTTCAGGTAAAGTTCCATTATCATCGCCGCTGGTACTAAAGTTATTGAACACCACTACCGCCCATAAACGGTCTGCTGCCACCAATTCCAAAGCTTTAACAACCGCTTCATCCTCATTTTCCACCGACTGTAACTTTTCTTGATCAAAACACTAACAATACATAATAGATTTATAGAAAATACCGTAAAATCAAACTCACAACTTACTTTAAGAACTTGATTTAGTCTAGTAATTAGCGAGTCAATTTGCTTGAAAACATCTTTCCATCTATCTAATAGACCATTGGATTTCAAATATGAATGAGTAATATTTGCTAATTCCTCCCCAGTTTGATTAATTTTGTTATTCAAAGAAAACAAAAATGTAGCCAACTGATTCCACATAATTTTTAAAAGTGGATTAGCTTCAATATATGCCTTATCGGAAATATTCTATGAAATGAAAAAATAAGTAATGATACTTATTAATAATTGTAAAAGTTTACCTGTAAAAAACTCAGAGTTTCTGGTCTATCAATTAATTGTTCTTGTAGGCCTGGAGAAATGTTTTCCAGCCACTGGTCGGTAGCAAATATTAAATGTCTGACAATTTTAAAGTGATCTTTTACCTAGTGAATCAAAATTCGTTAATTAAAGTTAGAATTACTTGATAAATCGACGGTATGAATAAAATACCATCAACAACCTTTGACATAATTTTATCGACTGCTAGTGTGTTTGGTGTATAAAGAATTTTTCCAAGAACAAACGGTTTCATTTGACGCCAAACAAACTGACCAAACTTATTCTCTCCAAAACTCTTAAATAAATCCCAGCATTGTTTAGATGTGCTATTTTCATCAAGTTGCGATTCCGGCGAAGAAACTAAAGTAACTTGAAATTTTCGTCCCATCTCATCCAACTTAGCCAATCCTCCTTCAATTGACTGATTGGGCTCCATAAACGTTTTGTTTCTTCCACAGACAACTTTGTTCATAAACGACAACGGATCCGATTGAAGTTGTAAAAAATCATTTCTTGAAATATCGGTAATACTTTTTATTATATCCTTTGCTGGTTCAGTTTTTAAAACCTACCTCAAAATTAAATTTTAACTATAAATGTCTAGCTTTTTAAAGAAACGTGCGTACCTGTTGCATAGTAGCTTTTACCAAACTGTAAGTTCGAACCCAGTCAGGAACAGTAAGATAATAATTTCCATCCGAATTGGTAATCATAAATTCAGAAATCTAATAAAAACCATCAAGAGTCAAATGTAAATTACAATAAAAAATTAAAATCAGATTTAACCAAAGTAAGAAATCCCTCAGGTCCTCCACTAATGAACAAGTCCATCATTTCTTTCACAATGACTCTTAAATCTGAATCAGTTATGTCACACAGGCTAGTTGAATTGTTGATGGTATATATTAAGTTTCTTTGACAAATAATCCCTCTCAATCCGTTGTAACCATTTGTTAAAACATTTTCAAACATCTAATACAAAAATGACTTTATTAACAAGGTATTTAAAATTAAATTTATATACCTACATTGGTTAAGTTTGATAACGAAATATAAGTATTATCCAAAATCTTTTTCAAGTCAAAATTAAATTTTAAACCCTTATTTGACAGTTTAGTTGTAAAATCTTTTGGCAGAGATGCTCCAAAATTCAAATCTTTGTCTAGAATACAATAATGTCTTCAGAAATTATTTAAAAATATTAACAGTATTATTATTATAATAACCTTTCAAACCAGAATATCGCTTCCTTGAATACGATAAAATAAATGACGGAATAGCAGTCATAAGTTCATCTGTCACTTTTTGTATACTTGACAAATCACTAGAATTTAAGTCTTTTTTGAGAATATATTCAGTCTCCAACATTACTTGGTTTATTCTAAATTTATTCAATACAACATATAATTATCGTTGTGGTGGCAGTTATTATGTTTTCAATAACAACAATGCTCAAATCATACTTAGTCAAATTCAAGGGCACTAGCTGTTGCTTTTCACTATTTGAATGACATGGATTACTAAAAGTACAATAGAATGTCTGAATAAATGGTAAGGTGCCGGCTGATGGTAAAGCTCGTTCATCATAAAAACCTTAATAAATGAGTTTAAATATTAATACAGTAAATAAATTGTAAACAGAAATGCTCAAACTTACATTCTGGCTTGTAAGTCCTTAATCCACGAGTACGTACCCACATAAGAATTAAAAAAAGCAGTAAAGGCCAAATAATCTCAATGGCAAGTCTTAACTAAAATAAATTAGAAAATATACTCCATTTTCGAAAACATACAGTATTTTAAAAATATAAAAATAAATTTAAAACTTACTTTTTGCCTTTTTCTCACTATGTAGTTTTTCCATAATAAAACTCTAAGTTGATTCCAGAATCCCATTTCAATTTTTCAATTGGTATTTAATCAGAAAGATGTCATGAAGTTAACTTTCTAACGCTATAAAAATTTAAAATAATAAATATTTCAAAAAAAAAACATCATTGAGAGTTATGACAAAATGAGTCGTGACATACATAGTGTTGTAATTTTTCGGAGTAATTAATGTTTTAGTTAAAATGAAAGCCAAGTAAAAACCGTAATAAACAAGTGCACTTGCACTGGCAACAATATTTTTTTTCCTATGCAAAGAACTTGAAATGACTCGACAGGCACGTGATGATTAAAAAAAATATGAGAAATCCAGTACAGTAGGAAATTGGAAATGGCCTTCGAAAGCAAACTAATTCAGAAAAAAATGTTAGCAGAAAATATCGAAAAGCTCGCATTATCCTTTATAAACTGTAATATAAAATTTTTAAAATATTTATAAATTAAACAATTAAAATGACTGCTTAAAAAGTCTGCATTGAATTGACATTATTCATGTGTTAAAAAAAGTCTGTACCGGTAACCAACATTCTCACAGCACACAATCCGCGTAACTTAAATGAAATAAACTGATGTCATGTTTATATTTTATTTGAATATTTCCGTATCTTTGTTTATCTCAAATAATATTTAACATAACCGGTAAAATACTTGTATAATATTCAAGTGCACAAATACAGATGATTCAGATAGACTCAGCATGTTGCTCAAAATTAGTCACATAAAACCATACATATACAGTAGATTTATAAAGTTTTCTTTTAAAATTTACTTTTTAAAATTTTCTTTCACCCTATACAAATCATTAATATTGACTATGTCGCGTTTGTTATTTTATCCTGTTCGGTATTCGTTTTGTTCCAGTAAAAAATGCCAAATTAAATAGAAATTCTCTAATTATAATGGCATGATTTACTTTGAAAATAAACTATACTCACAACCAAACAGACGTTTCATTGTTATTTCATTTTAAACATTTCACAGCTGTGTTAATTGCTATTCTAACTAGAAACTCAAGAATGAGCACCAAACTTTTCGTTTAAATGGCATCATTACAACAATGAGTCGATGATATAACTTTCAGTGATGTAACAATAATTTACGCCGTGTTATAACAATGACACTATACGGAATTTAAATAACAAATAATTTATTGTTAACACTTACAGTAAAATAACTCAATATTTTTAAGCGCAATAAACGAAGTGTTATAAATTGGGACTGCTCTAATGTTACGCATTTTCAACGATTAATTAAGTGGTTTGATAATTTCACGGCTCAGATAAATGGGTTGATAAATTGATTTAAATTAGTATGGCAAAACTGTTTACTATGTAGTTTTTAAGTTATAAATATGGAATAAAATTACTATACTGTAAATGATGTGCAATACTAACTTATCAAATATTAGGTTATCCATGAAATAAATTAATATGCTTCCCAATTTCAAAATACTGAATAATTATATTGATTACATTAACGGGTATGTAAATGACATTTAACAATACATTGCTACATGTGTTCTACACTTTTAACAAGAATTGTAAATTCCAGAATAACCAGTTACAATTTGACCACATTGACAGCCCCAAAGGATGTACTGTATTAACATTCACCTATGAAAAGCCTCATATTCCATATGTTTTCACCACATTTTGAATTTTTTGTTTGCCGCCAGTCTTGTTTGAACATCTTGCTCTATTTAGGCAAATAATTTTTGGAAGTGCTACAGTAAAGAGCGATTTTGAGCTGCATTTTATTTTGGACGATTTATTTGCTGAATTTTAATTAGGAGAAATGTTTAAAGCAAAAGTAGTAAGTTGTATTTTAGCGTATCAATTACAATTGATTAATTTATTGGTATTTAATCTTCGTTATTCCAAATCCATTTCTCTAATTTATGTGCACGTGGTTTACATTTCCCATAGGGACCTACAGGTAGAACCGTATACAGTAGGTCATGATAGCCATGTAGTTTACAATATTTCTTTAGACCATGATCGCTTTTAAATTAAATTACCATAATGTACCCACAGATTAAAAACATGATTGACTTTGAAATTAAATTTGATTGAAACTTCACTTTTCGTCTATAAATAAATTAGACTCAAATTCTGATTACGTTAGTTTCATTGCTGATTTGCCTCATTTCTTATTGCGTGTAAATAAACGAGACTGAATTGCATCAGTTTAAATATAAATTTGTCTCTTTGTAACTTTGTTTTTCCCAAAATTCTTAACAAATGAACTTTATCAAAAGCAAAATAACGAATGTAAGACATTTAGTGTAAAATATTGATAATCGTATATAATTTTGACTCCTCCACCTTGAAATAATTTCTGCGGCCGTGCATGATGTCCTCAATCAAAACCATTGCTATCCGAATGACAAATTAATGCATGTCACCCAAATAACAAAAGTAAATATAAGCATTCTTTCCCGCACTAAACTTAATCAGTATTAACTATTACCTAATGTATCAAGCCTTGTAATTAAAGAACATTTGCATTCATACAATCATTGCACTCGACTTGTTTAATATGGCATAATGATAGTAACTATCAATAAAAAATAATTTTAAAATGGATGACTATGGTTACCTTCATCATTAATGTTTTATTGAATACATAACCGTCAAAGGCCATAAAGATGTTCAAAATGATCTACTGAAGTTCAACAGGCTGTTTAGATAACCTTAATCATATGTACACACATTCTATTCTCACTTAATGATAATTATTACCGTATGACTTTCATCAAACAATAAGATACTCCGATTAAATTTCACGATAAGCAAAACCTCAGCTGTTGAGCAGACGACATGTGAACAACCATTGCAATTTCATCAAATCATTGCGTTCCATTATAGATGAGGTTTGAATACTTTTAAAGTTTTTAGAAATTCTCTACAAAAAGTCATTGACAATTCCTTATGAGCGCCCTCTTTCAAACTTTGAGTAAATCAACATAGTAACTGTAAATCTACTCAGTAACTCAAAGAGGGCGTCCATAAAGAATAATAAATTATTTTGAGAGATTATTTCTAAACGTTTTTAAACTGTGCAGTTATATATATAATAGATTGATAGTTAAGTCGAAGTCCATGGATTAGATGTTGTTAAATAATTTTACTGTATTTCAAACCATTGCTCATATAATTTCATTTAGCTTTTATAATTATATTGTTTTGTTATTTAAACTAAATTATAGCATTTATTAATGGCGGCTACTTTGACTGAGTTAGAAGATAAAACAAGGCTGTTTGTAAATGACTTACAGCAAAGGTAAAATTGTTATTCTCTTAAATTTATAAATCTACTAATTAAATGACATTATTTACAGTATATACAATATTTGATTTTTATTACTTTAAAGCAATATAATTGTTTTTAAAATGTTGTTGATTGTAAGGAGTGCTTATCATTAGAATGTTATGTACGTTTACCTCTCAATTCATTTACTTTTGAGTTAAATAGTGATGTAAATATACAACTTATTGCATTTGACAACCTTTCTGTAAATAAAAGGGTTGTATTAATCATGTTACTTACAGTATGTATAAACGAAAATGTCATTTGTTTATTTGTATTCTTTAAGTTTTGGTCATATTGTATAATAATTGGACAATGTAATTAATTTTGTTTCTTTTATCGAAATGTAGAACGGATATTTCATCATACACGATAGGTCGAACTGTTATTTGCTTACTTAAAGATGTTATTAGTTTAAATGAATGGACCGTAGCCAGGTAAATCAAATTTTCTGTTATAGCGTTGTTAAGTGTACGTTGTATGATTTAATTGATTTTTTGTTTATAGAGATATAATTCAAATCATTCGAGAGTATGGGGTGAAACTTATGAATTCTCAACCGTCTGAATCGGTTGTTGGTAATATGGTTAAGCGAGGTACAAAGCTGGTTATATTATACAGTATTTACAATAATAAACGTTTACGATTATCTATTTATTTATTTAGTTTTAAAGATCATTCGCGATGAGTATAATGGGTAAGTATTTCATGTACAAGTATATTGTAAGATGCCAAACTTATAGTGAAAATATTTTTTTTTAAATATTGTAAAGATTACAGTTTGGAAAAGATGCTGTTGATATTGAGCGAGAGAAGCACGATTACAGCAATAATTTCACTAATCTTAAGGTAAGATTTCTATATTTGCTGTTACTTTTCTTATTAATAAAATCGATATCATATAGGAAGCAATAATGAACAGCATAACTGATTTATTGGAAGAAATAGATCAAAGGTAATAAAATTAACATTGTTGGATCAATTTTTGTAAATATTTTTATAATAAATTTTATTATTATAGTGTTGACAGTATCGCTTGCGAATCACTTAACCAAATACATGCAAATGATGTTGTTATGACATTTGGTAGATCGAACACGGTCGAACAGTTCCTAAAGGTAAAATATTATAGCATGTTATGAATTTTAATATTCAAAATTAACTTTAGGCAGCAGCTAAAGACCGAAAGTTTCAAGTAATTGTGGCAGAATGTGGTCCAGTTTTTCACGTATGTTTCAAAAATATAATTTAAACGATTTGATTTTGTAGTTGATGGTTCATTTGTAGGGACACGACATGGCAGTGAACTTGGCTAAGGATGGAATTGAAACAACTGTCATAACAGATTCAGCTATTTTCGCAGTTATGTCGAGAGTAAATAAAGTAATCATCGGGACCAACTCTGTATTGGCAAATGGAGGGTAAGTAACATCACATTTTTGCTTATTATAAAGGGTTTCGTGAAATTTAATGACTATTTTAGTTTAAAAGCAGTTAGTGGATCACGTGCATTAGCGTTAGCTGCTAAATATTATTCAGTACCTGTAAGTTAGTTTGCATTAAATTTTTAAAATTGATAATTTGATAATTAATCAATTGAAAATTTTTATTTTGCAGTTGATAGTTTGTACAGCATTATACAAATTATCTCCGGAATATTTATGCTCTATTGATCAGAGTGGATTTAACAGGTTTTTATCACCCAGATCCATTATCCAATTTAATCGAGGTAATTTGAATTTTAGTTTTTTTTTTAAATTATTAATAACAAACCTTAATTTAAAAATTTGTCAGATCCATCTTTAGCTCAATCACTTGTGTACAATCCTGCTTTTGATTATGTGCCTCCAGAGTTGGTTACTTTATTCATTTTTAACATGTAAGTAAAAATAACTTTCTACAAATACAGATAATTTCTGATATAAAATGACCTTTTTATTTTCGTACATTTTATAGAGGCGGAAATGCGCCCTCATACATTTATCGCCTCATCAGTGAAATGTATCATTCGGACGATTACGATTTAAATTACACAGGTAGCGAATAATCCAAGCATTTAATCGATTAAATCGTTTAATTTGTTGAAACTTGGAACTGTTGTTTATAAATAAACGGGAAGGTTGATTAACAGAAGACTATTGTTGTGGATGATTGAATCATAACGTGATAAGAATTTAACGGCAAAATATATAATATACAATATTTTAATAGGTGTGAATATCTTTAGTTTCATTAGTGCTCTTAATCTATACTTAAACATAAATAATAACTACAATAACGATCAAATAGTTTTTAAAACCAAATGTCACTGGTATGGAACATTAACCCCTGCCAATAGTGGTCTTCATTCTCCCAATAAAGAAAAAAATTTCAATCCTAAAAGTTTCATTTAAGAATTTAAATTTAATAAATTAAAAAAAGTTTTTTTTTTTTTTTAAATCTTAAAAGGAATTTTTGCTTTATAAGATTAATATTTGTTTCAAAAAGTCATAATTATTAATTTACATTTTGATAAAATATCAACAATTGAAATTTTTTCCTTGATAATAACTTTAGTTTGCAGTGATTCTTATTTATGAATATTGGAGAGGTTAATAGGCTGATTGTCACCGAAATTAGCTAATTCAATAAGGGCAAGGGCACCAAGCATTTCCTCAGATTTATTAATATAGTTGGCAGATCTCTTCTCAGGTGGATTTAATGTCATTCTCTTATTTTCTGTTTCATCAATTTCAGCTTGTCTGTCAAGTTCTCTTTTTAATTTTCTTGCTTTAGTTGGTCGGCGATCTTCTTGATTTTGATAATATCTAAAAGAAAAAAAATTGTTTAAAATATATTTTTAAAAAATTAACTGTTTAATATCTTACTTTTGTAACCATTCCTGAATCTCTTCATTGTTTTCATTAAGTTTTTTGCTTGACTTTTGATCAGAAACTTCACTAATCCTTTGTAAACTTTGATAAGGATGTTGAGAACAATGTCTGTTGGCATGAGTAAATCTACTGTTACATCCTAACAACATTAAAAAAATTATAAGAGTCGTTGTATAATACAATTAATGAAGAAATCCGTTACCTTCCACTGGACAAATGAATGGTTTTTCACCAGTATGTAATCGCTGATGTGTTTTTAGTTGCCCACTCTGTGCAAAAGCTTTTCCACAACCAGGATAATCACAAATATACGGTTTCTCTCCTAAATCATCGTAAAATTATTATAATTATCATTAATTTCATTCAATGACAATTTCAAACTTTTATAAAATTATAATTATATTTACCTGTGTGTGTTCTCAAATGAGCTTGTAAAGACTTTTCCCTGGGAAAAACCCTGTTGCAAATTCTACATTTAATCAAACTAGGTGATGTTGATCCTTCAATAATTAAACTTGTTATAATTTCTGCTCTTGGTCGACCACGTTTGTTATTGTCCGGAGTGGATGGGCTAAGCTGAACTTTGCTGGCTTCTTCACCCCAATTCCAAGGATAATAACTATCATCTTTTATTGAAGGACTTTCGCGATTATTATTTTTTACGCACATCTCTGCAATTTCGTCCTTTTTAGGAGTAGAATTTTGATACAAAGTCATTTTAAATTTGTTTAAAGTCGAACAGTGATATTGCCGTAATATTATCTAACATCCAGCACACCTGACACGCGACTGGTGAAAGTTTTGCCGCCACTCGCCAAAGCCCGCCAGACTAAACTTTCCCGCCATCAATATTCCCGCCGTTACTATAACTATCATTACGTCACCTTGTGATCTAATATTTTTAAAATTAAAACCCCAATAGCCAATCACGGCGCTGAATTCAAAACTGAATCGCAATTGGTATTAGAGAAAGGCGACTCGACTCTGGAATCGACTCTCTCTAGTCGACTTTAGAGTCGACTCAGTCAATGACGTCATATAACATAAGTCATTTTATTTATAAAGGACGCCACATAGAGAGTCGACTCTGGCACAATCGACTCCTTTTTGTAAGAGTCGACTCTCAAAAAAGGCAGAGTCGCCCATCTCTAGTTATAATTTCAATGTTGCCACTACAACCAATGACATAATTTTGTCTTTAAATCAGCAGCATAATAGTCTAATAAAAAATAAAAATTTTAGTTTAAATTGAACATTTTTGCTATAAATAAATTTAATCATTATTTAATTAAATTAATTGATTAAAAGTACCAGTTAATATGAGTGATCACATTGAGTTGGTGAGGTTCTAGGGGTATATGACGCTAGGAATATGACCTCAGGAAGATGACGCACGGAACATGACCTACTAAACCATGCCGCGGATATAGGTCACCTTTGTGTAAGTTTATCTCCCAATTTAAACTAACCTAATCTAAATAAATTTAATCTAACCTAACCTAATTTAACCTAACATCATTAATTGTAAAAATATATCTGCGTCCTATATTATTTTGACTATATTGACCTATATTTGTGTCATAGTTTTGTGGGTCATATTCCGTGCGCCATCCTTCTGGGATCATGTTTCTGGCGTCATAGATTCCGGACACCGTTGGTGATAAAGAAGACGGAGTTTTGTTTTGTTTACATTTTACGTCATCATGGTCGTCTTATTATGTCAAATTTTAATTATGGGGGTGTTAGGTTATTGGATATGGACTTTCCTATGTTAAAAGTGATGGGAAATTTTCAATGCGTGAGTGGAAAATCGTCCCATCACTTTTACGGTACAAATTTAAGCACGGGAATTGTGAAAGCGCGCCAAACATTCTGCCGATGAAAGTGACTTTTTTTTCGGCTACAAGGTTTACCGTCGTTTTAAAAGTTGAAATAAACTAATTAAATCGATATTAATTGATAATCTAATTGCATAGATGACTTTAGTTTACTGTTAGGAATAAGTGGTAGTTAGTTTGTTCGCTTTAATTTGTCAATTTTTTGATTTTGAAATTTAATTTGGCGTTAAAGTCAAAAACATATTCAGACGCATAAACCCAATGTTAAACTTTTTTACTCAAAATCAGTAAAAAAATTAAAACTTTTTAATTACACGTCCAAACTGCTAATAACTAATCAATAACATCATAAAAACACTCAATCAGTTAGTTTAAACGCTTAAAATTAGCAAAATATTATTTTATTTAATAAAAACCATATTTTTATATGACGTCATAAGCGTTATGACACTCAGTCGACTCCTTTTTTGTTAAGTCGACTCTCAAAAAAAAGCAGAGTCGCCCATCTTTAATAGTAGCTCATGTTTCAAGTCGACTTGGCAGTGTGCAATTCGACTTTTAACTTGAGTCGCAAAAAGTCGCTCATGCCCATTTCGACAAACTGCAATGTAAACTTTAAAGGGGGAATTTTTAGACAATTTTCAATCAGGTAAATTTTCTTATGGTTATATCATTATAACATTAAAAGTTAAATTAACATAATATGCTTTCGAAGGTACCGAAAATACTACAAGATTGGGTAAACGAATTATCAAAACTCAAAAGCAATTTTTAACTACATCACTATGTCTTTGAAAATGTAAGTACGGATTTACTAAGTTAGATAATGCTAACAAAAGTTTGCGGTCATTTTTTCTTGAATGGACTAATTAGTGCTTTTTACTTGTTACAGACTAGTTAGTGGCGATGCTGACGGTAACTTTGATGAGCTTTTTAAGCGTGTCAATCTGGTTAATAAGAAAAACGGACCATTTGAAGTATGAATCCTATTTAAGTACTGTACAATAATAACATGGCAAGGTTAATTGACATTATTTCCCATGAAAGATGCTGATATGTTTAGGTAATTTTTTTGGCCCAAACAATGAAAGCTGGAAAAGCTACACTACCGATTCAACTAAAAGTATTATTTTTTCACTATGAAGTTTTATTACTAAGTATTAACGCCATATTTTTACTTAGGAGTTCCAATAACGACTTATATCCTAGGTCCAAATAAAGAGGAACATGTAGTGCTTTATCCTGATGGTATAAGTGGTGATTTGTGCGAAAATGTATCTTGCTTTGGTATGCAGTTATTAAAAAGTACTGGAATAATCTTTAATAACAATATTTTATCACTTATTAATTGTTTAAAGGTAAACTTGGTTTATTTACTGGAGTCAGTGGTTTGCGAATCGCATACGTCAGTGGCAAAGAAGGAAAAAATAGTAGTTCAACTGAATTTAATTACGATGACATCGATCAATTCTGCACAGAAGTTGTTAATCAACGTGGTTTTGATGGAGTTGACCTTTTATTGTCATCACAGTGGCCGAAATTAGTCACTAATTATGCAACGCAACCGGTAAATATTTTTGCTTTATATTTATTTAATTTACTATGATTAATTATTTACTATTTAGCCGCCTGAAAGAAAGGAACCTGGTTCAGAATTTATTTCTGATGTTGCTATGCAGCTAAAACCACGCTATCACTTTTCTGCCTTAGAAGGGATTCATTATGAACGACAACCATATAGAAATCATAAAGTTTTAGCAGAAGGAGCTAAACAAGTTACTCGTTTTATTGCTTTATCCAAAGTGGGAAACCCATCAAAACAAAAAGTTTGTTATTGAATCTTTAAGCTCGATTATTATCACGATATACTAAATAATGTTTTATAAATTAGTGGTTGTATGCATTCTCGATTATACCCATGATAAAAATGGATCGGAAAGAGTTAGTAAATCAACCAGAAGACGTCACTGAGTGTCCATATTTAGTTATACCAAAACCAAAAATAAAGAAAACTGTACGTTTATTCTATATGTGGGGTGCAGTTTTTATAAAAGGTTTTCTTTGTTACAGGAGGAAAAATCGCAGCAATTTTTTTATGATTTGGAATCAGGTCCTGAAACTAAAACGCATAGAGGAAATAAGAGACATGCTGAAGGATATGGATATCAACAAGAAAAAAGACAGTCAAAACGACCACGTAGGGACCTGTAAGATTTATAACGGTATTACCATTAATACTAAATTATAATTTTTTAGCTGCTGAATCATCCGCTGATTGTTGGTTCTGTTTATCAAGTCCAAAAGTCGAGAAACATCTGGTTGTCACAGTTGGTACTCATGTATGATTTTTGTTCTTGCCTTATGATTTTTTTAGTTATTTATAAATCAATATCTTAACAACAGAATTACATGGCGTTACCAAAAGGAGGATTAGTTGATGATCATATCTTAATTTTACCTATTGGACATTGTCAGTCGACTGTATTATTAGATGAAGAAGCTTTAGAAGAACTTGAAAAGTATACAATACTTACTTCAAAATAGTTCGTTTGTATTGATGGCTTGGTTGATTTTTTTTTAAAGATTTAAAAACTGCCTTAGAAAGATGTTTAAAAGTCAAAGAAAGACCGTTGTATTTTTTGAAAGAAATTATAAGGGTTTTCATTTACAAATTCAGGTATTAATACAGTATTATGTTTTCAAGTTATAGTTGCATTGATTATGTAAATTGGAAAATTTTTGCAGGTAATTCCTTTACCTGAAAGTAAAGAATCTATTTTAAAACAAACATTCTTGGACATTGCTGACTGTCAATCATTAACTTTAAATGAAATTCCTGCTTACACGGATATAAAACAGGTAATGGAAACTGATCGAAATAATTAAATCTTTTGATGTAATTTCATGACTTTTAATTCGATAGATTATTCAGCCCAATGTTCCTTATTTTTACGTGGAATTGCCTAAAGGAGAGAAGTTATTTCATCGAATTAAAGGCGCATTTCCTTTACAGTTTGGTAGAGAGGTTTTAGCTAGTCCACCATTACTCAATATACCTGACCGTGTAGACTGGAGAGCCTGTCCAATTTCAAAAGAAGAAGAAACAACATTATGCAACAAATTCAGAAAAGCTTTTGAACCATTCGATTTTACGTAATTTTTAATGAAACTATTTTGTTGATCTCACAATAATTGTCAACTGAATTTCGAAATACATCTAACAGTTCTACTTGTGAAATTTAAATGACATCGACGGTTTTTAATAATTTGATATTATAAATGATAACTTTAATCGTGACTAAGAGTAAACTGCAATAAAACAGTACAAGTTATTTTGATTTATTGGATGGCTGGGGAAGTCGGTGTTTACTCATGACAACGTCGTAATCCACGTAGGAAAATGTTGAATGTTCAAAATACTCAGGAACTTCATAGCCTTTGTCTTTTCCTGAAACATCTGATCAAAAAAAAAAGTAAATTAGAAAACACTATAATGTTAATACTGCAGTCGTTTATCACAGTTCATCACAAGCATTTCAGTGTGCCCTTAAACTACGTTTCATTTCCACAAAGTAATTCTAAGTTTTCAAAGTACAGTAATAAAACTATAATTGAAGAATTGCTACACTGTATATCAAAATACACTACTGTATATTTAAATTCATTCTTGAATCGTTCACAAACAAATATAATACACTGTGTTTAGAAGATCACAATTTAGGATGTATCATACTTTTATATGAGGATGGTTGAGGCTGCTTTTGTTTTGGGATCTCAGTAGAAGATTTTGTCATAAATCTTGATAGGACAATCAGCTGTTTAATATTGTAGTGTTTCGCCAAGGACGAGTTCATCTGCAAAGGCACCAAATACCATTATTAGTAAAACCAAATATAATAATCTATTAAACTTGAGCAATCGTACTACAAATTAATAATTGAAATTCAGTCGATTATAAACAGTTACCTTGAATGCCACTGTTGGAAATTCCAAGGAAAATAGTAACAATTTATTATAGAAGCTTTCCCAAAAAAAATACAAATATAGAGTTACTGAAGTTGGCCACACTTTATTATAACAAAACTACAAAGTTGATATATATTTTATATTAATTCATAACCAATATCAGCTTCTGATTCTATAAAATGTTCTGCGACATGATTGGTGTAGACGCCGAAGCGGGAGCAATGATAAAATGTGCGCTATAAACGTTTCCTATGTATTATTAATGTTGCCGTTAATGTTCAACATAAATTGTATGACTTTTCATGGTATTTCGCAGTTGATACCAGGTAATAGAAAGGCCACGTAATAACTACAATAATTTTAAGAAAATTTTAATTTTAACAAGAACATTTAACTATTACTTAAAGGTTTATTGTTGTATTTATGTAAACGATCTGTATACTTCGATAAATGGAGAAGACTTACAGCTGAAAGGTAATGATGGTAATTTAATACCAATAAAATTGAACCAATATGAAATCAAAACTAGTAATGCTAAAAATTGAAACTTAACATGTATCGTAGATATTCTGTGTTATTAAAATCGCTGCAAGAAACTGCTGTACTAATAGTTGAATAGTTAAAGGTAATGACACTAAACGCTATATCAGATCAGATTAGCGAATTCAGTAAGAAATTAACGCATAGTGCAGCATTAAGCAAATCATAAAATAAAGGCTGAATGGCAGTTTAGAATACGTACAGTACATGTCAACCGTTGTGTAGCTTGTGGTAATTTTATTTAAATTAAGCCATTTAATTCATTATCGTTTAATTAACAGTTAATCATTTAGCCTGGGAACACATCAAAATTACATTGGTATGCATTAACATAACGTTGAAATTCCTGTCGAAGCGAATTCTAATACAGTATTACAAAATTGCAAAATACGGAATGACATGTACAGCAACTTAATGATTTGAATTTATAGAGATACAGTAGTTTGAATTACACAAGTTCTTACATAATGTAGTTGTTACAATTCGTACAATAGTATTATTACACTTGATCTGACAATGAAATATTAATTATTTTAATGAATAATGAACTGGTGCTTCATGGGATTTAAGAAATGAATCGACTGTGCTTGTAATCAAAGCAGTAATTAGGAACGAGATTGCAAGTTCAAATATCTGTGACTTATCCACTTAGCACTTGATTTGAGATTAATTAATTAATGCTCTCAATTTACAGACTTGTAAAATTGTAGAATGTAGATCAACATACTGTGCCAACTTCATAGTTTATAGTCAAGTTAAAGTGATGTGGCAAATTATATTTGAATATGAATAGCAAAATAAAGTACAGTACATTCAACCTAGTAAAGTCAACAATAACGAATTTCAGAAGTGGTTAACAATATTTTATGTATTGTATTTAGGTTTTAGTTCAAAGATTTTAAATTCAAACTTGTAACAGTACATAAATTAATAGTTACAGTAAATAGTTCGGTGTAATGACATACAGTATCTGCTTAAATTTAGGACAGTTTTTTTTTGTAAGTAAAACTTGTATTTAAAATTGATTGATTATTTATATTACGTATTGCTGACTGTTCTCCTATAATTTTACGATTAAAAAGGATGTGCATGCAACTCGTACTGCAATTTAATCATTATTTGGTTACAATGTCACAAGTGGTAAGCTTATACAAAATGAATGACAATATAATAAACCGACGTGTATGTCTGTTGAATGCATTATTATGGATTATGTGAATGGTTCCCCTCTAAATTGACATGTCAATCATTAAATTTTTTTTTTTGCTATTACAGGGTAGGGTGGAGTTAGCTGCTTGCAGCTGAAATAATCTCAGCTGACGTCGAATTGACGATGGCATATAGATCTTATGAATGCCAAGTATGTTGTATTTTTTACATGCTCGTGTTAAATAAAAGCAATATTGATATATTATGCGTTACCTTTGTGCAGGAATGCGGTTGTCGCTGTGACAATTGTTCTATAACAAACAGGTGACTACCTATTTATTCTTGTTTTGATTATACTACGAACTCATTATTATTTATTGAACTTGCCAATTTGTAAACGTATTCTCAGTACGAATTTATAATGTGTTGAATATTTTATTGGTAATTTATTGTGTGGTTATTTTAGTTTAAGCCTAGAAATTGACGTATTAAAACGACAAGTACAAGATCGTGATCTACACATAGCACGAATGGAAACCAACGTTTTCTCCAACATGGAACGATTTCCTAATGGCGAATTTGCAGCTCTTAGTGATGAACTGCTACATTTACAAGACAGATATGAAAGGTAATAATAAATTAAAAAAGCTGAAAAGCATAGAATTAGAGGTATAATTAATTGATGTTTATATTCCAGGCTTTTAGAAAATCATCGAAAACTTCAAAAAGTTAATCAAGGTTTAGAAGATAAATTATTGAAGATAGTATGTGTTGTTAATTTAGGAATAAGAAAACATTATTTATCACTTATACATTGCAGGTGGATAAATATGAAACCGAAAAAAATTCTCTAAACCGGGATATAGCCAATTTGACAACGAAATTGGTTGAGGCTAAAATCTTGGTTACTCAGTTGGAAGAAGAAAATGTAAGAACTAAGTTTTGTGAAAAATTGTGACTTGAATGACTAATCTATAACGTAATATGTGTATATATAGGAACAGTACAGAAACGATTGCAACGTTGCAATTAATTTATTGCAGTGTAAACCGTCAAATTTTGTTTCTCAACGACTAGAAACGGTAATTTTTATATTATAGTTTTATTTTAACTAGTTATTAATAATAATATTTAAATGTTATAGTTTCCAATGGAACTGCAGCACAAAGCGCGAGTTCATTTAAATTCCAGAAAGATTGACAATTCAAATGATCATCCTCCACCTGAAATGCGAACTATACGGGTTAACATTCCAACGTTTCCCCCAACAGCTATGGTGTATTCAGTTAGTAACGGCTATACGGGTGAAACAACCAAAAACTCTTCTAGCAATGGAGAGTTAGAAAGTACTACAAACTCTAACGACGTCGTATCAGCTGCTATAATGGCCAAAGTTTTAGAAGAGCGTGGTAAGGAAAGAATTGCTAACGGTAATAAGTGTTGTTGTTGTGCCAAAGGTGAACAGTCAGGTCGTTGTGGTTGTAAATGTCGCGTTCGAAGGTGGTCATCTAGTTGGTCAGATATTCAAGACACTGCATCTCAGACTCAGTGGTCAATACCTGCAGATAGCGCATGCAGCAGTTGGAACTTGAACGTTTCGTCGTCTTCTTTATCGTTACAACAGCCGACTGCAGCTGTTCATCAGCAAAAAAAATTGTCTGGAATGACTTCTGAAAATGGTGAACATTCTCGGTTTAACAATATAGTAACAAGCAGTACAGAAACGGAGATTTGATAGAAGGTATGTGAAATGGTGGGTAAGAATGTTTTAATTTTCGAATTGCCTTGAAATTTAACCATAAAGATGTTGACGTTATTTTAAATCGAAGCGAAAGTAATGAGAAACTATTAGAAAAGAGACTTGGTGGCCTTAAAATTAAAGTTTGCATTAGTTCTAATACGTCGGTGTCTTCCACGAGATATACCTTCAAAATCCATTGTCATAATTCGTGACTATTAAAACAATATCATTTTTTGAGAAATACTGTACATGGAAACATCATCTGTGTTGTTGAAAATATCTTGATGCAGAGTTCGATCGATACTACTAATATTTATATGCTGTTTATGCTATTCCCGGAATTTTAATCATTTTTCTAACAAGAAGTTTTAGTTGCTTGGTACAGTAATTTACTTTTAATTAACAGCTGAATTGTGCTGTAGAAATACTAATTTACGAAATTAACGGAGGTAATCATTTAACAAGTCTTTTTAGCTTTAATAACGTAATGTCTTAAAATGTTGGCGTTAATACTCAGTTGGCTACTAAAATCAACTTAAATTGCCACGTTGATGTTTGATGGAAAGCTTATAATTTATAATAATTACGATCTCAGTTGTAACGTCATCGCTATAATGCTATAATTTAAAGTCGAAACGAGTTCTAATGCTACTACCAATGCTAAAAACATCTGATTGCTTTTTTGTAGAAAGTAAATAACAGAAACAGAAGGAAATTAATAATTTTAAGTTAGGAATGATATGTTTATAAATTACAAGTTTCTATGCCATAATTATTCCAATTGGCATCTACGTGATCTGATACATTATAGTTATTCTAAAAAATTATTTATACCGGTATTTTAAAACTAGTTTAAAAATAAATGTTTTTTTTTATATATGAAAACGAAAAGTAGGCCGTAATGACTAAATTTGTACTGACATACAGTATTGCTGTATCGTTAAATAGAAGCAACGGATTTTAAAACTTGAATCTTGTATAAATGTAATTAAATTAATTTAAAATAAAAGGATTCTTAATTTAAGAAATGAAACGTTACGAAATAAAGTTAATCATTTTGTTATAAAAGAAAATTTATTAAGTCATTCATCGTTAACATTTGATTTCACTTATACTGTAACTTATAGCTGTTCACATTCACACAATGGAATATATGATTCATGTGAAAATGATAAAAGTTATAAAAAATACCAGTACTCACCGATTCCACTGCATGATTGAAATTCCATAATATTGTTGTTAAAGTCATCGGTGATCGATTCTGTTGAATAACTTTTATTTGTTGTTTCATCTATATTTGTGATTTAAACTGCATTAATCAAATATTTTGATTGCAAGTCAAAAGTAAACGACTTTTACTGTTTTTGGTACAAAATGGCAACTTTTTTTCATCTCCCCAATCTCCACTTGGTGAACATTTATGGACGTATAGGTTGCTTTGATATCCATTGAAACTGCCAGTACTGCAGCAGTAAGTCACGTCATCTCCAGCAAAATATACTTCATTCATGTTGTAATTATTCGTAACACTTTCAGAAAGTTTAGGTGGCTTCCCCAAACAAGCTATTGAATGAAATTACACTATTAGAAGTCTCTAAAAGCTTGCAAGTTTATACGCTTAAAACTATAGTATTAAGTTATTAGTTTAAGATTGAAAGTTTGCATAACTTTAATATTACATACTGTATTTTTAAATTTGCAGTAAGATTGCGCTGAATAAAGTGTTGATCAAATTTTAGTATTTTAGTAGAGGGGCCTAACATTAATTTGTGGTATCCGGCGTCTATGACGCGAACAACATGACCCAAGTAAAGATGACCCAGAAAAACATGACGCGGGTATAGGTCGTCCTCGTGTATGTTTACCTCCTACATTACATCTTTTAGGTTTTGATGCATTTAAAGACGCTTTAAAGCTTTCTAATCAATCACAACAAAGACATTTATACAATTAATGATGTTAGGTTTGATTAGGTTAGGTTAGATTAGGTAAAAATGTCTTTGTTGTGATTAATTTGAATGTAAAGTAAGGCGATGGTTCTAGCTATTTCAATGAAATGTTATTTGTGTCTGCAATAAATTTTATAACATTTAGAAAGCTTTAAAACGTCTTGAAATGCACCAAACGTAAAAACGTTCTCGAGATGTTTTATCTAGAGCTGTAATTTAAGAGGTAAACTTACACGAGGGCGACCTATGCCCGCGTCATATTTTTCTGGGTCATGTTTGTCTGGGTCATCTTTACTTAGGTCATGTTGTTCGCGTCATAAACCCCTAGAACCACTAAAGAATTTAAGTTATAGTTCGGTACTGTATAATATCTTGCATAGCCATGAAATAGTAATAAAGAAGTCTGTTAGAGTCGAATAAAATGGGGATAGGTTTTTATTTTTAGAAGATCATTATATTAAAAGGAAATTTGAAGATTTTTCATGTAAAACTTAAAGTAAACCTGCTTGGGTCGCAAAAAGATTCATTACGGGCCACATGCGGCCCGCGAGTTTGACATCACTATTCTAAATAAATCATAGTTTGAGAGCCTATCGATTATGGCGTTCGGTGAACACAGGAAAGCTCATGGTCTTGTACTATGTACTCAGAACTTTATTATTATACTATGGAGAATCTAAAACAACTGAAGAAAAAAAAAACTAACAAAACCAAGCGGTTTGAGTGGTAATTTCATTAACATTGTCACTTCTAATAACGCGAAGTTAATCGAGTAAGCAAATGTCATTCTAAACAAGGCTTAAAATTTTGACGCGGGTTTTTTTCTTCTGCGCATACAGTATATCGCGACATTGGTTAACAATGTTTTTTCTGAAATTTCGGATTCAGTTTAAATATAATCTTAATCATAAAGTGTGTTTTAATAAGTGAACTAATTTATGTGCTTGATGCCAACAGCATAGCATTCGCGGTCCATCAATTGGACGAATACGGAAAGTGCAAAATGGTGAAGTGTACGACTGAAGGGATTTTAAATTTGTGAGTATACCCATTTTATCAGTTTATATTGTAAGTATATTTACCGGTAATACAAGGAGGAAGCCTTGGAAATGTTGTACCGTCATTTTGACATGTAATTGTTGTAATATTTGAAACTGTGCTATCATATTCGTTTTTGAACAATCCAGAGTTGCACTGTAACGTTATGGCTGTTTCATTTCGACTTATACTGGTTACATTCTCTGGCAGCGTATTTTCAATACTGTCACACGCTACAAATGAACCAATTCTTAGTTACAATAAACAAATACTGTACATTAATTATATATCATTAGATTTCATCTACCATCAATTGCACTTATGTTTCCTAAATACTGAAATGGTATGGTATGCAGATATTGGGATCCAAAGATTTTTAACCCAGGTATTTGGTCCTTGCAGTCAGAATTATCTCTCCAATTCAGACCTGTACAATATACAAATCAACTTCAGTAAACTGGACAAGATTTATATTCAATAACGACGTTAAGCAAGCTTGTTTTAAGTTACAGTACCAAATGAATTATTTAGGCAGTATGAAAGGTTAAGAGAATTTTGAATGATAAATTTAGGGTCGTTGAATTTTGAAACTGGTTCTGGTCTGTCGTTGTCTAATTCTTCACTGCTGTAATGTAAAAATGGTGACACAATGTAGTCGTAAGACTGTGAACTTTTTTCGTAGTACCACGAACCTAATGTTTATAATAACGTTTTATGCTTTGTGATCATAAAATATCAGTGGTTGAATTACCAGAACTTGGAGCAAATTTTCCAGTTGAACTTACATCAACCGCTTCAGTTCTACTGTCAAGATTAATGCTGGTGTTGAATAAGATGTTCAAAATTGGACTTGTGATATTAATCTGTAAACAATGGCATCGACTGATTACTTTTCTTATCCAAAAGCTAATAAGTAAGAACTGATTGTTTACTTTGTCAGCTTGCAAAGTATAATTTAGTATGCCAATACGTAGCATTTTAACATCTTCTAATTTTCGAGCAGAAAATGTACATCTGTCCAAAGAAAATTTTAGTTCAATATGGAAAACGACTTTACATGGAAGCACATCTTTATTTACGTAAAATGAATGATCTGATTTTGAGGTACTGGTGCTTTTAATGGACAACGTCTTTCCCCAGTTTCTCGGTTGTTTTTCCCAATCACATTTATAAAGACAGAAAATGGTTGGGTAGCAGATGTACGAATATTGATCAATGTTACATAGTAATCGTGGTATTCTTAGTGTAGCACAGATATCTGTTAGTAATATTTAGTGATCTTAATTTGATTTAAAAACTACTAACCAATTTTGTAGACTGCGCTAAACGTAATGTTATTATTCCTACAGCCACATGTTTCGGTTGGTGCTTTATCGCAATAAATCGTTTTTGTACATTGACTGGAATCCACCAGTTGTGACATATCAAAGTATTTAACACAGACGCAGTTATTTGTCTAGAATTTTAACAATTAATACTGTATTTCACTATATTTTATTGAACAATTGATTACCGTAACAACTGAAAAATTAGTTTGAAAATATAAACCACATAGGTCATTGCAGTTTGTGACACTCATGGCAGTGGCTTCTACTTTAATGTAAGTTGGTCCCCATTGAGTAGAATTTGAAATGTAGCCAACAAATGCATCTAAAATGCAGTAAATTTACCGCTGATTTAACTTTGCAATTACTTAACTTAAAAAGTCTATTGCAAAAGTCTCAAAAGTACCGGTAACTAAAATAATTATAATGGTGTGGTCTTACCTTTGGATACTATATTTGAAGCTGTTACTGAAGTCGTCGTTTGGGTTGAACTTAGTTTTGTATCTGGTGGAGTAACCGTTGCACTGGTAAAGATTAAGTTGCAAATCTTAAGGGTAATCATTAATATTAGTTATATAATTGAAAGGCTATAAACTGTGGCACCAAAAAGCTATTAACTGTGGCACCAAAAAGCTATTAACTGTGGCACCAAAAAGCTATTTGATCAAACAATTATCGGTACAGTAATTATTATGATCATTGTACAAGTATTTTGTGTACAGGTGACAATAGATCAAATTTCTTTCAAATAACTGTTATTTCAAACACATTAACGTGTTATAGAAAACTTACCAAGAAAATAAATGAAAACTGTTGAGTTGAATGTTTGTAAATCATGGCCATTAGAGAAGTTAGTTGTTCATCGGAGATCGCACAGATTTATGTTGCACTTGCTATGGTGGTTTCGGTCTTTTATTAAGTTAGGTAGCGATTGAAAGCTAAGTAAACATAACAACCTGTTTAAAAAATTTATGATAAATTATTTGTTGAAGATTGACTTGATACAACTCTAGTTACTTCGATTTTGTTACTTTAACTGTAAAGTGGTTTTTATTGTTATTTGGTGATTCGCTCCTTAGATACCTTTATACTTTCCTGCACAAACAAAATTGTTTCGGAAATGGTCTGAATAAAGTTATAAAGAGCTCTAAGTGCTGTACTTTATAGTGGATCATATTATAACTTCAATTAAGTTCATGGCAATGTCAGTTGGATATTTTTCCCCCAACAGGTAACGTTTTAGGCGAGTAATTGTATACTTAGACAGATGCAATAAATTCTGACATATACGGTAATAAATTTTATTTTATGCAATTTATTAGAAGAAAAATAACGATCTACTTAATAGTGATTATAATGTATTATGCCGTGGTAACGTGATCTACTGATTATCTTATTTAGTATTTGTTGTTATGGTAACGTTTTGGTTTAATCGTTTCGTCAATATTAGAAGTACATAATAAATGACCCTGTGATTTGCTATGGATATCACTTTAAGGAAGACCATTTAAAACGTTTTTTCTTGTTGTCGTGTTTTTATTTTTTTAAAATTTATACTTTGTAATTGAAATGTTACTTCAATAGCTTTTAGGAACAATTGTCAAATTTTAACGAATCTTTGAAACGAACTTAAATTTATAATAACTTAAATTGATTTTTAATTGTTTGAATTCGAGTCATTTTTATTTGCTTGATAAGAGGGAATGCTCGAGTCATAAAGTCCCAGCTTAATACCAAAATCGCTTTTTCTTATTATCGAAGATCTTCTAACTATTGGAAATGGATTGAACGTCTTGGAAGAAGTTGGACTTGTCTTAGGGGAATGTGTTGGTTCCGAGAAACTGGCAGCTGTAGACGAACCCTCACTTCGCATTTCGGAATGTTGTTTGTCAGACCTGTTATTGATGTCAAAGCAGAAAACACTTGGGTTACTTATAGTATTTATATTGTCGTTAATTGTTGAGTTATTCCAAAACGCATTTTTTTGAGATTGATTGTGGTTATTGTCTTCATCTTCTGATTGAGATTGCTCTGAAGAAACTGAGTAAAATTCTTCTTCTGAAGAATAATGCTGCTCCTTGCTTTCCAGTTCCAAGCCTCTTAACGATTTTCGGTGTATTTCCAATTTTTCCAAGAAATGTTTTTTTCTTGTATGCAAATCATTGGTCCGATTTTGGTCGGTATCGTTTTTATTCTTGGAATTTTGATTTGCGGTGCTAATCGGTTTTGAGCTGAAGTTCGTTTCCAATTTGAGATGATCTGCAGCTTTGTCTGATTTTCTCAGTTTCTCAGTTTTATCGTTTGCAACGGAATGAGAATTAACTATCGGCGATGTTCCTTTCGTAACAAAATGTTGTTTTCCATTGGTGTTGGCTTGTTTTACTTCGATCGTAGTTTTATTATTTAAAGGTTTTATATGTACTCCATTTTTTGAATGTAATGTAGGTGAACTGCTTTTGCTGCCAATTTTAATTTTATTTTCTGAAAAAGTTTTAACATATATATTTTAAAGTAATTTTTGAACTTTAAATGTTTTACCATTCGCTATAATTAGTTTAAGATTCGGTTTTGAGCTGTGTCCATTGCTTCGAAATGTTTCTGAATTAGAGATGCTTGGCAACGAATGTCTTCTAAGTTCTGCCGAATAACCAGCCTTATAATTAATACCGCTTATATTTTTTGGAGATTTTTTAGGGAATTTGGTAATTTTTTGGTTATCACGAGACAAGGGTTTTAGTTTGAAAGTTAGTGTAGTGCTAGTTGGTATCGAGGCTTGACTGTCTGTAGATCCAGTTGAACGTTTGGTTTTTTTAGTTGTTAAAGGTTTTTTCCCTAGAAGAAGGTGATTTATAGCTGTTCGAGGTGTAGCTGATGCCGTTTTTTTATTTTCATTATTGGATTGTTTAATGGAAGCTGTGAAAAAATTCAATAATTAGTCATTTTCAAGCAAATATTGCATTTAGCCTATTTTAGAATTTAAAGTTTGTTGTTTTTATTAGTTTTTTAGTAAGGTGAGAGAAATGGTTTTACAAGAATTGGTCGATATTTATTGAGCTTATATTCTTATTGTAACTTTGATATCTACAGTATTGCTTACCTCTAAATATTACACGCGCTTGTTGCTGCCGTTCTCGTACTTTTGCGTATTGTTTTTTCAACATTGAAATATCCAAAGACATTCTTTCTGGGTTTGGTACACTTTTATTAAGTTGATCTGTTATTTGGGTTTGGTTAGATCCATAGGCGCCGGGTCCAATGGAAGAAAAGTTAGTACTACTTGAAGATGGCGATAAACCATGGAAAGGTTTTCCTCCAGTTGACGCTGCTACATGACGGTGATGATGTAATGTAAAGACTATAAAATTGTGCATTTACCTTTACCTTTATTAGTAATAGATAGTTGTTGAGGAAGGGACGTAGCAAAACACCAAGCAACTACTTTCAATTGTTCTTGGTCATCGTCGTCATCGTCACTGTAAAGAAGTTGAGTAGTGTTTTTGTTAACGTCGGTGGTGGCTACAGCTGTAGAAAATGGAGTGATATTATAGGTGTATTTGTCTCTTAATTCAGATAGTTGTGGATAAGGAAATGGAGCAATTGTACAGACCATCTACGAATTACAGAATTAATATGGATTTAGATTTTATTAACTTAAAGTAACTGTACTTTAACTAGATGGTTTTCATTAATAAATCCACACTCCAATGTTTCTCTACTTAACGCTCCCATTACACAGTAAAACTCATCTGCACCTTCAACTGTCATGATGTGTCTGTAAATATAAAATACCATAATTAAGATTATATTAACAATCAAAGTACAATAGAAAATTGGTATACGGTGTAAGAGCATCCCATATGGCAAGTGCTGTTCTCAACAAAACTTCATTTCCTTCAAGAAACATTAGATCCCATACTCGAAAAACAGAACTTTTTGGTAAGCAGTTGGTAAAAATAGTTAAAAACCATTGGATTGTGAAAACGTTTGTTAATGGTGGCTCGTATATGGTTCCTGTAAAAATTGTCAATGTCTCCAATAGTTGTCTTGGATTAGCTTGTTTAAAAAAATTATATTGACCTGAAATCGAGTCTTTAGCTTGCATTTGAAGATTGTCTAAATGTTTAGAAAGTGTTGGAAATCTAATTCTTAATAAATCTCGAAATACCGCCATGTCAACGGATAGGCCACGTAAATTGTTAGCAAAGTAGCTTTCTGGTAAAACTCCTTCTATAAGATATATCATTATCTAAAAATGAATGAATGAATTAGTTTATTTTACATTTGAAAAGTATTAATGTTCGTTGGAACCTTGAGTGCATCTTCCTCTTTCCATTCGACCACTTCTAAAATTAATGCTGCCAACATGTTAAAGCCTTGACAGTATCCAACGGTTTTATTAAATCGGGCATAGGCAAGAAGTACTCGTTTTAATAGAGCTTGGTTATGCTCAGCATTATTACCACAAAATAAACTACAGCCAGTGCGATGCAAATCCTAAGACAGTATCGGCTGTTAGACTTATGTTCACGATGGTAGTGTTAAAACAAAAGTAAACTTACTTTAACAATTTGGACTCCTAGTTCATTATCGTCTGGATTACTGCGATCATTGAAACATGATCGTCTAATTTTGTTCCAGTCAATCTTGTGATGTTGGAGATGTTTGTTGGCCATCGTTAACCATATCTGAAATATAATTTTACATGAAAGTTATTATGTATATCGGTTGTTATTGTAGCAATCAATTACTCTTTTTCTGAATTCAAATGGAATTCCACCTGTCAACCGTACTACCATTCGCATCGCATCATGCCATTGATCATATCCATTATCACCTGGAAAGGGTTCCACACTAAACCTCATTCGTGCATCCTCGCCTGTTAAATGTATTTAGGTTAGCTCGATTTTATCGGTTAGGATTGTTTATTGCTCATGTGTAACATCGAAAACAGTGACCTAACTACAGTATAATAATTGTGAATGGATTTCAATGGAACCGATGGCAAAAGAGGAAAATCATCTTCAAAGTCATTCGCTTTTAAATAACCAAATTTTTGATTTCTAGTTAGGGAGTTTATTATTTTAACAAACAGAGTTTGATGATTTTGATATTTCGTGTATTTCAAGAACTTAAATTTGCCTAAGTTCAATTTTGATTGTCGCTGCTTGGAATTAAAATTTTACGTCACTGGTTGTTGCCAACAAAAGCAGTTTAACAATGTCATGAAAATGTTTAATATTACTGTACTTCGTTTTAATGATGATGCTTGAAGCACGGCTGTTATGACATCATAATTTCGATCTCTTTTATAAATCCACTTATCTTTTTTCTTTAATTGTCTAACCAACTCGTTAGCCACATGATTAATACTTTGTTTATACTGGTAAATTATTCGTCTTAACTCCAGCAATCCTTATAATATCGTTGATTATTTTATTTAAAATTAATTTAAACTTTATTGATTGATAAACGTTTACCTTTTGTTTCCAAACTTGATTTTTTAAATCGAAGACGTCGTCCGACAGAAATATCGCATTTGTCACTAAAAACTGGTTGGTGTCCAACTTTGCAGTTGCAAGTCAAATCAGATTCACAATAATGTAGTGATACTGGGGAGTTTGGAGATGTGCTTGTTAGTCTACTAAAACTTTCAGACATGGTAGAACAACCGTCACTATCTTCACTAAATCTTCTTCCAAAATTCAATTTATCATAAATTTCAAAGAGTAAACTATCGACGATTGATGTCGATCTAGTTCGTCGTTTTGGAAAGCTGTTTGCATAAAGTGGGGATTGTCCAAATGGGTCAAACTCACTTTCTACAAATGCGTCGTCAAACTCATTTTCGTCCATTAACATTGCACTATTAGTTTGCTTTGGTATTGCAAAACACGATTTGTCAGTCATCTCGGTACGGCCAGCAACGATATTTTCAAAACAAAAATTATCATTCAAAAACTTTTAAAAAAACGCGTTGTTAAAATTTCACACTACTCCATTTGACAATATTTACTACAGTATAAATGTTGACAATCTAAACAAAATACTGTACAATCATTCAAGTATTTCAGAGTTAAGCAAATCAAAGATTGATAAAATCGACGTAAACAACTTGTTATTAATAAAGTAGCTTAGAAAAACCATTAAGTTAGTTTAACCGTATTTGGTATACTTTTTATTCTATCCGCTACCATCTGCAACCCTTAGTTGAAAGCCACTGCCACGTGTAATTCTGTATCATGTGCGAGTATATCCAATTATGACACAATTTATTGCTACACCCAGGTGCATCTGTTTGTCAACGCAGGGGTCGATTTAAGTATTATGTGGCAGACAATTGAAATCTATCTGAATAGCCTACGTTAATAGTTCTTCACAAAAAATAATTGGAAATTTATCGTATCATCTGACTTCCTGAATTCAGTTTAAAATGTTTTTCAGGAAATGTAACTTTTTAAAAACACTTCAATAGTACGTGATGACGTACCGTTTAAATTTGATCGTAGTTACCACATACACTACGTTTGTGAAAATGTTTTAAAAGTATAACCAATTAGATAATTCGCAAGTTCGCAGAATAATGCATCATAAATAATAATGATTTACAATGAATACAATTGAATGATAAATATTTCATTGTGTAATTGAAGCGAGAAAATATTCTGTTTAATCACAGTTCCCACTATAAATATGAAGAATTTATAATAAAGAATTTTAACGAGATTTCTATTTCCATGATATAGGTTTTTTTTTTGTTTTGGTATACACCTTCCTGTTTTTTAGTATCACGATTAATTAATTGTTTGATCTTGATTAGCGTTTAATCTCTTTTGAAGAGGGTTATTATAAATCCAGCCTTCACCAGCTTCATTGAATAGCTAAGAAACAGATTTTTTGTAATTTTTTGCTATTTTAAAATTTTATTATTGTCTTACTTTAGTTTTCCATGGAACACCTTTCTCCTTTCTTTCTAAAGCTTCCATCCTTTGTCTTTGTTCCAGCTGATATTTTGCTTTAGTAGCTTGTTCTATGTATCTCAACTTCAATCCAACGGTTACATCTTTCCACAGTCTTAAATTAACGACTTAAGTTATAATTTAGGCTGTAGCATTTATTAATAATTATAATTACCTTCTTGATTCATTCGGTTCCTGTTCACTTACTGGGCGAACTTTCTTTTTGATTGCTGGTAAGCGGGTTGTGTCCACGAACACTTCACTCCTCTAATATTTAGAGCATTGATATAATCGGTAACATTAATATGAATCTATCATGGTTTTTATATTTACCCCGTCTAGCCATTTTGCAGTCATCACTCCATTCCATTCTCCAGTTACATTTAAGAAAGGTTTCTTTTCATTTGGGTTGTAAACATCAGCGCTAAGTCGATGCTTTTTGCCGCCGTAAAATGGCTGTAAGAATGGTGTCAATTAAAGTTAATTCCCAACAACAAAAGCGTAAATATATTACTTTCGTTTGAAATTCAATATTGGCGTTATATCCTGTCTTAGCGCATGTAATTGTGGTTGTACCGCCTAATTCAATCCATGGAATTGTTAAAATTGATCTGAAATACATTAATATAGTTTAAACTTTAGAACATTAATCACGATTATTTCAACATATAATAAAACATTTACCGGCCATATCCGTTAGGGAATGTAACTATATATTCTTCATCATAATCTGGCAAGGAAATGCATCCTTGGCCCAACATCACGACGCCAATTGATAATCCAAAAAATTTAGATTTTGTCCATATATATGCGTCCAACGATACTCGTTTATCAAAATGTTCAGCATAAAATGCAGAAACTGTCAAAATCAAATTTATTTGGCTGCACTAAAAGCTAAAACTTTAAAATTATTATTACTAGGGGGATGATGTGACACTTGTTCTGCTGCGAAAGCCAATTGACCAACACTTGCCCAAGGTACTGGACCATCAACATTTTTTTCCTAGTTTACACTAAATTATTAATTCTAATGCACCTTTAAGTATTCTTCTTAATCAACTATTTACCGTTTTATTTTCCATCCCTGGAATGTCCCAATGACATTTAAACACTTCGCCAATTATTGGATTGTATGGTTTTTTAGCAACCGAGCTTTTCCGTCCAGCATGGAAGGCCGACAAATACCAGCGAAGTACACTAACCATTCGCTCTCGAGGGTCAGTTGCATCAGGAATGCTACAATAGTTTACAAATTAGTTTTAAATGAAGTACAAATTTCGATGAAATTATAAAATACTGACCTAACAAATAAGTCAGGATGGGCAAAAAAGTCGGCATACATCTCAAGTAAAGACCGTCGTTCAAGGATAAACGTTGGCAAAACTACTTTTGTTAAATCCATACCTATTCTAACTTGAGATAAAAGATGACTGATTACACTTCCATGACTCTCCACAGATCCCACTGAAACAAGATTAAATATAAAAAATCAATCGAGTTGCTAATAAGATACAGTTATTAACTTACAGTCTTCTTCTTCGTCATCTTCATAAATTGCTACAATAGAAAATATTAATTGTATGTTGAACGGTTATAATAACAAAAAATACATCATACCATCAATGTCAACAGTATTTTTTAATGATTGCACTGGTAAAGGATTATCTTCTTCTTTAGGTGTTGGTCGCGTAATAATTAAAGTATCTTCCTTCGATTCGGCAGGGTTATTAAGTAAAATTCTATAAATTTGATTGTTAAAAGAGCAGAGATTTCTTTATAGCTCTAATTTATTTCACCTTGTATCTTCTGCATCAAAATAGTCTTCATCTTCGCTGCTAGAATATGATGTTTCTGGTACGTAAAGATTCGGGGGAATAGACAAGAGTGATGGATCATTTATTACGGAAGAGACGGTTGCAGTTTCTAAAAATTACGCAGTTTATTTTCAAAATTCCTAATGTTAGCTGTCTTAATTAAATAGCATTAAGTACCTGGAATCATAATTTCTTCAGGAGAGGCAGTCGCTGTAGATCTCGTATGGCTAGCTACACAATTACTGGAACTTGGCTTTGTTATATTAGATTCATCCTCAAAGCATTCCATAGCCGGTTCAATACCAGGCACGATGGCGGGTTCCAATGATATATCTGCGAATAAGGCAGTAGCAAAATCGAGAGGAGAATCATCCCCTAAGAAACCGTATAGCGCAATAGGCGATGTAATATCCGAATATATGATACTACACGAACTTAAATTCTTTTAAATGACAATGCACACTAACATTAATGCCCACATCAACCTCTCAACAATACCCACACAGAACAATTACAAGTTCAGCAGAACTAAAATAACATAATAAATCTTTCTTACCATTAACTGGAACTGGTTTCTTTGCACCATTTTTGTCAGCTTAGTAATTAACAAAAAACACAAAAAGCATGTCAACACAACAATTTGACAAAACAACACTAATTTGATTTTTAATTTAATACTTACAACTTATGGGTGCTACTTCTTGATTAAGATTTGGCTGAAATACACCATTTACTGGGTGAGCTACATTCTAAAAAAATTAACTTAGATGAATGTGACTTGTTTTTAAATTTTAAGTATAATGAAAAGTAGCGACGTTACCTTTGCTATTTGTAGTAAAACGATTGCGTGTTTGATAGATTCCAACATTTCCTGTAGAACAACATTTTAAGTATTGGTATACAAGTAGATGTTATCGTTATGTGTAAATCATACATTAGCTTTGTCTTTAACTGGAAGAAGACGTTCACGTGATCTATCAGAGTCACAAACTTCAATTCTTTCTTCTAATTTCTAAATTTAAAAACTTTGATGATCATGCAACTAAAAGAAAGCAATTTACATGTCAAAAATGACATAAAAATTTATACCTTCACTTGGTCAATCATGATTTGTAAGTATGCATCCGATTCTGTTAATTTCTTATTAAAATCATCGATTGTTGGCACTGGTGATTTAGGATTAAATCGCTACAATAATATATAAAAATAAAGGTATCTATTACTATAAAATATATTAAAATAATCTTACTCTTTGCCATAGATCCGAGTGTCGAAGTCTGCAATCTTCTAATGCTCTGATCCAGCTTTCCCTCTCAGCTGCATCTCGAGCTGCGCCAATTTTTAAAAGAATGGAAAATGTGCCAAGATTATATAACTGTAAGTAAATTAATATACTGTATTGTATAAATTTACCTTGAAAATGGAAAGTTTTCCCATCGACTGTTATGTAAAACGTGCAATCATCGTCGTCGTCAATGCTTACCAGGGCTCCCTGTTTACATTTAATATATTAAATTGACTTGTCTGAGTTTTTTATAAACCAAAGTGCAGTAATTACTTTTAAGCGTACACATCCTCGACGTGCTCCTTTAGTCATCTTTTCTTTGCTCTAATCATTAATTCAAATAGTTTAGACATTTGTGTATATGCAAAAATTATTTATATACAAGTGCATGTTGTTTATTTTCATGTTCAAACTATGCAAAAAAGGTATTCCTGTCACGTACAGTATATCTTAATCTGATTATAAACAGTATTAGCCCAACACATCACCCTCCTCTTTAATAACAACTCTTTTAATTTAACATAACTTCTGTACATAACTATTTTAATTCAACATACCGTGTAGTAAGACAATAATCCACTGTTGTCATCCAAAGCTACCCATCGTTGTTGCCATCCTTTTACAACGTTTGTCCATTTCATTAATGGACCTTGCATGACCGACGCCATTTTAGTGTCAATAAATTATTATCGTGATTCTCAACCTATGTAAATGCAATCCAATTGAAATTTACAAATGACAGTTTTACCACGAGAGCACACACAACTTTGTTTATAGCAAATTTGGCTATAGCTTCATCTTCGGGTTATGTAAAGAGGAGAAAAAAAAACGAGCATCTTTTTTTAAATCATCACGAAACCCGGGTACGTTTCACTCATTTCTGCAAACTGAGATGAAAGCAGCTGACTTTTAGTCACGTGATTAGTTTATGTAGCAGACGGTGCTCGATTTAAAAAGACATTTCGAATCAACATTCAGAATGTGTGTCCACATTTCACAAGATAAACATAATTTACGACTTTAATTTGTATGCTAATTATATAGAGTTATTTTGGTTTTCCTTATTACTAAGTGAGAAAAACGATCATCAGATTACGAATTTACGGCGTTTGGTCCAATGACTGAAGACGGATTTATATTTAGTTGCAAGTTGAGCGTTATCTAATACCGTATAATGCAATGCTCATTCGAATGATAACAATTTTTAACAACCGAATTTTATTTTTATTTGTAATTTATAAGTAAACAGATTGGAATAGATAACTATACACGTTGAAATATGTCTCTAATAGCACTATACTGCAGACTTATAAAACATATTATAGTATGTTGTAACGTTATACAGTACAGCATTACCGTAATACATTGTTGATGGGATGAATGTCGAACCAACTTCAATGATGTGATTCGCAACAGAAAGATCTCGGAAACCTTGATCTCAAACTTCCAATCATGTGTTAAAATTTCAGATTTAATTTTGGTGTGTGTTGTGTTTGTGCGGTTACTAATATAGTTGGCAAACGGCTGTGTGAGTGATTAAACGCGTCTTGTTTGTTAGTTTCTGAATCAGGTGCGGATAGCTATTGTAAATGCGACTGATATAAGCAAATGCTAACTAGAAGTTACTTTGGATACTTTCGAAGAGCGAAGGAAACAACCTGTTGGATTCCCTGGTTTGCAGAATAAGTAATTTGATTGAATTTATAGCTTTACTTGTTTCGCCATAATTAGTTAATCTTGATTTCTTTATCATGTTTGGTTTATGACGTTTGAACTAGTGTAAGTAAATAATTTTGCTCGGTATTAGCTATTTAACTTTAAGGGTTTGACTTAGTTGCTCATCAAACACTTTCGATTACATTAAAATTTTTTATTTTGAGAAAAAGCTTTGGCAACAATGAAAGGCGTTGCATGAAGTTGTAGGTAACCAGAACTTGCAAGTTTTGCATTAAATTAAATACAGCTGTTTTGTGGGAGTAGCGTTACTTAGTTGCAAACATTGCATTTAATGGTGTCAAAGTTATGAAAGTTTATCATAACGTTTATTTTACTTAATAAATAATAATAAATGTGATTAAAAAATCGGTTAATGTTTTAAAATTAAATCGTCGCATCTATTTGTCAAGATTTGGTGAAAGTGTTTTACTGACTTTAAAGGTATGTAGGTCGTGTGGTAGAAACTTAAGTAGTTAAGAGTATATCATTACGCAACATTCAATATTTTATACGTCCAATATTTTAAATGTTTTTGGTTACATAAATATGATTAAATACTGTACAAGGCTCATGGTAAAGTACTTTATCGAAGAGTTTCAGCAATCTAGTGAATTTGTGTTTTCAATTAGTTTTTGTCTAGTTGAGCCCAAAAACAACAACAAAAAAAAAACAAGAAAAAGTGGCAAATAATTGTACCAAACAAAAAATTTATATTAATACCGGTATAATATTTAAAACATAAAATTGTACATTGTTTTTGCACACATTGTTACGTAATTTTTTTTAAAAAGCCATAAATGTAACTGTTAAAACAACAAAATTTTACTTTTAAGAAAAAGTCATTTATTGTTACAAAAGAAATTATTGTATTCTTTCAATTTTTTTGTGAAGTAATTTTGATTTTAAAAGTCAAAACATCTTGTTCCTAAATACATTTGTGTCTTGGCAATTACGAAATCTTTGAAAACTAAATTGCCAAATGTTAAAATGATTATTATAACTTAATAAAATGCTAAACTTCTGTCAGGATTGCGGTTTCATGATGACACATGTTAAGCATTAACAACGTTTGAAGTGGACATTTAGTTATATTAATTTTTATTTAATACAGAGAGGATCTTTTTAAATTAAAAAACACAGACTACAGTACTGTATAATGGGTAGATATGTTTTGTTGAGGAAAAGTTTTTAAATTTTGGCGATTAGGTATTTTAATAGTGAACGTCGGCAAAATTATTAATACATGATCTTTAATCGAACTTATAAAATTGTTTGTGTCGTCGTTTTAAATAAGCACATGCGGTTTAAACCAATTAATCTTTTCATTTGCAAGGGGCGATCGGTTTCTATATATTTCTTGTTTGCAAAGTGTACTATAACTTGTTTTTCATAATCTAAAAATGTAAAATTACCAGTTGCACTAGACAATAAGCAGTACAGTACTTGTTTACTCAAACTTTTATAGGATTTACGCTATTTGAATATTGTTCATTAAAACTAAAATTTAGTTAGGAAGGAATGAATTCGAAAAATTTAATTCAATAGTTAGAACCATATAATTGGTAATAACTTCCAGGAAGTTGCGTGACTATAACATGAGTAATTAGAGAGTTTAAATCATAATATTACAAACAAATTATCGTATTACAATAGTTAGCAACGGAACAGGCGTTTCAACTTGTCTTGTTTCAACTTCCAAGGTTTGCACGCGACATTAGCGAAAATGCGTAGTCGTATTATTGTGTTTACTGAACAATTGTAATCGCATTTACAAGTGATACTAATAGTTAGAATGAAATTGACACAGCTGTTAGGTAATACTTTTACATCTGAATAAATCTACTCATATTAAGTGAAAATTCATTAGCAAATACATAATACTTCTCACGAATTCGCTAAATGTTAGAAGCTTCCGATATCTTTTGAAATCTTATAAAGTTATAATTGATCTAGTTAAACAATTATAATGCAACTTAAAAAGTATTTAGCAATTACATTAAAACATGTATGGATTTAACTAAAAAAATGTGAAAATTAGTTTTAGTAAATTTATACTAAAGCCATTTACTGCCGGTTATCATCAACGTAATAAAAAGTACCAAATTCTTTAAACGACTGTAAAATCGTTAACATTTTAATTTTTAAAATTATTTTATTATTAATATTTGATCGATATACATTTGAGGCCTTTACAAGCTCTGGTCAAAATTGTTGTTTATGGACCGTGCTAGGTAATATGACGTATAAAATTGTTATTTTAAGAAAATGTATGTTACAGCAAGTATACAAAACGCAGGGCATTTGTAATTACAATACATAAAATGTGAAGTTTTATATTCAAGAATGGAATTTTAGCACATCAAATATAACGTTTATAGCGTAAAATATAATAATAACTTTTAGGACATACAGTATAATGTATGTTTTTGAGCATAAGATGCAACTTTTAGGGCCTAAGATGCAGTTCTTAAGTCATAAAAGCTTCACAACTTTAGGGCATAAAATCTGTGTAAGTTTATGACACAAAATTTAGTGAATGCATTGAGTTCAGTTTGGCTATATGATTTATATACTTTATGGCTATTTTGATTTCTATGTTGTATATACTGTATTTACTGTAGCATCTGCTGACATGCTGACTGCTGGATGTATCAAGGCTGAAATTACATTATCTCAAATCGTAACCTGAACTTTGTATGATCGCAGTCATTATTGATAGTAGCAGTTAATTGTTTTATACACTGTACCCACATAGCCTAGCTTATGAATTTACATTTCTTGTGCTTATTAAATTCTTATTAATTATTATAGTCATTTGTATCTGTTTGGTCGTTAAACTGTTCCGGCTAGCGGTGGTTAAATCTGGGAGAAACCAGATGTTAGTTAAATTTAGTTTTTCTTAAGTGGGTTTTTGTTTCAAACCAGACAGTAAACTATACTGTAGAAAATTAATTCTTATTATTTGAATAAACATCATTGTTTTCTATATACGAAATTGTGTGCCAAATCGACTGTAGCCATCTCCTTCCGAATTCTAAGTTGTACCTGGCCTTGATCGTTGCTTGCTTTTCAGCGATTTAAATTTATGACTTTCTTAACTTAGTCATAATCATAAAAGTGTTTGTAGGTGAAATATAGTTCTGGCGCTTTTTTAAACCAGAAACCGGCAAGCGTTGAAGGAGCTTGTTCAATTATTTGTGTCATATAATAACTTATGTGTGTTACTAAAGATTATTTTTGGTGTTTTAAATTCGATTACAAAGCGTGTGATCGGCTCGCACTGGAACTAAACAAGCACATTATTTATACGCTGACTGACATAATTTAAAGTTGAAAGTGATTTAATCCTAGAGAATTGACAGTTTGCCATCATCATCTCATTTAATTTACTGGGCCTTTTGTAATCTAAAGCTTAGTAATATTCTGCCAATTAGACATATCGGTTTGTATCACTGATACAATATGATATGCTTATGTGAGAAATGTTAAAAGAGTAATTATTCTGAAGTAGTGAAAACCATGTTTGATTGTCTCTTAACTCCATTAAATATGAAGAAGATTGGAAGCAATATTATTCAGCAAGACGTGATGTTTTTATGCGGTAGATTAATTATAATTACCGGTATTATAATCATAATAAAATTATAATACAATTTTCAGATTTTAGTAAATTGGAATAACACGGAAATCACTTTTAATGTTTACTACAATACTTTTTAAGGCACTGTAAATGTGATTATATACATGAATCTAAGATTACGATTTAATATATATTACAAATCTTTTATCCAGCAGATTCTCTTGAATTTTTATACTAAATCTATATAAGCAAATTTTTAAACCTATGGTGTAACTATTGTTGAATAATGTATAATGTTAATTCATATTTTTCATCAACTAAATGCCAGTAACAGATTTAATAACTAAATAAATGGTAATTTCATGTGTTGTAATATTTTATTGATTTGATGGAATTTAAAACTAACCAGTAAATTGTTAGAATTAAAAATATACAGTAAGTTTATGTCGTATTTCCGTTAAACAATCGTAATAATTCACTTGATCGACAAAAATGCTTTTATGATTTTTTTATTACCGGGTAGTTTACTATTGTTGCTAAAAGACATTCAAGTAAACGTTATTAATTTTACTGATTTCATTTCTTCACAATTGTTTGCGATTACTTTTTATATTTAAATTACTGTAGTTTAATTGAAATACGAAAACTGTATATCTAATCTCTGAATTGAATTTCGTTATTTTAACATGATAATTACTTGGTAAATTGTTAATACAGTTTAGTAGAAATAACGATTACAGTTCTGGTGAAAAGATTCATGCAAACTATACATTTTGATTTTTTACATCAATTTTCTAATAATTGTGCATGTTGGACGTTGTAATTATGTAATGTTAATAGAGTTGAAACCGGTTAGATTTTTAATAATAGTTTGATGTGAATTTCTACGAATGAGAATTGGCCTAATTTAAATTTATTTTTTAATAATAAAAATTCAGGTTATGTTGTTGCTTAAAATCTAAAATGAGCGTTAATTCGTGTTTTTTTTTTCTTCTTTAGTTGTCAACATTAACCGTTTTCGATGGCACTTTATGGAAGGCTCATAGCTTCAGTTTTACTTTTAGTAACAGTACTCTTACACAGCTGCTTAGGAAAACAACAGCAGTTGAACTCAATTGAAGGAAATTTTACTTTAACTCAACCGCAATCATTTATTGAAATTCGACCGGAATGGCCTTTAAGGGAAAGAAGAGAACTTTATTTTCGATTCAGGTTTTTAATATTTGTGTAATCTGATACTGTACTTGACTTCTAATATCTGTCATAACAATTAATGCAGTAATTCTTAAAATGATAAATTTTCTTATGAAGTTATTAATACCGATGTTTAACTATTTTAAAAATATCTGGGAATTTTGTTTTTCTTTTGATTGAATACGTAAACAGATATTTAGTATAAAATACAGAAAATGGATGTTAACAATAATGTTAAACTTATTTTATTAGAACGCAATTGCCTCATGGGCTACTGGTGCATCACGGAATCCTTGATCACAATCAAACTCTCAAATCTAATTATGATCTCTACATTAAATTGGAGAAAGGACAGCTTAGAATAATACACATATTTAAAAATGATATTACAAGTCTTTTTATTGGACAAGGTAAAGAATTTAGCAATTATTTATGTTCCATAGCTAATCCACATGGATATTAATTACCGGTACTGTACTCGTATATTCTAATGACTTACCAGTTTCAGTTTTATTTTACCAATATTTACTTAGAAGTTCTTATTTAAATTGGTTACTTATTGAATTATTTTGGCAGGCTTACAGAATTTATAAGTTAGCCAGTGAACATTGTTAACATGAATTCATAGCTTAATGATAGAGCATTACATTAATTAACCAAAAGTCTTGAGTAATAAATTTAAATAAATCACAACAAAACGTAGTTTAGTCGAGTACTCTCAATTATAATCAATTTAATGAAATTAAGAGGTCACCATGTTTTGACATCATTTTTACTAAGTCATTTAGATTTTGGATTTAAGATGGTATTAATGGACTAATTATGGAAAGTGTATTTATTTCATAATACCAATGGTTGGATATTTTTGTTTTGTGTTAAAAGGATTAAATCGGGATGTCTGGCATAGCGTTCGTTTGAATATTGATCCTGGAACTGGAATATTTAATATTTGGTTGGATGGCGAGCTAACTGAGATGCGGGCAAAATCTCTAATGTCTGAACCTTATTATGGACTTGGCGATGTAAAACTGAAAACCGTCATATTTTTTGCTGGCTTGAATCCAAATGAAACTGTATGGGAACGGCAATATGGATATGAACAATTTATTGGTTGCATTGGCAGTATTGAGCTGTATGTTAATGACTCAAAGTTGACAGACTTAAGCATATTTTCAAATGCACAAGTAAGATTTTGTAATTAAAATTGTTTTAGTATTAGTTATTTATAAGTATTATTTATGGAAGATTCGAAGGGGATGCATGAATCGATGTGAAATGGGTGACTTCTGTTTGCACAAAAGTAAATGTGTAAATCATTATTCGTCAACTTCTTGCGATTGTTTTGGAACTCATTATGAAGGACACGTTTGTGGCTCAGATGGTAATCGTATTACTATGGTTTTATTTTTTAAGGTTTTTTTTTTAATTAACAATATTGGTGTAGACTTGTCAACTGTAACTTTACGTGGGTATTCTTATGTCAGCTATAAAATATACGAGTGGCAGGACAAGTATCACAGTGATTATACTAGATTAAGCATTACATTCCGGGTAAAAATTCCTTTTTAATGATAATCTGATTTTGCATTCTATAACATAATATAACCAAAGGTCAACATTTTTTGAACAGACGTCCTTTGATGACTCTGTTTTGTTTTACGGATTGGGAGAAAAACCTATTACAAATTATGTGGCAGCAAGCTTGAAAAACGGCTCGTTACATTTTGCTATTGCTTTTGATAATGTTTCGGAACCTTACAAATGGACTATGGGAAAGCATCTCCACGATGATTGGTAGTTTTTTTTAGTACCGGCGATTTAATATAAAGTTAAAATAATTATTTTATTATAGGTGGCACACTTTTACTGTTCTGCATAAAGGTCCAAAAGTGATTATTGAGTTGGATCAAGGTGATGACAGATATCAAATTAATGTAACTGGTTCTTATCATCTTCATTTGGATCCTCGATTTTACGTTGGTGGTGTACCCTTTAAGACCCCAAAACATGGTAAATTATTCTTAATGTGACAATTATTGTAATGATTATCGTAATATAATGTCATTTATATTTTATTAATTAAGGATTGCAGAGTGTTAACAATTATGTGGGCTCATTAAGAGAAGCATACTTTGGAATTAAATCTATTATGGAGCAGCTGAAATCGGGAGTTAATTTGGCTACTAATCATGGGTAAGACAGTGAGATGTTAGTAACGTTACTTTTTTATTCTGTAAATGCTATTGGCGGGTTTATAGATTATTTCCGCCGGAATATGGATATCGAGAAGTGCAGACTTTGCCCGTAACGTTTTTCTATCCGGAATCTAGAATTCGTCTTAATGCAACTCGAGATGATTCTCTTAGTTTTGATTTCGATTTTAAAACCAATCAGTCGAGAGCAGTATTAGCTCATTCTGCTTTAGTTAACGACACTGGTACTGGTTATTGGGAGTTAGGAATTGAAGAAGGAGCTGTTATTATTACGGCTTTATCAAACTTCAGCAAAAACTCTAATGTATATCTAGTTAGGCTTGGTGAAGATTTAAATAATGGCAAATGGCACAACGTAAAGATGACAATTTCTAGAAATCTAATCGAACTTACAGTTGATTTTTGGCAAACAAAGCAAGAATTACTTGAAAAACCATTAAAATTTTCAACAAAAACTTCAGTTGGTGGAAGCATGCAAGATCCTCAAAAAGGTGAGACGTGTGATTTAATACATGGTTAATCGTTTTTACATTTTTTATAGTAATGTTATTGTTATTGTTTAGAATATAATTGCTTGTTTATGGTTAATTTTTAACAACATCCAAATATTTAATTAACATTAAATCGTGCATGAAGTATTTTGCATTAAAAATTGTACTTTGCATTGTGGTTAATAGGTTTTGTAGGATGCATGAGACAAATTAAACTTAACTCAGTTTATATGGATCCAAGGAATGTGGTGGACTCGGACCAAATTGAAGGCGGTGATATCAGTTTAGACAATTGTCAATTGGTTGATCCTTGTGCTCAGCCAGGGGTTTGTGAACATGGTGGTAAATGCATCATGAAAGATAAAAAAGTATCCTGCAACTGTTCTGGTACTGGATATACTGGAAAAACCTGCCATTTTTGTAAGTAAATTTACTTTCAATAAATTTATATTTAATGATGACAATAATTGCTTTTATTTAGCGTTATACCGAAGAACATGCGAAGAACTTTTCTTGGTTGGTTATCGAAAACAGGGCGTTTATATGATTGATATCGACGGAAATGGACCTCATCCTCCAGCTTATGTATCGTGTGATATGGCAAATGAGCTGACAACCACTTCAATCATGACGAATTTGCAAAATGAAATTGTGTGTATTTTTATATTTTTCAAATATTCTATGATTTGAGTTTCGAGTTTTTTTTAATTCGGTTTATTTTTAGACTGTAAGAAAACTTGGAATGAAAAGTTTTAGAATGGAGGTTGCTTATAGGAATTTTACACCGGAAATGCTGCAAACATTAATTCGTCATTCAAAGAATTGTTCACAGTCACTTAAATATATATGTAAAAATGCTCCGTTAGGGTAATTTTTGGTTTTGCTTTATTGTAGTCGGTATTATAGTTCTAATTAAAACATATTTTATATTAGACTGCGAACATACTCCTGGTTTCGTACTTCTTATAAAAACAGTTATATGAGTTCATTTGGCACTGAGAAAGATGGCTACTGTAAATGTGGAAGTAAGACTGTTCATTTAGAGTTAAAACGCTTTTTTAAAGCTCTTATTGTTGGCGGATGAATTGTTTTAAAAATTAGTAAAAATGTCTTGAGCTTTCTAGCATTCAATATAATCAGTTATTCCTACTAAATTTCAACGCAACATTATTCAACGATTTATAGATTTTTTAAAAAATTAATTCAATTTACGATTTTTAGGAAAATCGCATTAATTTTATGCATTTTTTAAAAATTACATTAATTTAATGTGATTTTTAAAATCATTTGAATAATACCATAATTTTTTCACAGTCACTGTACTTGTATGTACAGCGTAATTGTACATGATGTGCATAATGTGCATAATTAATAATGTGAACATTTCGGCGAGTAATTGATGCCGTATTTCTCATTTATTGTAGCATTCTCTTAATTCCTTCATCAACTTAATCTCTCCATGCATGAACAACAACTAGTGTAGTCTACTAACAATTAAATTAATGTGAAGTGTAGGTTTAAACTTTTAATAAAGTCTATAGAATTTGATAATATGATGTAAAATTGTAGTTTCAGGCAATTGTTCAAATCCTGGAACTCGCTGCATGTGTGATGCAGCTGATGAACGTTGGCGATCTGATGAAGCAGATTTGCAAGATCCGAAACAGCTTGGTATAACGGAAATGTTTTTCATGCAACCAAACGATATGACGCCAAGTACTGATGGACGGATTACTTTAGGACCATTAAAATGTCTAGAAATGGGTATTACATTAAACTTTATTTATTAATTTAATTGCTTGTAGATTTTAACAGTTAAATTATATATTTAGATACTCAACAGTATGTGATAACGTTCAAGACTTCTGAATCATATTTAGAAATTCCTGGTTGGAAAACTGGGGATTTAGCATTTAGTTTCAGAACTTCAAATAAAAAGGCTATTTTATTTTATCAACCATCGTTATATTCTACTCACAGTCATTTTAAAATATTTTTAGTAAATGGTAAAATGCTGTATTAAATGATAGATTTGAAAACTGATCATACTTATTTGGCACAATTTCAAATAGAAAATGAATTATCTTTTGAATTTTCACTTCGTGGCGAACCAAAAAGCGTAAATGTCAGCAGTCAAACTCCATTGAATTCCGGAGATTGGCAGCAAGTTTGGGTGGATTACGACAAACATCATGTGAGGTTTACCATCAACACTGAATCAAAGATGATCGATTTAGAAAAAAATGAAGAGTTTGGACAGTTTGAAGGGGCGTTATATGTTGGCGGAGCTCCTCAGTAAGTTGAGATTAGAAATTTTATTTATAATTTACTATTTTTTTAAAATATTGTTTTGATTGCTTAGAGAGTTGAAAGATGGTTTTGTTGGTTGCTTGCGAGGACTGGTGTTTAATGAAGAAATAACAAATCTTAACGCTTATCTAAGCCCAAGGTTTTTTTAAAATATGATTACTGGTACATAACAAAACCGATAGACTAATTTCAACGTTTTAGAACCCCACAAATTGTTATGGGATGCAAGCCATCGTGTGATCCAGATCCTTGTAAAAATGGAGCTACTTGCCAAGAGTCTTGGGGAACTTACAAGTGCGAATGTGTTAGCAAGTTGGCGCATTCTGGAAAACATTGTGAAAAAAGTATATAATGAGTTTTGATGATTTGGTGGGTAGTTTATCATTGTTTAATAATTATGTTAGATATTAATGAAAATGGTGTGACATTTGTTACTGAAAATGGTCACTTTCATAAGCTGTACGTCGATGAAGCAAGCATGCCTGGTGTTCTTACAGAAAATATTTCAGCGACAATTCGCACCTACGACTCAAAGGGACTTATATTATACGCGCATGACCAATTTAGTAACTTTGTTCAACTTCATATTCAAGATGGAAATCAGTTGGTTTTTACATTTAATTCTCTAAGACATCTAGTGAATGGATCAATTGTTTACAAAGGTATATTTTAGTTAATGACTAGGAGTGACTATTTATAAATAATATTTATAACTGCAGAGCTTACCAAAGGCCGTCCAGTAGAAATCGTAGTTCACCGAGAACTAAATCAAACGACACTTGATGTAAACGGCGTGAAACATGTCATTCCACATCCTATGAAGCTAGCAGATAAATATCGACAGAATCCTTGGGTAACAGGGCAGGAGTTGGGTAAATTTTTAAGTTTTTTGATTAAATCTTACAAATAACTTAGAAAAATAAAATATTTGGATAGAAATTGTGAAACCGCCAAGGCCTCCAGTAGAACCAAAACCGTATTTGCAGCTATTTTTAGGTGCTCTTGATCGAAGTAATATGGAATCATCGCAGACTGGTTTTGTTGGATGTGTAACTGGTCTTCGCATTGGAAAAAACGATTTTGATCTTCTTCGTTTAGTTGATGAAAATCCAGGCAATGAAAGTAGGTTTATGCAATAGATTTTGACTTAAGACAGTAAAAATGTATTGTCTTTAATTGTGTTTATGTTTTATGGCAAATATTAAAACATTGTGGCATTTCAATAGATTTTAGAAAAGGTTGCCGAATGTCTTGTGATAAAGGCCCCTGTAAAAATGATGGCTATTGCATTGAGGATTGGCGCAATATGCAACATCGATGTGATTGTTCTCATACTTCTTTCTTCGGGCGGTCATGTGACGAAGGTAACATTGATTCAATAACATTTAGTTGGTTTTTTACAACCTTTTGTTCAATATAATATATTTATAGATGTTGGCGGGTTGTTTGATGGTGCTTCATTCGTAAAACACAGCTTTGTCCCCGATTCTTCAGTATACCAAAAAGTTAAAGTACTTTTAGCTTTTTCAACATCAAAAGCGTTTCAGTCACCTGCCGTTATTTTATTTGTGAATTCTAAAGTAGAGTAAGTACTTTTTTTTGAAAATTTTACGAAATACAGGTAGTTATAAAGCTATTTTATTTTTGTCTTATATTTAGTGAAAGAAATTATATATTGATCGCGTTGCAACCAAACGGTGAATTGCTGATTGAAGAAGATGATGCAAGCAGAAAAGGTTCTGAAGTTTGCGATTTAGTTCATGAATTATCTTGTAAATATACAATGTTTGATTTTTTAGTGATACAAGCAATTGCCAAATCACCAAGCGGCACTTTCATGGATGGAATGCG
>JAAFCF010005931.1:5053543-5072117 GCA_013389785.1 Helicorthomorpha holstii
AAAAATCTATCAAACCCGTACATTTATCAGTTAGTTTATATGCATTTTATTTCTATACGTTTTCATATGCTGTTAAGTTATTTCTATACATTTTCATATGTCTATATAGTTTTTATGCCAAGATGTTTCTCAACCACTGGGTAGTCATTTATGACTTTCCCTTTTTCGAAATTTCCTTGCCAGCTGATTCTCAACCACTGGGTAGTCGTTTATGACTTTTCTATTTTCGAAATTTTACTTGTCTTGTACAAAGCAAATCGATTTCAGGTCGTTTTATTTTCAGGTCGTTTTATTTTCAAGTCCATTTATTTTCAGGTCGTTTTATTTTCAAGTCCATTTTGTAAGTTTAACATTTTCAATAAAAATAAAATTTTAAAATTTCAAAAATTTCGGAGGGAAAAAAAATTAAAGGTAAAAAAAAAAAAAAATGGGAGGAAAAAAAAAACCAAGGGGAAAAAAAGGAAAAAACTACGGAAGCCCATAAGGGCAGGGGGAAAAATAGCTAAGTGTTGGCGCAGGTGGCCCCCATTGAAAATGTGTGCGCGGGGACTTGAAGAATGCTCTCCCCCTGCTGCGATGATTGTTGAAAAAAGTACGGGTGCTGGAAGGGCCAAAAATATGTTGAAAAAAACTTTAATGCAACAACGATAAGAACAAACAAATCGCAAAAATACAAAAAAAAATCCGAAAACAAGCCATTACAATTAAAACGAATATAAACACGAAATGTGCGAATTTACAAACGATATTAAATCTCTAAATTATAAAAATAAGATTGCGATTTTTCGTTGAAAATTTCACCTCTTGAAGTTTTTGGAGCTGCAGAATAATTCAGACAATAGCCATTTTATAAGCTGCAAACAGAAATACACGAAATAATTAAACATTAATTTTCAAACAATAACATTTCAAAATAACCTTCTTAATGCCTGAAATCCTCCATGGAAGAACGATCCATTTCTTAAGACTGATCCACCAAAAAAAAAAGACTCCAACATACAAAATCCTTCATGTAACAAAGACTGAAAAACGGCAAACCACCAGAAGTGCATTTAAAATACAGTACATTAAAACAAACTATTAGTCATTATCAATAAAAACAATCAAATGTTCGTGATTTACTATTTGAAATTTCGCAAGCTTTTGTCGATGTTCAAAGTCACTTGCTGTTGAAAAACAATGGCTGATACGTTGCAATAGAAATTCAAAAGAAATGATTATCACGCTAACATTTAACCATTCAATTTATCAATATCTAAATTAGTTAAGAGCTTACGACTAAATTAAGTTGTATTAAATAAAAATTATGAAAAATGCTTATTTAAGATTTGGATGGGCGACGATGATGAAAGTTCAATTGCTACGTGAAAAGATTTTAGTTTTCAAAGAAAGCTTGCCCACTAAGCGACATTTTAAGGCCAGAATATTAAATAAATTATGGATTCTAAGTTAAACTATCAATCTAATAACTATTTATTTTAAAAAAATCGAAACAAAAACCGATAAGAGTTTACCAGGGTTCACAATTTCCTTTTGAAAATCCAGTTGAATCCTTGACCTTATGTACGCCATCCTCTAGAAAATACAAAAAAAAACTAAATGAAATCTGCAAGAAAAGTATTGCAACAAATTTTCTAAATTTTAAGAAAATCAACAATAAATTTACGAAAAAATTTTCAAAAAAAGAATCTTCCAGACGACGAAAAAAAAGACACATCCGTCTTGAAGCTCGGCCACTCGTAGAACTGAGTAATTGATTAAGATGGCGCTTGTTACGTTTCAATGTAGGTGGCGCTGCCGTCGCAACTAAGAAGGTGACGTCACGCCTTCCAAAACTGTAATAAAACGCCTCGACCGTGCCCCCCTTACCCCAAAGGAAGGTTTCATCACCAGCGCCTCTGAGGCCCTCACCCACACCCCCTGCAGGGAGCCAGGGTCGAAGAAAGCCCCCTGCGGGGTGAAGGCCTCAAAGGCGCTTGACGTCCATGCCATACCTATATACCTGGTACCATAGCAGATACCTAAACCAACCATTGGGAGGGGAATGGGACGGGAGGAGGGTTCCGCTGTTTTTAGTTGGCGATTAAACCAACTCGGCCACACCGGAGAAGACGAATGTTAGGTGCTTAATAACACACTATATACTTTACTATAAAACAAACCAAAAAAAAAATTTTTTTTCTAATTTTTTTTTTAATTATTATATCTCTATTTACATCAAATGATTATGAGACCCATGTTAATAACTTTCAAATTCAGTTGGTGCCGTAGAAATGCTTTGTGAAGTCCCATTGAAAATAGCACAATTGTTGTGTCTATTTATTAACTACGCTTAAATAAAATACCTTATACTAAAAATTTTAATTTAGCTAAATATGAAATACTAAAATACGTATATTAAGTCAATACATTGCCATATAAATTACAGTATTAAGCCATTAAGAAATTAACGTAGAAAGTCGAAATGTTTTGCGCTTCATAAACTTCCCATAAACATTTAAAAAGCGGTTACTATTTTACTTCCTACGGCCAAGGCTAACTTTTAACATTAAAATGTCCTTGTCTTTTATTTGCCCAAGTAAATCAAATGTCATGTAAAAGGTACCGGTAATACAGTATGTACAATTCAGCTATATATTCTTCAATGCTTTCTAATGATGGATAAAATGACCAGTTGCGCGATGGAAATGGCTTTTAAATAGTGACAAAAAGCCAAACTAATGAGTTCTCGACTTGAGCAATATCAGCGGCTGAATGTAAAGAACTTGCTAAAAATAAATCAGTATCCTTGTCATAATTGTTTTGGCAATGATACTGTACATCCTGCCCTACAAAATCCCTTGAGATCAGAGGCAATAAAGGGCAATCTACAGCTGCATTTCCTTTCAAAGTCTGCGAACCATTTCACCAGAAATAAAATAAAAAAACTCGTCATAAAACAGTGAAAATGTAAAAATAAATTTTTGAACAAATTTGTTGATTAGATTTAGATATACCGGTACTGCACTGTACGGTCAGTCGATGCTTCGCAGTTTCTATTTTAGTTTTAAATCTGAAAGCATTAAAACTGGTAAATACACGGAATAATTTATAAGATTACAATAGCAAAAAGTGATTTATTATTAATCAATGAAAAAAAAACCGGGCGTAATTGACATTAAAATTGATCAGACTTAGTTTCGTATCTTTATGGGCAATGTAAAAAGAGCGTTTCAAAGTAGAAAATCACCCGGTACATTAAAGTTTTCAAAACCCAGGTTTAAAGTGCAGTAGAGCACAACAATTCTATAAACTAAGTTTTGATTAAATTTCTTCTCAAAAGTTTTCAGATTTTTACTCTTTTGAGTTCACTGCTTTTAAAATAATGCAGATCTGCGATCATTGTACTGAACTTCCGACTTAGAAATGTCAATCTGCTTCATGAATTCAACATTGTTGTAGACTCGGTAGAGTATGACAGCAATTCAAAAAAAAAAAAAATCATGGATAGGCATGACATGAGCAGTACTCGAGCATGTGTCTGACTCGGAGCAATAATACCGGTCATATTGTCGTTAATTTGACATTCCATAAAAAAGACCTGTCACTTTGTGCTGTACCTGCCAAAGATAAGCCGTCATATTCAACAAAGTTAAAGTTAAATAGGAAATTTTATATGCATTACATAAATTCTTTACCAATTCTACATTGTCTTTCTGTCTTAGTTTTCTGTTGCTTTAGGCAAGTTTGCACTGTTTCAATTGCTGTAACCAAAATAAAAACAAGTTCGTAATTAGATTTTGAAAAGCCGCAAACTGAAACAGAGGAAATTATTTACAATAAAAATCTTTAACTTTTCAACAACATTAAGAGTTACTTTTCCAGCAGCAGATGATCCAACTTCCACAATAACTTTCGGCAATTCGTAAAATTTGTTGACATAAAAGTAATTGAAGTTTTCAACATAATCTTAGAACTCTTAACAAATGTCATCTTCTCGAGATTATCGATTACACATCTTAAATACAATCTAAAAATAAATTAATCGATAAATTGATTTCAAACAATAAACAAACACGCTTCTTACGTCCCATTAAATTAAAATCACTGCCAATCACTGACTAATTAGATGTAAGAGTGTAATTGACTTTGAAGATTTTCCTTTTGTAATCCGAAGATGAATTACACTTATGCCATAACGCCATCACAGCTTCCGATTTAAATTTCCAACTACTCAATAAATCTGAGTAACTACTTGCAGTTTGTAGTTTTTCTCGCTTTTCATTAGATCGTTCAAGAATTCAGCTAAATTACAAAAAAAAAAAAAAAAAAACATTTTGACAGACAACGAGCCATAAACCACGTCGTTTACTTTTTATAGTCTGCCACTGAATCTTTAAATTAAAGCTGTGAAACTGCAAGCTACTTCCACTTTTCCCTGATTTTGATTTAACATATTTAAATTACCAGAACACATTACAATACGTTAAACTTTAAATTTATTCTTTGCGGTTGTAGTTAACCGTAAAAATATTTTGAATCTATGATTTAGTATGATAAAGTGATTCAGTGAGTAGCTATAAACGAAAAATAGTTTACAGAGAAAATCTCAGCATAAAATTTAGTCATCTGAAAATAAAAACCTAGTGAAACATTTATAATACTAAATTTAGAACCCAAAAACACAAACGAAAAACCGAAATTAAGGTTTTCAACTACCGAACCACTATCCGATGTTATTGTAAACAAAATGTAGCTAATGTAAGTTACAAGTCTTTGATTTCTGTTATATTTCATAGCCACTGGCTACAATTATTTCTTTGAAATGTTTATAAAACTAAATTCATGACGATTGTAAGCAAATACAGACATCATAACAGCCTGAAACAAAAAGACAAAAATAAGAATGTACATTTTTATTTCCGGGACTTTTGTTTTCTGTCGTAGTAGTCTTATTAATTCTTGAAAATTTCATCTACGTCAATAATAGGCCATTAAAAAAACCTACGCTAAAAAAAAGACACATAAAAATAAATAAAATAGAAAAACGAGCAGATTAAGCTGTCGTTCAGCTTTGTAAAGGTTCTTATGTATTGACGTTTGGATCCTTACTTTAGATTGTCCATAAAGTGTTCACAAAATATTATTAACGGCTGGATGAAAGCTGCCGTAAATTGAGGCCACGATGCTACAGATCATCAAAATACGGTAGCATCAACTGGTACGTCAAATATAAGATTTCAATGTGTAGACTCCTACTTACAATCCACTTTGAGGTTTCCACTGACAGATTTGAAGTTAAAATCAAATATAGAGCTTGACTTTAATTTGAAAATTAATCATTGTTCGTGATTGACAAGACAGATATGAAGGATAATTATTAAGATTTTTTATTAATATTACCAGACGGAATACCTTTCTTTATAAATATTCTTTCTCGTTTAACAAGAAAAGGAAACGAAAATACTGTACGTTACTTTTTATCGATATTTTTGGTTTGATAAGCGTCATTGGACTAGAGATTGATTTTACTATACAAAGCTCATGTGCTTTTAAAATACAGTACAATCGATGCTGCCTTTACGACTTGTTCAGACGTCATACCTGTATAAAACACAAAAATTAATTATTAATAAACATCATATTAATTAAAATTTAATATTAATAAACTTCATATTAGTTAAAATTTCATATTAGTAAGCTAAATACTAAAGACAATTGCTTTTCATCAACGTTTCTAGACTTTTCGCTTATTAACAGTGAAATTAAAAAATAATTTTGCTCATGCGATTTTTTTAATAATGCAGAGATAAAATTCTTAATATTTTGCGGCATACGCACCCATTATTAAATTCAAAGAAGCAAAAATATCGGATAAAAAGATATAATTTACTACAGTATAAAAATGCAATTAAAAATAAACGGTTACTTAGTATATTTTGTATTTAATTAATTTTTTATGTCTACGTTTAACGACATGCAAGCTAAAAGTTTTACTGTGATTTGCATTGTTTTATAATAAATTAATAATATATTGTACGTCTTAGAAATTACCGTCGAAATGAGTAAAAATGTAAATTTTAAATCACAGTATTAAAGTAAAGTATACCGGGTGATTTCTTAATTGTATCACCTTTTATTACCATGACCAGAAAAAAAAAACGGGACAAATAGTCATTGGAATTGATAAGATTTCGTCTCGTTTCTTTATTGGCATTTCCAAAAACAGCGTTTCAAATAAGAAAATCACCTGCTATAAAATTTAAGTTCATTTAAATTTATTTAATTTAAAATTTAAATATGCACAGCTCAAGTCGTATTACATGAAGCAACTTGTTTATTTATGATAAAGTAAACCGAATTTTGGAAGCGCTTTCATGAAACATGAAAGCTTTTAAATAAAATCCTAATAATAAATGAGCAAAATGCATAATCTAAGTTAAGTATTAAATATTAAATGCTTAAAATAACAGGGTAAAACCAACCTGTTCTGCAACATCATTATTGTTCAGTACTAGTGTTTTATATTGTATCCTTAGTTTTTGAACAAATCGTAGAAGCCAAACTATTGGCAATGCGATTGTTAATAACATTGTCATCATAACCGTTTGGATGTTCGGTTTTTCCGTTATAATAACTGCACTTTACAATCTCGTTGAGCAAAGCCCCCTCCGTGGTAGCGTGGACCCTGATATTGACCAAGTTTGGGTCGCAGGTGCTACTAATGCGAATTGATACAGGCATGGTTGACTCGTGGCTCGTACGAAATGCCTCCGTCGCCGATCCTGCTCGGTGATTTCCACGGCTAAACATTTGAAACCGCCTCCTGCACCCGAAACAATTTCGTAATTCTTTTTTTAAATTAATAGCGTACGTACCGTAAACCAACGGATTCACACACGAATTTGATACCGCAAACATGAACAGAAAGTCTTGGACTTTTGGGTCCACATTTTCGGCTGAATTACGATCAAACATGTACCACATTGTCATAACAAAATACGGTGTCCAGCACCAAATAAAAGCGATAACTATAATAACCGTCATCCGTAATGTCCTCGCACGAGCACGGGCGATGTTGCTGATGTCCGAACGGCGAAGGTGCAATCGTCCACGGTAGTACTCTTCACGGCAAAGGTTATCTAAAATTAAGAAAACTAAAAACATTGTCAAAACTTACAATTAATTAGAAAATAAAAATAAATTTTGCGTCTAATCTTTCAGTATCATTTTAAAAATAAAACCTTAACAACAAAAACAAGTCAATAAAATTCCGAGAAAATTCGGTATAAAATTCTGTAGTAATGCGCATGGATGTCTTGAGAAGTAAAGGACACCTAAGGCATTGCTTATTTTAGCTTGTTTCTATACATTTTCAAGGATCACTTCAATCTTTTAAGTACTTAATACCCACTGCATTTTTACATTATTATAAAAGTAACGAGACTTTAAAAGCCATTATGTAACTGTATATTAGCTTTGAGCATTGCGCGTTCAATTCTACACTCACTGAATTTCATTTAAATAATGACATGCCTGAACAGTATATCCGAGCTAAGCTCTGACAAGTTTATTTTTAAAAGTTAATTAACCATACTGCTTTGAATATTAACGTACTAATAGACTAGGCTACAAAAGAGCCAACAATTTTGACTTTCAAAAGTTTAAATGCGATTGCCACATTACCCTTTTAAAAACTTTGCAAATATAAAATAATAATAATAAAACGACTGCTGTTCTTATTATAGCGATAATTATATAGTAATATTAATAAAAAATATATAAAAAAGGATGAAAATAATACTTGGGATGCAACAATTAATGTGGTTTTGTAATTAAGTTATACTGTATTAAAGCAGAACCAGATGTTTTCATTTCCATTGCATCAACTAAAGTAAATAAAAATTGGAATGATTTAAATTAATGCAGTCGATATTCGTTGGATCAATATCTGCTAGCATTTACAATTTAATTCAATATTAATATATTTAATATGCTATCTAGCCTTAAAGTTAGAACTCTTAGAATTTTATACATGAAATGTAAAGAAATCAAGTATTAATTAAGATTTAGGTCAAAGTAAATAACTTTTGATTACACAAACGGACAAATAAACTTAGATACAGTACTTCAACTGCGTTTTTAAATGCTCAATCGAAGATACAAACTCTTAGATGATTGGATAGATTTCTTGAAAACGGATTTGAGAAAATTAAGCTATGTTTGTTTGTGCAATGATTCTCAAGCTTTCTATTATATTAGAGTAAAAGTTTTCCTAGAATTGACAAAAAGACAAATATCTTTATGAATTAAACATGATAAACATACAAATGTAAACAAATATACTGTAGTACGATTTTTTAAATTAAAACATACGACGGTTTATATCTTTGCCACGAAGAAAAAAAGGGTTTTAATTTAAAAAATCACCCGATATACTGTACTTACCATGCAAAAAAAATGTAAAAGTAAATAAAAATCGATTAAAAACTAGATAAAGAGTTTATTTAAGAAATTCATTTGAAGTTATTAAAAAATGGCATAAAATGGTAATTTTCACATGACGTTGAGAGCCATCTTTTGGACAGCACATTCAAAGGCTACACAAGTGTACAAAGCTTGAAAACCAATGTCTCAATAAATCACACCCTAACGTCCTAAACTATCACAATTAAACCTCTTTGACTAATAAAGCTTGATTAATGATCATAAAAACAAATACATAAGGAGCAGTAAACACACGTATTCACCTTTTGTTTCCTTGGAGCGCATTGAAATCTTCCATAAAATTTTAGTGTAGGCAAAAACAATGATGATGAGGGGCATTCCGTACATGGCCATCATGCACACCACATTATAAGCAATTTCATGTTCTGGTGTAAGAAAGAAATCGAAGGAGACGCACTGAAAATAGTTAGGATGCTCTGGATGGGCTTGGACGTGAAACACAACGCTCTGCAATACAAAATAAAGCAACAGTGTATTAGAAATTGTTGTTCACTGCACGATACACTCGAAGGCCATAAACTACATGTGTACAGAAACATATTTGCTCATTCAACAAAGCACACGATACAGTACAAACATTTACAACCAAATCTCAACCGTATTTCCTATAAAAAAATTGTTTGCAATAGAAGCAACAATGTCATCGTAGATTTTAATGCAAGCCACGCATAGTAAATCCAATACTACAATGAATTTTATTGAAGAAGTACAATTGGACTTTAAAATTGTAGACATGGTAATTAATAAATGAAATTAAATCTGTTCAGTTCCAATGGCGAGTTTTATGATAGATAAATAAGTGTCAAAATACAAACGAGTTTTAATGAAGATATTTTTTACATTGAATAATAAAATTACCAATATAAAATATCAGTTTAAATTTCTCGTTATTTCTAGTTTAAATTTAGAAAACCACCCGGCATATCAATTTCTGCTGCATTAATGTAAATGCTAAACAATGCAAATTGGTATCTATTTATGCAAAATTGCTAACAACATTCCGTTCCCCCTAACAAGCTATTAATTTAATGATAATGCGTCTTTTTTCAAATGCACAACTCATTAATGTAATGATCAAAATTATAAAAAATGGACAGTGAAATGCAAAAATGATCCAACGATTATGCTACTAATAATGGGCGGATTTTGCATAACATTATCGATCAGCATTAATACGCCTATGCAGCACATGTGTTGGTCATATTTTGTTGCAATTTTCAAAGTGGTTATAATCTAATTGACTTGCAGTAAATTAGACAACCACAAAATTAATAAATCCCGTCTGTTCATCGATATTTGATTTCCCAAAAGATTAGTAAAAAAGGGTCAGCATAAATGAAATTTCCAGCTGTATTTACTTTTAGTCATGTAAAACAAACATGATTTACCAACTTTCAATGGCTAAAAGTTTATAGGCATGACGAGTTCATAATTGTATTTAACAAATTTGACGACGCAAATGAAAACTTCTGTCAGTAACCACACAAATGCAATTAACATTAAACCAATTTAGCTGCATTTCCAGTTATGCACCGCACTCAAAGCGCAATATTATCAAATAGCCGGTTACCAATAAAAAATAATGTTCAAAAAACTTCAATTTCCTGTCTAGGTTAACAAAGTTCTGATGCTACTAAAATGTCATGTTAAACCTATACTGAAAATCATATTGTCGCCATTCGTGAAACTTAATAAGATTACTAAAAATGTTTTTAAAAAAGTGGTTTAATATTAAAACTTTGCATTTAACTGAATGGCAATTTTCACGTACAATTTAAGATCACTATAATGTGTCTTATAAAGCAAACTTACTAAGCAAATAACTAATGTTAAGTTAGTTTAATAAACTTAATGATTACATCATCTCATAATATGGAACCCTGAATGTAGCTGAAATCTTAACAAGTCAATAAATGTACACTTTAATTTATTTTGTCAATAATGACATTCGATTGAACAAGTCAATCGAGAAATCCCACAAGTCACTTAACTTTTAGCAAACATTTATTTTTAAAAAAATACGTTTGACGTCACTGGTCTATAGGATTAAAGAAAGCAAAATATTTCTGTAATAACTGTTATTTTTTGCTGACTTTTATGATATAACCATTGCATTTTCTCTAAAAAACCCTATTTTTATTTGTTAAAACGACAATGTTGTGGAACAAGCTTTATGAGGTTTCTCATAAAAAAAATAAAACTGATTTAATTGATTATTAAAGTGACTTCTTTTTAGCAACGTTTATTTGTGCACTTTATTTCTACTATCTTCACCAAATTGGCTAGGAATTAGAAAATGTTGTATCATCTTATCTTTCAAAAGTTATATAATATCAATTATGCTGGGTGATTTTCTAAATTGGACAACTTTTTCCCTTCTTGTTAAAAAAAAGAAAAAATTGCCTTTAAAATAGACGAGATTTAGTCTAGTTTCTTTTATTCGCAGTTTGTTTACCAAGAAAAAATGGAACAAATGGAGTAGGAAGACATGGAACAAGTCTCCATCTTAAATGATAAGATTTAGTATCGTTTATTGGCATTTTTTCTTTTCATTGCAATAAAATAAATAGAAAAATAGCTATTGAAAAAAAGAAGATTGTTTCTTTTCTTTATTAGCACTGTAAAGAATACCAGTGTTCCAATTTATAAATCACCCGGCACAGTATCTTTTATACAAAATTATAAATAATTATTAGTAATTCAAACCTTTTAATTTTTTTAAAATAAAATCTGCTGATACGCGTAAAATAAATGAGTCTCACTATTAAAACAGATTAAACTGACTTGACGTTTAACATTCAACGAGGAAGCGCATGTTAATGTAATATAATTAAGATTAATATAATAGATTAGATAAATAGACTGTATTAAGCTATTTGAAACCTCATGGCACAGTACAATTATCTGCAATCTACGATCATTTAATTAAAAAAATTGCACTGTCATAAGTTTAGAAATTCGTTTGTCAAACGACCAACTTTTAATATCAAATAAATCAATATACGGTAACTATTAAAAAAAAATCACCAAAAATTTAAAAATTTAACGTACGTAATATTGACGACGGGAAATGCTGTACAATTTCATTCGTATAGTAATGAATTTTTATCCTTTAGAAGTCATATAACATTACTAATTTAATTACCAAGCTTCCATGATTCGTTTATAATTATTGAACTTCAATTACAGTGCGCAGAGAAACCAAACAATCACCAAACAAAAATGACAAATTTAAGAAACATTGAATACTAAAGATAGTTCAAGCAAATGCTGTGTATATCACGTTTTATAACTTATTTAATAATTCTATCCATTAAACAACTTGAAATCTTAGCCACGTACAGTACATGGATAAACGGTATATAATAGAATTTAGTATTTAGTATTTTTTTAAAACTAAAAAGAGTATCCTGATAAAACATTTTCGTTAATGATATTGATTATCAGTAGCGGTGTACTTGTACAATCTTTGCAAAATGTTACCATTAATATTCTGAAGCACGAACAGTTTAATATGAAAGAGTAAAATTTTATAGCGAAAAAGAGGCAATTTAAAATCATAAGTTTACACGTGAAAGTAAGTTAAAGCAAAGAAATGACTTTGTCAGCAAATATTATTGTTTTATTTTACTGAATGATTTTTAAGTAAGTGCCAATAAACAAATGAGAGTTTCAATGACTGTTTTTCCTGTTTACTTATTGATATAGAAAAAAATTTAAAAAAGTGTTTTAATTTAGAAAATCACCAGGTATAATGCTGTATGTAGAACCAAAAATCTACCGTCTTTGTTATTACAAGATATTAGCCTCTATATTTTTATACCGTAGTATTATGTAACGTTATGATATAACTCAAGTTTAGAAATGACCACAACATTATGCAGTTTGTCCAAATAATAAAGCAAGAAAAACATCCCTAATATCCGCTAAAGTAGTGGCAAGTTCTCAAGGGAGATTGTCCGATGGATATTCAGACCGTTGTCACCATAATCGTATAATAATGACCAAATGACCATGCAGCAACTCTCAGTACAAGTTTATAGTTTAACGCGTGATTGGGTAAAATTACCAACAACCAAACATGCAATTTAGCATATAATCGTCCCTTGTTGCTATGCCATTTGATATTATTTTGTATTATGACTCTATCGTGAGCGAATTTTAGCATTCAACCCTTTTACAGTAGCAATAATTTTATGGAATGGATTAAACGTAAATCCTTTAAATTACCTGTTACTAATTACTGGCTGTCAGTAAACTCAAATTAACTAAATTTTATCATTTAGTTAATCATGAACTATAATGAACTAAATTTTATCATTTGGTTTATCATGTTAAACTATATTAAATTTAATTATGCTGTAATTTATTATTGAGACTACCAATATTTTAAAAATATATTTAAAAAGACAATCAAAAGACATAAGTTTAGCTGCATCTACAATGTCAAATCAAAAATTAAAAGTTAATTCATTAGAAATTTCGCAAAAATTACCTATAAAATCATGGAAATCAATCAAAATCTTGTTTTTAAAATATAAAAAATTATACGGACGAGTAATTAACTGTTAATGCTTAAAGACGAGTAAACAACTGAACTAAATTTAATGTTCTGTATATGTTTGTGGGGTAATTTTAATATCAAGGAACAACATTCTACTGTTTAAAGTTATAGTCTGGAGTTAGCCTAACAATAAAAAGGCTCTATAAAGATATAAAGGAGCGCTGAACCTCATAAAGATCGATAATCATTTCAATAAGTATTTTAGCTTCGTACGTCATCCAATTACTGGTGTTACATTGATGTTATAATCTCACCCTAAGTCTGTCACAGCTGCCAATCAAACAAAACCTCAAGACGTCATGAAGCCGAACGGAAAATTCCTAGCACAACAAAAACATAGTTCACGACTTCACCTTAAAAGTTAATAAAAGAATTTTGAAGCCAAAATATACTGTAGCTCGGTTTTTAACAATAACAAAGACAAATTGATTGAGTATTCCTGAAATCTTTAAAAAGACACACTGAAACCCATTGCAGTCCAATGGGGACATTTTATTGATTTCCTTTGCGATGTGAATCTTTTGAAAAGCAAAAAGTTAGAAAGTACTAAGATTAAAAAGCGGACCTAATTTAATGTTGGCAATAGCTTCAATATGAAGTAACCTTTGCCACTGTAACAAAATCCCAAGCAGTTCTCAACATAACAATAGTTACACCGATACAACTTTATACATTGATATCGATTAAAACTAAAGTAAGATGCAACACCATAGCACTTACTTCATGCAAACTTTAATATTGCATTTTAAATAACTAGTAAAAAATTTTAAAATTGTAATTGACAAAAAACTAGTTCGCTTTTACATTGATCAAATTACATAAAAAATCGCAATAATTTACTTTAAATTTACATTAAAAAGCAAATATGTAACGAAACATCAGATCCTTTCAATTAATAAAAAAAGAAACGAAATACATAAAAACTATTCGGCTAACTGTACTAAAAATGCTAATACTATGCACTTAAACTTGCATAAAGATTGCAATAAAATCACAAGAGTAAACTAAACGAATACGACTTTCTATATACTGTACAATATAATAATGTTGCAAAGATGTACTGAAATTTGCAATATCCACACATGTTTGCATTACAATCTTTATTTGATCTTAAAAAATGAAGTCGAAATCGTGCTGTCATTAGTAACTGTACAAAGAAAAAAAAACGCATTTAATACGTTTTCACAGCAAATTACACTTGGTATACAAATATTTTATTGAATTAACTTGAGACTAAGAGCAAACAGGTGCATTTAGTATGGCTGAAATCCATTTTACGCAATTTTGATCGATTTTAGGTAGCTGAAAGAATCACTGTTGCAAAATTTAATCTAATATTTCATCCTTGTACAAAAAACCATTGCAGCTTATCTAATCATGTCAAACTTAACAGAAAAAAAAAGCTTTCAAGATTTTCAATTACTTGCATATACTGTGTACAATACAAGTACAGTGCAAGTTTATGTTAATTCTGTCAGGATTACAAATTTAATCATACGATTTTAAGAGAGAAAAAGTGAGTGAAAATGAGAAAAAAAGTAGCTCAATAAAAGCAAATAAAAGATTTGTTTCAAATTCTTTATAGTCGTGACAGCCCTGTAACCTAATCTTCATCTATTATTTAAAGAATGCGTCGTCTTAAACTATGCTCAGCAAGATCTGCAACATATGTCGCGAATTTAAGTAATAGAATCTATCATAGCCTTGTTACACGTATAAATGAAACAGCAACTTTAAACTCCATCATTCCATCAGGAGGAATAATCTCGACGTTAAAAATCGTCGGTTAAAAGCATTGCATTACATTGGAATCAAATACAATCTTATCATTCCTTTACATTCGTTTTTTGCCTAAGTGCAGTCATAAAAATTTAAAAAAAAAAGTATTAAAAAACATGCAGAACATGATGTTAGTTTAACGTTTAAATCTAACTTCAGTGCACAAATTTTACACTCCATTTCAAGTTATAAACAATGCAATTTTAATGTAAAACAAACAACTCTGTACTTTTTACATCGATTTCCGAACTGATGCACGCAATATGGAATGACGTGGTTATGAAGTTTTAAAAACGTTCAAATATTATTGTTTAAAATTGGTTAGACTAAATAATATACTAAGAAAACAATTACTGTTTTGACCAGAAACGTATTATTATTCAAATCATTTAAAAATAAACACTTTTTGTGTTATCGATCAAAGTTTCTAAAGTAAAAATTGCACCCTTTACTCAAATAAATATCAATTCCTAAAAGTTTATATTAAAAAAAAGAGATGCAAAAGTTGTATTTGTATTTTCATCGTGAAAGTTGAGGTGGCATTGTAGTATGGCAGATGTTAAGTAAAATGAAACGTTTCGTAATGCAAAACTAACCAACCACCAGCTGTCAGAACTTTCCATTGGCTGAAAAATAAACGATACTGCAATGCTTGACATCTCGAATCAATTTTAGTTCCAATGGAAAACATGCTTTTCTTTTTCATTTAAACCAAATGCAACGCTAAACCTACGGTATACTCCATGCACACAAGATATATACTATTACTATTGGGTATTGTTTACTATGAAGAAAAAAAAAATACATCTGTCTGCATGCATAACATACCAGCATTAAAAAAGCAAAGAAACGAATGGCTTTAGTGAGCCGGAAGAATACAATGTTTCACCATTATGAGTTACATACTAAGAATAGATGCCCCAAGTGTTAAACTGTCCACCATTATTTTCAAATAGCAAAATTTATTTTGCTCGGATCTGGCGCTAACAGTAAATGGCCTCGTATATTTAACAAGTTCGACAAGAATCTAACTTATGTTAATAATAACTTACTAAAACAATTCGGTAATAAATCTACGAAAAACGAATGCTTTCGGCTAGGATACGATCATGGTTAAACTAATGTGCTGTTAAAGTACTGTACATTAGTTTAACCATAAGTTAACAAATGAACTTTTTTTAAAAGTTTAAAAATAGCAGCTGTTACTTCGATAAAATCAGATCCATTACAAAAATCAATAAAAAGTTCGTCAAAAGTTATTTTCTCAAAGCATTGATGCGATTCACATTTACCGGATTTATTTAATTTTAAAATCCTCTCATCTCGTTATCACGACAACAGTTTAGATTTAAAATTATAAATCAATTTAAGCTAATTAAAATGAAATTTTTTGATTAAATCTAATTTTTTAATCAGTTCAACTAAAAGTTTACTTGAAAACTGATAACTAAACTATGGTTACGAAGATTTCAATCATGTTGTCCATGACTCCCCATTTATTTCAGTCAAATTTTGCTATAAACTTTAACTTATAAATTCGATTTTCAAAAAAGATTTTCATTTGCAAATATTTAAAAACGTAAACAAATTGTGTAATTTTTTTAATAAACAGCTTTAAGACAACACGAAAACTAGAAATCGTCCAATTAATATCTACAGTATATATACAATTAAAAAATAAAAGTTAAGTGCAGTGAAACACTGTCAATTACAACCAATTCATTATGAAATTAAGTTGCTTTGTCATTGACTTTCAAGTAAAAATAACTCATTTACAGTCTAAGATAAGCTAATTATAGAAAATTGTTACTAAGTCAGTGAAAAATGACTGAAACTTAGTTAATCCAATATTAATGATACAGAAATTACTGTTAATATTTAAAATGACTTGCTGAAAAAATTTAATACAAAATAGTTGTTCCTACATAACTTACAGTATACTACACAGCATAAATTAAGTTAACTAAAGAATTTAATAAATTTAATACAAAATCGTTACTGTCACGTACGGTATTATAAAGCACAAATACGGTAAGTTAATTAATAAAAAGATCAATAATTTCAACAACAATTTAGCAAAGTTTCGGCACATTCTTAGTTAAATTTTGTAAACTGAATTAACTGATGCATGTGTCCCTGTTTAATATCTACATTGTCGTTAAAAGGATGATGAATGGAAAAATAATTGCACCAGCAACATCTTTCTGTTTAGTTTTTCTGGCGTCTTTTATTGTGCAAAAATAATCCATTCTTGACCTCTTTATAACGCATTTCACCAATTTCGTTTATCCATTTGTAACACACACAGGTCGATCTATCGCATTTGTTTGGTTGCCTTGCCATCCAAAGCAATTTCTAAAGAGTTTAATTATCAGCGGCACCATAAGCGGTAAAGACGGAAAATTCTGTGTCTTGTCTTTTCATAAACCATTACATAGACATTTTTGAAATCGATAATTTTGAAGGACGCACACTAAACAAAGTGCATATAGGTCTTTTACTAATAACTTTTAATTGCTTTATGGTTTACTTTGTCGTCACATATTTTACACGTCGTACATTTAAGTTATTAATAAACGGGTTCAATACAAATTGACATCATTTTTCCATCAGTGATTTAATTGCTTGGTGAAGTTGTGAACTTAACATTGAGTGATTGACGATGACAGATTTTTAAATTGGTCATTAAGATAAGTTGTGAGTGGACATAAAGTAAGAACAATATTCGACTACAGATAAATCTTATAAAAGTTTACCGGTATTATGGCACACGTATAATGGACGCTATTTAGTGTAGTTATGTGCCTGTAAGTTTGCATCTACGAACACACAATTTGCAGTAAATGCACAACTCATCAATACAATCAACGTGATGTCCGATGACTAGACAACATATTGTTATACGTCAATAATTCTGACAAAGCCCAGCAGGTTACATGAACACAATCTTTTTATTTTGATGCTGTTCCTAAGCAATTCAGCGGTTCCGGCGTACCGTGGGAGTAACAACGGTCGTCAAGGGGCGTATCGGAAAGTAAATTCCAAAAAAACAAACAAATAAATAAAAAAAAAACCCAGAAGCATATTCGTAGTTTTCGGTACTAAGTTTTTGGTTTTGAAATTTCAACGGTTGTACAGTACATACAAAATTATGAATCAAACGCTTGCTTGATTAATAAAAAGAAAAGAGTGGTTAAACATAGTGATGCAAAACTAGTTGATGTCAATATTTTAGTGCAATTTTGTAAAAAGATTAACATTTTACCCGATTTGGGAATTGAGATTAGTTTGAGCTCCATCTGGTACTGTTTTACTCTAATCTGACAATGTGAAAAAGACACATCTTGAAACTTTTAATTTAAAAACAAATCTATCCAGTTCTTTGTGGTCAGAATTAGCCATTGCTGCTTCTAGAGTATGTCCCAAGATAATTACAAGAGTATTACCACAAAGAAAACTTATTTTCCATCATATTTGCAAAATACGGCGAGTTAGTGTATCTTTGGTTGAAATGAAAGAAAAGTCTGTTTAAAATCGATTAACCGATGTAATTGGATAAAATGTCCTACATTTTCATAAACATGATTAGAAATGAGTCAAAAGGAGCAAACACATTACTACAAAAACGCAATAAAACTTAAAGTAAATAAAATTATTTAGATTTTGTCTATCTTATTTAGGTTGGTACATCAATCATTATGAAATTTAAAACGACCGTATTTTACACATTCTTTTGCTTTGTTG
>JAAFCF010005931.1:5072127-5275252 GCA_013389785.1 Helicorthomorpha holstii
TTAAGTTACGCAAATAAGGTCAAATTTCAGCTCAAATAAATTTCACAATCATTATTATTTATTCATTTTTCAACCACTTAATAGCCATTTTTTTTGTATTCTTCACAAGTTCACATATCTTAACTACCGCTCTTTTCCTCATTTAAAAGTCATGCGAAATCTCTACAGCTAAATTTCAATTATTTGCCTTAAAAATACTGTACTGAATAATTTATCTGTGTGAATTTAAACGTTTATGAATAAGTTATATTCTAGATAACCTAGATTCAGAATATATTTGTGACTACATACCACAACGTGTTTAAAAATAGATAACTTATACAACATGAGCCCTGGAATCGTTAATAATAATTAGTTCAGAAGCGGCTTTGTATAACAAACTAAAAAAAAAACAACATAATAATCTAATGTTTATTCAGTAAGTAGATCAGCTTCAAGCAAAATTTAGAAATATTTTCAGTTAAAATGCTCATAGTAGTTCTGTTAAAATATTAATTACAAATATTAGAAATAAACGTTGAAATTTTGTAATTCCGTAACATACTACTTAGCTTTTTAATAGTTCATAATTAAATAAAGTACGAGTAAATAATTGAATATTTAAATATTCACAAAAACATTTTTAAACTTCATAAAAAAGTTTTTCCTATTATAACAAGAATATTACGAATAACTTATGAAGTTTATTTATAATAATGGCACTTCAAAACGTTTGTTAATTTTTGATTGTAATACTATTTGCAGTTTTATACTTAACCATAATCATATTAACCATAGTTCATAAAAAAACAAAAGCTTTTGAACGTTTTGAAGTGGTTCCTGAAGTTATAATAAGTTTAGTAAATGTAGTAATTCAAATGTTCTTCCTAACAATTTATTATAACATTAAATTTTATGACACATTAAATTTTACGACACTCTGTGATTTACACTTAGAATTAAACATAAATAATACTGTACTAATAATGGCTAAAGCTAATGGTTAACAACTATAAAAGACATTATTAAATAGGCATAATAGTTACAGCACTAAACTTTTAAAAAAATATTTATTGCCACTCTAAAAGTTCCTAATTTAGAATTTATATGATAAAAGCTACATACCCGATACTGTATATGATATCGAAATTTAACGACAGAAGCAAATCGTTGACTTAATAAAAGAAATCATTCATGAAACGAGACAAATAGCAATTGAAACCAAAGCAGTTTTGTTTCGCTTTTTTATTCATTTCGTTAGTTAAGCTAAAATGTTTTCTTATGAAATCAATGAATTGGTGGAATTATCGTCTCTAAATAACCAAAAAAAAAAAAGAGATCATTTTGAGACTTAAATTGGCCATCAACGTTAAGTGTTTTGTTTTGTAATGTTCCTAAAACAATCATTGACATTTTTTTACAGCCAACCATTTCCAATGTAAACAATACCGTAATTGGCTAATTGCTAGACTAGGTTGTTGCCTTGCGCGTTAATATGAAAATGCTTTGCGTAAATATTACGTTTAATTGCTTAATGGGAGCCTCCAAGCCAGATTGAGGCTACAATCACGCACTCTAATGAATTTGATGGGTGGACTCCACGACACGACATGTCGCTACGTGATTAAACGCGTTTCCGAAAGAAAACAAGTGATTAATAATTCATAATTATTTTATCCACCTCTTTCCTATTATATTCTACTTTATTTTCAGCTTACTGCTAAAAATGACATGTAGACGTTCAATTATAAAGTAAGTTACAAACACAAGTAAAATCCGTTTAGTTTTCCCACACATTCATACAAAAAAAAAACTTACTGAAAGCCGCATATATACATTATTATATGTCTATGTACAAACGTTACATGAACACTCAATAAATCACTCAATGTCAAACTCGTAGATGATTTACTGTCCACAGCAGCGCAAAATTCCTTTTCAGTGACATCTTTTAGATTCCCAAACGGTTAACATACACTAAGCCTGCTGCTGACCAAATAATAATAATAAAAAAAATTCAACACAGTAAGTTAGATATGCCCATTTTTTCTGTCATTACAAAAATATGGTGTACTTGTCTACTTGTGATTTATCGCTCACTGTAGACCTTCAACACTCAAGATTTTTGTTTTAAATTATGCACTGAATGACAACACGTTATAATACATTTTTTAATCTTTAAAATACACTGCTTCTGTTTTGTTATCTCATCGATAGCGAATGAATTAATGAGATGTACAATAATTAGCTAAACTATTGTGGCTGAATTTCCGCATCTACATTTAACACCAAACGTAATACATTCTCAACTAACTTATTTATGAATAAGAATCATTGCATCATTAACTTCTCTTCAATCGTGTTAAGTGCTAGTCACGAGTCAACCGAGTTAATTAACGCTAACAGATAACATTTCCGTCAGCTTGATCGATTCGATTTTAACCAAACCCTTTTAGTTAAAACTGCAGTGATGTTTTGAGTACAATTGGTCGCTATTGTCAGCTGGAAATATAATGCGCCCATTAGAGCTCTATATAAAAAGCTGTAATAATAGATTTGCAACGTACCGCCAACAGTATTGAAATTTCAACGTACATTTACTGGATTTAATTAACGTTCAAGTCAGTCGTTGCAACCATTTTTTTTTTGGCATTAATATTACAGCAAATGTGTTATATGTGTGCAAGTCACGAACACCACATGAAAGAAACTTAATATCAATTAAATGAATCTAAATTACCCTGTACGCTTCCTTACTGTAGAAGCTAATACAATATTAATTTCATGGTAAAAACCGCAATTTATTGTATAATGTAATAATAGTCTTTTTATTTTTAGTTAATAAACTGCTCCGAAAAATAGTATTATTTCTCATTTTCATCGATACTGTATTTATATCGTTGGAATTTTTTAATTAATTTGTAAACGCATTTCCGTAGTGTGGGCATTACGCAACAATGTGCTTTTGTCAACCATAATTAAAATTAATGTATCTGGTCATTTGATCTTTAGCTGCCTGACATTGGTGAATCGCCAGCCAATGGCAAATCAGAGATTTTAAATGCACACGGAAGAAAAATACAGAAAATTTAAAGAAATAACAAATTTGTGTAAACTAATGAACACGATACATTAAAAATGCAGATAAAAATTAACAAATTTGTAACAAAATTCACTAAAAATTATAAGAGTATGTTTGAATAATCATACAGTAAAATACATAGTGATAATAAAGATAAAGAAAAAAAAATACTGTAGTTGTAAGCCATTCAATTTGTTATCGAATACCAGAATGCAAGTTATATTATACAAAATTAAATGTCAACAAATGAAACACTATTTTATTCGTGCAAGTAACCACACTTTCGATGATTTCTAATACGGCTCACGGCATTTCTAACACAAGAAAACCAATAAAAATTGATAAAGTTGAATAAGAAACACTTCAATATAAACTACACTAACCAGCAACCGAGTAACATAATTTATGTACTAAATTTTAAGTGTCTTTCGCAATAAACGCTAATATGCTTAATTTTTAAGTGCAATTTTATGATAAATTATTTACTTTCAGAGCTCGGTAGAATTAGTTAACGTATCAAACGATAATACTGTAGTTGAATACAAGTAAACTTACATTTAATACAAGTATAGTAGTCATTAGTGAAAGCACCACTACAGTTTCGTCTTTTCCAAAAACTGGTGTTACTAAATGACCTTCTACTTCACAGCTTCAGTTCAATTCAGTAGAAATAAATAAAAAAATATAAAAAAAAATCTCCAGTATCCGATCTACTGCATATACTATAGAATTGTACGTGTTTGCTTAACCTGTTACTCGTATATTTAACCCGAACCTATACTTAACGTATCGGATTTCAATTCATCATTACTTCCAGCACATTGCATCGATTCCAATGTAACACATTGCGCCATCGCATTACGTGCACCAACGTTTCTACTTCAACAAAAAGTCTAAACAACAATTTTCATCTAGTTAGTGGCTCTATTACTTCACCAAACAACATTTTCAAAGTTTTATTAAATATTATTCACACCATAGTAGCTTTATTTTGTTTGCTTCCCACATAATTTCACATTGCAAGCAACGAAATCTCAAAACACACATACAAGAAAAATTGTTTTGGCAAAACAAAATTACGAAATGGAATTAAAAATTTAAGTACAGAAACTTGATTAAAAGATAGCGATTTAAAAAATACATGAACGACAACGCTGTTCATTTAATTTGATAACGTTGATGTTGATGGTGTAATTAAAATTGATTTTAAATGTAAAACGAAAAAAATGTAATTAAAGAGACCTTCAAGCGCCTATTTATCTCATTAATTAGAAACAGTTCACTTAAAAATTTAATAATGATTCGCAGAGTATCGAAGAAAAAAAAACTTAGATTTAATCCGGATTATTTACTTAAAAACTAACAAAATATTTACACGGTTCATTAGTTCTGATTAATTGTAACTATTTGTACAACTCACTCTTATTAATTGCTAACTTCAGTAATAAATGATTATACCTTAATGTTTAAACAAACTAAAAAAATAGATTCGTCTTAATTGCTATACTAATTAGTTAACATTTTTGCAATCTCAGTTGCTCAAACTTTTTATCATTGGCACAGAATGTAGTTTGTCTCCGACAGATAAATTCGGTTTTAAAAATACAAATTTAATAAAAAAATCTACTAATTAATAACTGAACTTCAATTACTCATCTACAGTAACTAGTATAATATAGATGATATAATTTATCTTAGTTTATACAAAATCCTCGAATATACAGTATGTTTGCTGAATGTAACTTAGGATTGCACACACCATCACCTTTAACATTACTTTTTGTTGAGACTGAAAATCCCAGGCAATCCAACATTACATCACTTTTCTTTTTGTTAACGCTGAAAGTAAAACAGACATTGCACTTTTAAGAACATTTCTCAGCTTTATTTTTTTCCCCTTTACTTTCTACCAAGTGAGTTTGTAAATTGGAATACTTTTATTCCTCAAAGGAATAAAAACCGAGACAGATTTCCATTGAAACTAATAGCATTTAGTCTCGCTTCTTCATTATCCTTTTCTTCTATAAGAAATAAATCGTCATTGGAACTGATATACATTAGTTTTGTTTCTTTATTGTGGCACTTTAAAAGCACAGCTTCAATTTAGAAAATCACCCAGTATTTTAGAATCTACAGTCTAATTCAAATCTGCACAAGCAAACGTGGATAAAAAAGTAATTTTTTTTTCCAATGCATAAATCATGCGAATGGAGTTTTCTATTCAGCATTTTGCAATGCACTTGGCATTTCAATTGTTAATGCAGCCATAGTGTTTACAGGATAAATAAAGCCAAGTTGTTTTTGTCAAGAGTTCAAAAACAACAAATCCCTTGAGAATTTCATTAAAAGCAGAAGTTGAAAATGTGGCCAAAAAGGGAAATGGACTACAACATATTGGATTAGATTAATCAACAAAACAGAATAATCTATCAGGCCAATTGCAAACAGCAAAAAGTCAAAACAACGTCCGAATTAAGTCTGTTTACATAAATGGCAATTTTTTTAAGAGGCAAATGCTGATTGCAAAAAAAAAATGAAGCAGATTAGATGTTTTGTATGTTTTTGCAATGCCAACTCCATATCAAAACCCTGGAGATGAAATACGGATCAGGTTACAGTAACCTTAACTTATCAAACTAGATTCAACCATTATATTAATTATATTAAAAAAAAGACCTTTTATTCATAAAGGAATATTTTAATATTTTTAAGTAAACGTTTACCATAATTGATGCGCATGTAATTGACTTGGCCTTACTCCATCGATCTGTATAATAAATTACCATAACTATAACAACCTTAAATAATAGCCAAAAATTATATAATATGCATCGTAATGACTACAAATTTACTTGACATCTATAAATTTGCATGTCAAATGAATGCCTTTGTTGAACTTCCGCACTGGCATAGGTTGCCATTAAAATGCAGCAAAACGAAATGAAGGAACATTAACATCAAAAGGGCACATTATATTTTACCGGTAATGTTGAAAAGGGCTGTGTCTGGGATTTACAATACGAAAAGTCGAAAGAGTTGAGGCTGAGCGCCTGGTTTGTAATTTACGATGTAATGAATATGTTTAAGTGCTAACTTCTAAGCTAAGACCACATACGGTACTTGTTGGAAACTTTTGGCAACAAAAAGCATGTACTTCTCATTCAGAGCACCATTCACGTTTAAACTTACATTTAACAAACTGCAAGCGTCGTCATTAATTTTAATGTTCAAAAAATAATACTGATTTTTTTTTAACTTTATAATTTAGTAACTAACCTATACTGCATCTTAACAAGAGAATAGAAAATGTCAAAATGATATCCTTATGGTCGATAAAAATAATTTATCAAGATCACACCCATTATTACACTTTCAATTGAGGGCTTTGGAGAAAAAAAATCGTATTAATCTTTGTTCCAGACACTTTACTGTATAAAAAAGTATAGGAAACACAGTCAAACTTGTAATTTCAAGTTTTTTATGAAAGGAAAGTAAGTAATTTAAATGAGCAATCAAAATAATTATAATCAACACAATTCTGAGAAAAAAAACGCACTGCACCAAAATGTGGGTTTCAAAGTTTAACGTTTTCGAGTGGGTTGTCAACTTTTGTTGTAAAATTATTAAAATACACACACTTAAAAATAAAAATGAACGAAAATTACTTTAATAGCCACTTTTCTAAAATCTAAATGATTAATACCGATAATAAACTTTTTATTAAGACCTCCTTGGGGAAAATGGCTTCATCTTCCATGAAACCAGTTCGGTAGTCATGTGCTACAATATCATATTCCATGGTGAATTAAGATATTGCAAAGCTTTTCTAAGTAAACTTTTTAAAGTCTAGCCAATTCAATGAACGTTAGATAATATAAAGTGTAAGTTTAATTTTTAAAAAATATTCTACGAGTATGCTAGATTACTTTAGAAATTTTGGTTATCTTGTTTCGGCGCAGACCAGCCAATTTATGAGATTACAAGTGCATTAAAAATGATCAAATCACTATATTATTAAATTAACCAGGATTTTATTTCACATGCAATTTTTGTTCAAAACGTTTGGCAGCAAAGTAACTTAAATCGACAAAACCATTTCATCAAACTTTGTAATTATTTAATGAAAATAAAAAAATAAAAAACAAAATTGGTAAATTCGATATAAAAGCAAGAGAGAAAACTGCATTTCAAAAATAGATGCTGTATTGTATTAACAATTTTTATTAAATTAACCATCAACATGCGAGTTTAATTAAGCTTATAAAAGATGCAAGTTAATCAAAGTTTCTAATTACTATTTGTGGGGTAGTTCCTCACCTCAGATTCTATTCATATTAGAGACATAAAATTCACAAAAAAAGCAATCATCGTCAGCCTTGAAAAACCATAATTTTATATAATAAGCTAATTAATTGCAAGTTGATATCACTAATTATCACATGCCTAACTATGGATTCTATTGGTAACCAAACTCAAGCATTACATTTTCATCATCTCGTTGATAATCAAAACTGAAAGTTGAAACTGCTCTGCTCCTATCATAATAGATAAACTGAATTGTCCATCTGTTTTCGGACTAAAGCAATAATATTGCATGGTCAAAGAAAACACAAAATATATAAACAATAAACAATCGTAGCTTATCTTTATTTATATCATTGCTTGTTATTAAGGTCTTAACACTGTGGAAACATAAAAGACAAAAAAGAGCTATTTTGACTAATACAGATGTCTTCATATATCGAAAACACGACAATGTGATACAAAGAAATCAAAAAAACTTGTAATCAAAACTTTCTAAGTATTATTTAAGCAAAGTTTTTCTCCTAAAATTATTTGAGCAACGTAAATATTTGATCTGCAACGTATAAAAATGGTATTTTTCATGAAAATTATGTCGTAAAGAGCAATATAATTGCCACAAACGTCAATAGAAATTGTTTTACAACAGCAAAAAACATGGAAATAGAGTAATATTACTTTCGTAAATTGTACAATACTGAAAGTTACAAATAAAATAAATAACGCGAGTTTGAGTGATACGGATTTGAGTACTCTTACTGGTGCATATAACTTAATAAAAACTATATTCTCAGATATAGGATAAAAATAGCTAAAAAGGAGATGAATTTGAGAGACAAGGATGCGATCAAAAACAGAATTAGCTTTAATAAATTCATTGAATTTGGGTTACAGAAAAACTTCTTTTTATAGCTATGTTTTAATCATCAGATTCGTCTTTTTTATGACTTTGAAGTTGGTGACTTGTACCCCACTGTGACAGCATGACAACTACTGTCACTAGGATGTTCATTCACCTTGTTTTTAAACATCCGTCTGAAAAATTGCATTTATAGAGATGCAATCAGAGTTATATAATCTATCAGACAAAAAGCTCCTAGGAGACAGAAATTAAGTTACAAGCCTCTGTGATAAAGTATGTCTCGAGAAAACAACTTTCATTAAAGCATCTTTTAAAAACTACATTCAGAAATAAACAGTATTGTATGAAAACAAAGTTGTCATTCATAGTAAAAGACCCAACCAATCTCAAAAATGCTTCACTTTCACAAATTGCTAGTATTGTCCTTAAAAATTCTTCTACTCAATCGCTCAAACAGCCAATTAAGCTTATAACTACCAAAAAAAAAAAAAATGTTAAATTCCAAACGCAAACATTAAGAAAAGAGTTTATAAAAACTTAATGAGAATGACAATCGCCTTAGCAAACGGTTTATTTCTGGAAGTGCAGTCGATTCCGTTTCTGTGGCCACTTTTTTTTTCTTTATTTGACGATAAAGAAAAGAAAAAAGACCAGAGTTGAAGTACTAATTTCGTTGTTTACTCAATGCAATCTAAGAAGCTTCATAGACACATTTTCCTCTATCAAACTGCTTCTGTCATCACCCAATCAAATTCATCCACAGCAAGAGAGAAGATATTGGCAGCCAAAACACAAGGATACGCCTGCGGGGGCTAAGTCTCATCACTTACATATTATTATTATTATTACTATAGAGTAGAAATGTTGGAGAAACACGTAAATTTGAAAAATTCGACTGCTTCTCTGTATGTAGACGACAAAGTAATGCGTAATCTTGACGTAAGCCAAAGTAAACAAGTCCATAATTCAAACGCAAAGCATCATTATATGAATTTCGTATTACACAAAAATGCTCAACCGCGATTTAACCTTTGTGAAAATGCAATAAATAACATTTAAAATTATTTATTTTGTTGCGGTAAAAAAGTTTGCGATAAAAATGCTAAAATACTTCATGGAAAAAAATAAAACCCTTATTGAATAAATAAAAAATATGAAATTTCGATGGCTTTGTAAATAAAGCTGAAGATGACAAATCCAAATATTTTTTCATTATAAATTCGTACAACCAATGGAAAATATAACTTAAATTTTTATAATATTCAATAAACTTCAGAAATATGAAGGGGAACACTTAAAATTTAATTAAAATATTTTTTATCGTTACCAGCATTCGAGATACTGTATAAACGAACAGGTTATTGAAATAAATGTGCAACTAAGTAAACAACTAATGATTATTAATAAAAAAAATTTATATCTTAAAAAAATATGCACTAAAATATTAATAAAATATAAGTGTACAGAAGCCTAGTTAAAAACCAAAAGTAATTCCATTTGCCAAATAGAAGCTGCTATTTTTAGTTGAGCACTCCATAAACAGCGCTTAATAAAGAAACTCTACACAAGATACTCGTACATGTAACATCAATAAATTAATTACATTTAGTGTAATCTGATGGCGACACTGTAATTCTTTAACTCAGTTGTGACAGCTGACACACGAACAAGTCCACATATAAGCTCAGAAAAAGATAACAATAGCGTTAAATTGAAAACTGAAGTGCCACGCATTAATTTCCGGTTACTACAAATAAAAAACGCCAAATCAAATTTCAAAGGCATGCTCAGTATAGTTGGAGTGCTTAAAATGAATAACAATTATTTTAATTAATATCAAATGCTAAAAAGAATTTGCATATACTGTAATACGCACTCGTAAAGTATTAAAATGTTTTAAAATGCGATCAATAATTTCGGCATTTATCAAACGGCAAGATTAATTAAACATTTCTAAGATGAATCCGTCAATTAGTTACTTTAAAAATAAAAAATAAACAAAGAAAGTAATGCATTGAAATTGATGTCGGTGCATTTCTAACGTTGAATAAAACCTATTAGCGTAAATGCCACTGAGTTTCAAAACAAGACTATATTATGCCGGGTTATTTTCTAAATTAGAACTCTTTTCTCCGCATGGCAAGAAAGAAACGGGAGAAATCGCGATTGAAACTGATGAGAAGTTTTCCTGTTTCTTTTTTTTTTCAGTTTTGGAAAGTCACTCTGTACACAAAGCAAAAAGCTGGTTGCTGGCAAAGTGTTTTGAGTTAGCTCCAGATTCAGCTTCTGAGCTACATTCCAAGAAGAAAATGTCTCCAAATGAGTGGAAGTGAATAATATAGAGTTAAAAGTGCCACATCATTTTCTAACCAAAATGCACTATACAGCAACGGTTTTGCGAAAGCTCAAACTCCACACATACCTTCTCACAAACTTTTATTACTTTTTTCAAATGCCCATCGTATTGATTTGTTAATATACTATAAAATGCCATCCGATATTTTTCTTCTCTCCAATTTTATACTCAAACCACGTTAAACGTAAATTCGGATTCAACAAAGAAAATCGGACCGCAAAGTTTAAACTACCGTCCAACAGGGAACTCTCATATTACTGTAATTATGGGTCCTTTAAAAGTTCAATCAACTGACAAATTTAATCGATTTATTGATACAAATACCCGGTACTTAAGTGTTTTTGGCTTCGGAAACGGGTTTGCATTATTGGTTGAAATAAAAAAGTTTTTATACAACCGATCCCCCAAATCATTACAAGTTTAATGTCAACTGGAAATCGAACTCTTTTGTATTACGAGAAGGAACTACTAAATTCCTATATAAATGAGAAAAAAATTGGCAATAAAACCAAACCTAGCAAACTAATAAAAAAAAATCGGCTAACCAAAACACAGCACTTCAATGTTTATTGTGAAACTTGAAACTCGACATCTAGTATTCAGAAAAAGTCTCCAACATTACAAGAGCTCCGGCTTCACACAGCCCATTATGGCATAAAGTTAGAATTTAAAATGACAAAACGTACGGACAAAAGTCACTAAAGCGACTAAATGATGCTTTAACCCGCTTCACTGATTCCATTCACATCTAAATTGGTTATTTCAAGCATAACACAAAATTTGCTATTCATTGTGGTTTAACAACTAAATTTGATGTTGAAAAGTTTTACCAATCATAGAGTTTATAGTACAACCATCTTATAATAGTTAATTATGCATAATTGCATACCAAATACATGTACCTGACTAAAAATTTAGATAAAAAAGTCAAATAATTGGAAAGTACATACAAAAAATTGGTCATTACTGTTGTGCAAGACGTTCCAAAGAAGATTTAAGCAATTAAGCTGATTCAAGAAAAATGCAGTTCCTCTTTAAGCTGCTTAAAATTTGCGCAATGCTCAATAATAACAGGGTCTTATCAACTACACACCATCATAATAATATAACACTGAAAACACAAATATACCAGGTGATTTTCTATAATGCAACTCCATTTCCCCACATTAGAACAAAGAAACGGGAATAATCGTCATTGAAACAGATGCTATTTAGTCTCGTTTCGTTATTGGTAACGTCAAAATCCGTGTTTCAATTTAGAAAATCACCTGGTACTGTGACAGAGATAGCATTTAGGAAATATAGATTTCTAACATTAATAGCAATTATTGTTTTATCAGTTATTTATCAAATTATCTCCAAACCATAAAATAAAATCTTTTAAGAACAAGTAAATGATAAGCTTTAGTGTGTTTCTCTTCATATAAAGTACAATACAAAGCGGAAAACTTCATACAAATTCTTAAAGTGTTCTTAACTTAACTGGGATTACCTAAACAATACCCTGAAGTTTATGATCGATTTTTTTTGATATCTTTCCGTTTCTTTGTTATGGCAAGAGATTACATAAGAAAAGTTTCACAGCCATTATGTGTACTTTTTAAAGTCGATATTGCCAGGATAAATGAAAGTTAAGAATGGCTTTCTTTAATACAATATAAAGTTTGTCGAAACAAAATAACTACTTTATCTTCAACCACCTGAAAAACCGTTAAAAAAAGAGACTGTCAAACTGTCATTAAACACACGAAATTGCCGTTAACTGTTATATTTTCACTCTTTTATTTCCCCCTTTCATTCGTGCGCAAGTGTAATTTTACAAGTAGAGTGCATCCAACCCATCCCAAACTGTTAACTTAATACCACTTCAATTTCGATAATAAAGAAGCTACTTTTTCGAGTATCTTCTTCATTAAGATACTCGTAAACTTATATAAAAAAAACACAAAGAAATGATTGTAATCTATGGTACACCTTCAATTTTGTTGCTAATGAAATAGACACCTAATCAATAGACAATATACCGGGTGATTTTTTAAATTGTAAAACTAAATTGTCAATAAAAAACATCAGGAGTAATCCTATCAGTTCCAATAGCATTTAGTTAAATTTTTTTTGCTATGGGTAAAGAGTGGTAATAAAATAACGAGACTAAATCTCAACAGTTCCAATTACAATTTGTCTCGACTGTTTCTTGCATGTAGTCAAAATGTGTGGGAATAAATCTTGTCCCATTAGTTTCATGCCATGTGAAAAAATAACCAACATAAGAAATAAACCAGACAGCACTGTCTACAATTAACTATCCATCCATTTTTTTTCATATAATTACATTTCAACCTTCTAAACGAGACTGCGCATAAATAACGCACATTTTCTTACAAGTAAACAACCAATCATTTCAATATAAATAAAAACCAAATTAGATTTCGCAATAGCTAGTTAAACCTTCCTTATCACATTTAAAATTTAAATAATGTTCAAAGTTGAAAATATTTGTCTTAAAGCAGATACGTTTACACATGCTTTAACTTAAGACTAAAAAAAATGACTATGTAATGAAAGCCATTACAAAAATATAAAAATATGTAGTTTCAGCGTTGGTTTTATCTCAGAGGTACAATTAGGATTTAGGAGTACAATTTGCTATTTAAAAAAAGTGTTGCCATATTCAACTCCCAGTCTCAGATGTCTCATTTCTATTTCTTAAATGTATAATAAAGAAATCTAGTTAAAAGTGGCTTCGTGCCAAATGGTTGAATTTTTGGTCAACTATGATACAAGTTATGTAAAAGTTCAAGCCTCGATTACTGCATAATTATTAAATCGATCCAAGTCTGATTGTTTACGAAATCTTATTTTTAATATTATTTTTCTGTGTTTAAATTGTAATATCCCTAAGTTACATTACAGTTTAATTAAACTGCTAAAAATAAGATGGAATATAAAACCATATCATGTCAAACCCACATTCGCATGCAAATTCATCTGTCAGGATACGTTATGTCAAATATACTGTAAGAACTAAACATTTCATCTTTAACTAGTTTCATCTAACAATTAAAATTAAAGTGAAATGTAAAACCATTTCATCTCAATTCCACTTCCGTATTTAAATTTATCTGCCAGAATACGTTATACCAAATACAATAACTAAAGATTTCATAAAAAAATCAGCTTTTATTGTAATACAAATGTGAAAAATTGACGTTAAATTAAAAAAATATATTTTGATGGGCATATTTTGTACAGGTATTTATAGTACAGCATGTTTTCAGCCAATCAATTCTTTCGTACATAAAGTATCTTCATGCACCACATTCAAAACACTCCTTCAAGATTATTTCCTTATTATTAAAAGTTTTTTGCCGGAAGTGCAATTTTCTAGACGAAAACAAAATTAGCATAAGCGATTGGGAAGCTTAAAATCTGAATAGACATAAACCATTCTGACAAGTTATGCGGCGCATATTTTTAAATTGTCAGCCTTCAGCTATACGGTCGATTATGAATAATCCAGTATATACTGTATACCAGCTGATTTTAATTATTAACACTCCATCGACACTAAGAATAAATTGATTAAACCTTCTTTTTTCCCCTAATTTATTGAAAGGCAACAGAAAAGCACATTAAAATTTAGAAATCACTACTGTAATAACTACTGTGAGTTCCCATTTACCGAAACAAAAAAAATTGGCAAAATAATAAGTCACCCAGAAAATCCTAATACCACATGGCGGTCACACCATATCTACAAATCAGTCTGTAATTAATTAGATTACACATTCCAACCAAGCGTAAACGTTATCAAGGACGTTGAATGGCGTAAACGCCAAGCTGGTAAAAGTAAAGGAAGTGATGGCAACTTATTTTTAGTTAAGCTTCCTTTATTTAAGACTCAGAGTTTTGGGTGTTTTCCTCGATAGTAACAGTCAGGTTAAAATATCAAACGTTACTTCCGGATATTCTGTCACATTTTTCCTCTACTTATTACAGTCAATACATTCAATTAAGATATAATACCAACGTGTATTGTCAGGCGTTAAAAGTCAATAAAACTTTGATGCCCATACAATATAACTTCCTAAGAAGTACCGGTACCTAATATGTTTGCACAACATTCAGGCATCCCTCCACAACATCTCATCATTACTCATCTTTCAATAAGTTTGCGAATGAGTCGCCAATCAAATACAATACCTGATAATATAAGTTGACAGCAATTCTTGACTCAACCAATCTATTTTTGCTATTTAACAAGCTTCCATAAAACGAACGCTGCGTATAAACAACAACAAAGATGCTTTACAAACATTATAGTAGGTTGAAAACATTGGATCCTATAGAAAGATGCTGGAATTGGGACAAAGCTTAACTACCGAATCAGCGATTAAGTAAACCGATACTTTCAAACAAGGCTGACGTAAATTCGACTAAGAAAGAAGATGATAAAAAAATGACTAATTAATCTTTGTCATTGAATGCATTGCCGAAACTTCCTAGTAATTAAAGCATGAAGCTCATTATTATTAATTGGAAATTTTTAAAACCTTTTCCTTATTACTTTGTTGTTTACTTAAGATTGCAGTGAAAATTTTGCTACCAGTAGCTTTTAAAACTACTTTCCAAACTTCCTAAGTTATGATAATCATGTGTTTTTTTTATTTTAACTCAATAAACCTTCTAAAAATGTCAGTTTAAAACTTTGAAATACATGTTGGATTAAAAGAGTTTAAAAAAAAGTTTTCCGTAAACAAATCCTAAAACGATTTAATAATAAATACGTTGAGCTAAATCGGTTGTATTTCACAGGCAAACTCGATTAGTAATACTTTGTCAAATATTCATTCATCCGCAAATATTGTGACATTCACGAAGTATGTTATTGAAAATAAACATTCACGATTAGCAAAATAAATCTTAAAATAAACAGTCGCTGACAGAAACTCTTATACTGTAAGCGAAAAAGATAATTTTCTTAGTTTTTAAATTACTCAACAATAATAAAGATAACCGCGTCTCCTAAGAGTTGAAATTCACGACAGTGCATTTTAAACTTTGCATAGCAACTTGTTCAAATATTAATTTAATAAGTCTCAAAGTGGTTTTTAAATGGAAATATATGCTAAGTAAAAAACATTTTCGTTGCTTTAATCCGCTTTTTTATACTGCTGCAACATAATAATTCATAGTAATACGAGAATCTACTACACATTGTAATTGTAAAAACGATTTCTAAGAATTTTACCACATTTTTGACCTCCAAATAAAAATAACACATGACATGCTTAAGTTACAGCACACATTTAGTATTATTTGATTATATAACCAGTGTAATTTCTAGAAAAACATTAATTGAAAAAAATTTAAAACTTTTAATGCTATTAAATATTTTTTGTTTAAATATTGTAAACAAATACTTAAATGTGAAAAGTATTTTAATAAGATAACGTTAATGAAAACATTTTTATTGTTAAGTATTTCATTTTGTAAAACGTTTATAAAGTGTTATCGTTTTAAATCTGCTTACTTTTACGGTAAATTTTATTGAAATCATTAATAAAATTAATCAATACTTTACGCTGTTCATATTTAACTAAAGAAAATTAGATTCGGTTGTTACATCAAACAGCACTTCACATTTTTCCTCTAATATCTCGTACACAGATGCTGCAAAATTAATTTGGCATTACTTGAACTTCCTCATTTCCCTGTGTTGTTTTACACCCATGTATAAAAAATTCAATAATCAAACTAAACAAAATCGAAAAACAGTAAAACTAATACATCCATCTAATACTGGCATCGTATTACTCTTAGTAAGAGTCGAGTATGCAATGAAGCGAATCTTGTACAAGTATTTCCGTATATTTAATATGTTTAATAATTTATTATGGTATTTCCAGATCAAACTCGTCGACTGACTGTCAGCAAAATGCTTGAATAAATAATCAATGCCTGTGATCCTATTTTTATTCCAATATACACACGGTTTAATAGGGAAAATACACACAATATATTGTGTTGATACATTTTAATCAAACGGTTCCGTTTGAAATGACAGTTGAGAACTAGCATGTAATTTATGATCACTTTTATTTAATTAAAATCTGAAGTGATGTTCAAGTCAGAGAAAATAGCAAATCCAAATGTCTAAATTTCTAAAACATCACTTGTCTACGAATAGAAACTGCGCTCAAGCACACGTTTAACTTGATAACATGGAAAGTAATTACTACCATACAGTACTGTACTTTTCTTTTACAAATCAAAAGACAAAGAAAGAAAAAAAAGAAAAGAAAGTGAGAAGGATATTAATTACACTAGAATTTGATTTCTTAATAATACCTTCACTGTGACGCCCTTTGTCACAAAGACAATTCAATCTAGTCAAATTCGACTTAATTAAACAGCAAACTCAATTGAAATTCGCATTTAATTAAAAAAGTACAGTAGTAGCTATAACGGGTGATTCTCTAAACTGGAGCACTTTTATCCACATAGAAACAAAACAAAGTTATTTTATTGTCACTGTAAATTGGTGTTCCAATTAGAAAATCACCCGGAATAGTCCCTTTTACAACAATACGGTAATTAGCCCATTACAATGACACAAGTTTGTACCATGTTTTTATTTTTATGATTTTATGGCATAATATGAAGTTATAACTCTTCTAATATTAGATTATCTCATGACTTTGTCACTAATTGTAACCTATATCAAGATTAGGGCAGTGCTAAAAAATTGTTTCCTAGGTTTCTTTACCTTTAACTAATTTTTTAAAGTGCTACCAGAACTGGGAGTTAATGGTAAACACTTGGCTGAAGTGTTTGTTTGTATAAGCAAAAAGTTTTTCAAACTTTCAAAAATAACCTAATGTATTAGATGGCACTTTCACCGATGTAAGTTGTGTGTCCAAAGAGGTATTTGCTTTTTAAAGTTGAAAAACAGGATCAGTCTAGCTTGAGTGCTATTTCGTCAATCGTTTAATGTACTGTCCGCACAGTGTACTGGAAATTCAAGTATAGTCGAAGTACTTACTAAAATAAAAACTGAGTGAATAACACGCAATGCAGTGTTATTATGTGATCACGCATCAGTGTGTGATGCAAGTAAGATACATCCTGTTAAAAAAGTTGTCAATAATAAACATGTTTATAAAATAAAAAAAGAAATTGACTTTATGCATACAGTATGTTGTGACACATTCCTACACTGAACATCCTACACTCTTATAAAACGCACACGTAGTGCACTAAACAATAAAGTATAATAAAAATGGATGAAATAAATTTATAATGATTTTGTTTGCGATGACCATGAGATGCAATATTTTTCAATAAACTGAAACGATAATACAATATTTGGTGCAGTTGATTGAATTGCATTTCTAGGTCATCTACTACTATTTAGCTTTTCATTTTCAAATTCGGTGCAACTTGCTAAATTATCCGCAACAGTTCATTTAAAAAGACTTGACACAAAAAAATCATTAAAACTTACAGTAACTTTTAAAATCTTTGTATAAAAACAGACAAAATCGACCAAACTTAGTAAAGTAGCTAAATATTAAAAAAAAAAAAAAAACAATTTCACAAATGTTTAGTTTCCAGAATTTCATTTTTTAAAAAATACATTGAACTACAAATACACAACATATTGGCAATGAAGTTACCTATAGTATACTCAAATAACAAAAATCGAAAGCTTTTTAAGCAAATAAAAATTTGACATTTTTTATACAGTATACCAAAATATTATTTAAACTCTATTTATTTACTAAAAAAGTTTGTTTATTTGGATGGCTTTTAGTTGATATACAGAAAGTCTTGAGGGTTTCAAAGAATTAGATTTCATATAATGGTTAGTAAAACAAAGTAGGTTTTTTTCTAAAGATAAATAAAACTACTATACAGTACTACATCTATAAGTTTTTCCATTAACTTGTATTGGAAACATGAGTTGTCACTTATCAATTTTCTAAATCATTACAGTAACCGATTTTTTTTCTAGACAAAAATAACGGATTTGATAAGATGACTAACGCAATTAATACTATAATAAGCTTATATTTATTGTAAAAATAATGGATATTACTTAACCTATTTGCAAAGAAAACAAAAATATCAAATTTACTAGTATAAAAACAAAACACAAATATTTTGTTTTTCATTATAAAAAAAACAATATCTCTTCCAATATCTTTGTATTAAAACAATAATATTAATCTAATTTACAGGATAAGGCCTCATCTAACACCCAACTGGTCCTTCATTGGTCAAGCTAAACATTTATTAAATAAAATTGATTTACTATATAAATGGTTCATTGAAATAAAATACATGACATTTTAAAACACACAATTTGTCCAACTGTATAATATTTTAGTTTTGAAGAATTCATGTGGGCAGTTTAAACTTCAAATCGTATTACATTTATGGATCTTGGAAGTCAGACAATGCGAATCTCCATTTATAATCAACGTAAAAAATCTGCGATACTTGAAAGCTATACTGACAGGTAAAGTGCCCTTTCCAGTAAATATCAATATAAAAGTACATTCAGGAATTGTTTTTTGGTTATGTAAGAGTAAAAGTTTCATCAGAGAAGTCCAATATTTCATGGCAAGTTACAACTGTATAACTAAAAAAAAATGCAATATTGCACTGATCAATAAAACTCCTGTATATCTATTTTGGATTTCATCTCTGACGAAATAGTATAAAAGTGTTAGTGCGTATGACAGTTTAAGTATGGTTTGATATAGGAAACGTCATGGCACTGTGTTATCAAAGAGTTATTATTATAAATACAAGTAATGGTAAACATAAATCTACAGAGACAAAAGCCCAGAACAAATAAATTGGAAAAACCAGAACGCAAAAGCTTATCAGTAAATGCAGTTCTCTTGACCAACAATTTTTACTTCAAAATCGATTCATTACGTATCATTTCTTCCTTCGAAATCGATACAGTATTAAGTTTCAACAGTACTATCATCATCAAAAAAAAAAAAAAGAATCTAAAAGAAAGTGTGTCATACTGCTAAAGTGGATACCCTACTGATTCTACACGCATTTAAGAAATAAAAAATAAACACTTCACATCAATTATTACTGTACAACTGCTGAAAAACACAAACATTTTTATTTTGAAAAGAAACAACATAAACATTTCTTTTTCTTTTTTGAAAAGAAAAAAAAATAAAATCTTGTCAAAATCTAAATCAAGTAATAAAATATATATGGCTTGCAAGCAACTGTATTTGAAGTTGAATTTTGGGTGGGAGTGAATGAAAAGTTTCACTGGAGTCGAATAATTCCTGTAATTGCTTTCCTGTTCACCAATGTTATCGACATGAAGTGACATGTTCAATTTGATTTTACTATTTGACTGCTAAAATAACAAACTGCAAAAAACCGAGAGTGAAAAGTGTCAAGTAGAAAGATTAACTGAAAAGCATTCGTTACTCAAAAAAGTATATCGAACTGTGCAAGCGTGAAAAAGTTGAATTTAATATAAAATTGAGCATCATGACCCAAATCGAAAACAAGCAAGAAATGTAGAATAAAATGCAACAAATTTTGTAACTACAAAAAACAACTCGAAAAACACCGAATACAGTGTTATTGAGTACGCAGTAGCAATTTTCCACTGGTAAAATAGACAAAAAAAATACAGGAAATGCGCATGTCTACGATTACTGTACAGTATGTCTGATAAAAAAGATAAAGACGTCTCTTATTTTAATTAACATAAGATGTAATTAATTTTAAACACGAAAATAAATGGCAAATTAACTAATTAATAATTGCTTGGATTTACAACATGCATTTGCAATTCATAATGTCAACAGTTCCTAATGGTTAAAATTTGAAACTAAAATAACATCAACATCGTTTTTAAATAAACTACAATAACAAAATAATTTTATAGATAGTAATTTTCATAATTAAAACAATTACTGTGCTTGTTATTGTTAATTAGTGTTGCAAATATTTAAGTTTGACTAATGGAAAACCAAGTTAGGGCCATGAAATGAGTGTTTTTTTATTGGATATTAAATTCTGAGTTTAAAAAGTAATTATAGTTATTTTCATTGTTCCTTATAGGCTTTCTTTAAATATTAAACTTGAAATCAACTTTATTACAGAACGTCTTATAAATTTCAATCTCAAATTCAAGCCATTAGAACAGTCCATTGCAACCCTAAGAATAAACCTTGACAAATTAATTATTAAAAAGTCACCAAAAAGTAATAAAAAAAATAACACAATGGCACCCATGCACTGTATTTTCTTTTCATATTAGTGCAGCGTTTTATGTCATTTTCTTCAACGTTATTATTGTAAAGTGACACTGTAAACACGACAACTTGCACCTTTAAAAGTTGTGACAACATTAATAAATTCCTCAAGAAGCTCACGCATTAAGATGTTTAATATAAAACGACACATTCAGCGTTAACAGACCAATTTCAATAACATTATTCTATCTCAATGTTATTTCCACGGTCTAGTTATCGTCACATCGTTCAGCTTTCAGCCTCTATCATATAATATAGAAGCGCGTTTGCAAAATCAAAATGTTTCTTTTCTTACATAAAATGTCTTGTGACACGCAACCGTGAAATCCTTGAACACAAGCAAGGCTGTTCTATGTGCCAGGTCATATAAAAACACTAACTTTAAAAATAAGTTTAGTCAAGATACTGTAGATTGTTACTTTGCTTCCATCATCCCTTAAGCATATTGAACAAAAATCCTATTCGCTATCTACTAGATTTTAGGACAAAAACATTTCCATCCATACTTTTATATCCAGCGTAATTTTATCGTTAGACGGTGTAATATATTTTCTAACTCGGCGAGAAGAAACTAAGGAATCTCCCCTCTCTTATTTATAAGTCGGGTGATTTTCTAAACAGGAACATTTTTTTAGTGCCCATAAATAAACGAAATTCCAATAGCAATTTTTCCCATTTATTCCTTGCCATGAAAAAAAAAACGTTCCAACGTAGAAAATCAACCGGTAAAAAGTTAGTGCATAAAGAATTGATATTTTGGGCAAACAACCGTGACGTATTGTATATTCAAGAAGCAGATGTTCATTTTAACGATGGATATGATAGGAAAGTGACCATCCATCTTTAATGCCAAACGCACGCAATAACGCCTTGTTGAAATTTAAATAACCGTACATTAGATTAAATTAAAACGTGTCAGCAGTACAACTGTACATCATATGAATGCAAAATGATTGTTTTCATTCATCAATATGGCGTGATATAACTTAAGTCTTATACTGTGCAAACATATATTGTATTTCCTGCCCTTGTGTATGTAAAGTGTATCCGTTCGACTGAAACCCACCAGACAGCTGTTTAATGTTCTGGGCGGTTATGGTATTCAATAAAAATAGATTAATATTTAACGATCATTTGGCCCATTTTAACCATTCAACTAGCAACGTAAAAAGTGCTTAGGCATGTATGATTAATAATAAATGACGCCCGTAATACTGTAAAACAACATAAAGTCAATAAATATTACCCGCATAATTTATGTGCCAAAAAAAAACCCCATTCATACAGTAAGCAATATTATGTCCCAGGTAAATTTTAATAAAATGTCACAGTAGTGTATGGCACATCTACTTTTTATTCTGTGATTTCTTTCACAATTTTTTATGTAAAATTTCATACTTTGCCTAAAACCTCCAGAAATTTCATAGAATGTCAAGTAACCATACATTGCCTATGAGTATATAAAAAAATTATGACATTATACCCACATATCACACCCCTCTCTCTTCAATGAAAGTTAATTGAGCACTTAATTTACCAATTAAATGCACACACATGCGAATATAAATCTAAATACTAATAAAAACCTAGATTGACGTAATTATCAAATTTCATAATTAACCATCTCACTGGCCTATAGCTTTCTGACAATCCCTAACGCCTCATTCAACACGCACTTTTATTTAAACTCGGTTCAGCATAGCGTGACTTTTATTTACGATAGAAAAAGTACGTCATAAATTCTGACGTATTTTAGCAACATATGGGAGTAATGAATTTCAATACATACCCACAGTACATCAGCATTTTTATAGTACATACTGTACAAGTACAAGCATAAATGCACAATATTTACCCTTGAAAATTATATATTACGTTTCGTTTAGAGCATCGACGTGCTATCAAATAGCGTCGAACTTCATTTCGCATTCAATTCACACAAAAGTACAGTAACGACTACTTAGCTGTTCTTATCAAATAAATTTTACAGTTTGCCTCGAATTCGCTAAAAGCCACAAATTAAGCGCAAATGACCTGTGGGTAAATCAAATGTGTTCATTGTATGTCTTTTAGGAAAAAAAAAATAAGAGCTGTAAATAGGTACTCTGAACATACTGTAGGTTTAATTGCGTTTTTACCAAATACCAATTAATGTGTCGGTGTAAGTTAATAGCAAGTCCAATCATCGTGATACTTGTTAAGATAAAATGTGCTAAAAATAAGAAAATGCAAGCTACAACCGTTATGTTCAATTGGGTAAATTATAATAACAAACGCTAGAAAAAAAACGCTATTTGAAAACATATGAAAAAATGCAAAAGATTTATAATTGGAATTTGGAAAGTAAAACCGTCAAAAAACGTGCTTTACAATGTTGTATGTCTCATTATATTCGGTTTTCTCACAATTTTTTAAAAGACAAACAAATTCCAACATAATAATGTGCAATTTGCAAACTTTACTGGCATTAAAATATTCACATCATAGTAAATTTCAATATACTGTATTTAAAAAGAATGCATGACATAAAAAATACTTATATCTACCGGCAATATAATTAGAAAGTCACTGCAATTAAATGAATATTAGTCTAAGCGGACTAAAATATGTATTAGAAATGTTGCAAATGGGAAAGTGCCAAATTGAAACATCAGGCAACTTTAAAAATGCGTTTATAAAAGCTCCAGTCTAATATTTCTGTTTGAGCTGACAGCCAAGATGATTCCATTGAGCTCCAATGTGTCCCAAGAGATACTTAAAATGAGGTGTTTGTAAGTCAACACTAGAGTCAAACTATTGATTTTCACGTTAAAAATTTTTACGAGTCAATAAAATAGTACTTTTCCCCCTCCCAACACTTTCAAATTCTAATCTTAGTAAAGTCTTTATAGTCATAAAGTAGAATTCAGGTAAGTCATTTAAAGATAATTTTTCAAATCGTCTTAGCCGATATACCAGACTTAAGTTTATTCTACGGCCATATTTATGCGGGTTATTTAACTCTTTCATTGACTAATATGAATAACTTTCCATTTCCGATCTTTTTCTACGCTGCTTTCCATCATTTCCTGATTTGTTACCATCATACAAAAGTTGTCTAGATACCATTACTAATACATTTTGCTTGTCAAGATGGTAAATACCCGGCCATTTATATTACAAAATACTCATTTTTTAAACGTCACACTCCACAGTCAACACCCTACATTCCTTAAACATTTGTTTACTTGGATTTCATTTTTACAGCTTTTCTTCGAATGTCATCTTCAAATGTTCAACTGATAATAAACGGTACCCATTCCCAATGTCTATACCCACCACACGGAGCATATTTATTGGTGCAAGTCAAGTGGTAACGCCCAACTGACGTCAACAAACACAATAACACACAGAAAACCATTAACACATTCACTACAAAAGAGATGACTTATTTAAACCCCTTTAACTTTATCAAAAAAACAAAAAACAAAGTGGGAACTAAAGAAGAAATCTTCAAACTACAAAGTCACGGTTAATTATCCTTATCCAAGCTAAAATCAGTAAATGAGAACAACTTCAGATATAAAGCAAGCTTATGTAAATAATGCGCTTAAAACAAATAGCAAGGTTAAAGTAAAAAAAAAAATACGAGCTCATTATATATAACGGTTTAGTGCACACGGCACTGCAAAACTTAGTAAATCCGTTAACAGTTCAACAATTTATGTTACTATGTATGCACTTTTGCAGTTCTGCACTCTATATTTTAAAACGGAGAGTGCTAAGTTATGCATGTACTATGTGACATACAGTAAAGATCATCATGAATTACAAATTGTAATGGTCAAACATGCAATTCCCGTCAATAAAAGTAAAGTCCAATCGCACGTAGCGTCATGTCGTTATGTCGTATGTAAAACTTATATTCAGATCGACAACTTTATTTTGCTGTAGTGGTGAAGCCGTATGTAAATATTTTCTATATTCATTCAGATTTTATTTCCACAGCTGCAGTTCATATTGGAGTTTTGCACATTTATATCAAATACTACACTTTGGTGACAATAAAAAAAGTTTGCAATAAACGTTTTGGTTGAAGATGCAAAACTTGGCTTTCAAGAGTCTAATAATTTGGCTTCAGACAGCTTAAAAATCTAAATATGAATTCTAAGACGTCAAGTTAGATTTGTAATCCGCCAAATGTGATTTTAAATCTCTTTTTCATGTTGAAAATCTCATGTATAAGCATTTTCATGTGGTCCTTACGGCACCTCCAAAGTGCTAAAGCAATTGATTCAAAGATACCAAAGAGTCTTTTCAACTTAAAAAATCGATCTTAATCTCCGTAATTTGATGAGATTAAATTCTGCAAGCTTAACATCTTCAGTCATTTAATCCATGTAAGATGCGAAAGTTGAATGCTCACTTGGGCATTTGACGTCGGTTAAATTTTGCTCATTGAAGCCAACCACATACTAATTGCTAAAGTCAGGATGCCGGAATCAACGATAAAAGTTCTAAACGGCCATTGAAAACAGAGAAATTAAAGTTTTACTAAAACAGCATGAAAACACATCCTAAAAGATATCCACCAACGCATCTCATTACACTTTCTCTTTTTATTTATTCAGCATCTCCAAATCGACGTAACAGTATGTCACCCATTCAAAAGTTGAAACTGAGCCAATTCCTTACGCGATCGCTGCAATGTATTGTATAACCATGCACAAAAGTCACAAGCCATAAATATTCTGGCTAACGATCATCAATAAACGTTTTCCAATAGCCTTTCGAGCTCAAAATATTTCCTCTTTGCAGAAAAAAGTAAGCAGTTTCCCCCCTTTAAAAGCTTTTAAAAGGGAACGAAAACAATATTATCAGACCGCGTCAAAACGATTCTTCTGCATCCAACTTACCATTAAAAGTGAGAAAAGCAAGAAGAAAAAATCAAATAACAAAAAAAAATCACATCCATTGTGACACCGTTGATACGACACGATAAAGATATAACCGTTGAATATTTCCCAAAGAAAGAAAAAAAAACCTGAGATGACATTCTTAAAGACGTCTACAAAGTTCCCAGCTGGAAAAATGGTGCCAGTTTATGTCATCGAAACAGGATGTCAAATAAGAAAATAATAATAAAAAAATCTAACTGACTGAATAAAAATCTTTTCTCCCAACAGATGAAAACAAATAAAGGCAATAGCAATCTAAGTCATACATATTTATGAAATCAATACCGAAAAAGTTTTATATTTTTCTCACCATTGTAATACATGAAAATATGTCAGAAGAAATAGAAATTGCTCGACGAGATAAAAATAAATAAAAACACAGAGTGTAATACTGAAGTTGCAAATAAAAAAGGAATAAATAAATCAAGACAGGCCAATAAAACAATAAAATAGTAATCGATTCTTCTTCTTCCCCTTTGAGAATCTATCAAGTGATATAAGAATCAAAGAGTAACTTAACAACAGTGGTATTGATGACAACGACCCAAAGGAAAAAGTTATTTTTGTGGCAACCGAGCTTCTTTATTATCTTATGTGGCTAAATTTTACGACACCGTTGACCAACGTCGTGGTTTCCCTTTTCTAAACATAGGAACAACGCAATTCCTGTTTCGTTTTATGAGTTTTATCATTTTAACTTCAGTTATCCGTACGATGTAGCTAATCTACCTAATGTACCTCCGTTTGGCGGTTACTATGGTGACCAACCACTAATTCTTTAATAGAACTTGAGAATTTGGTGCTTAAACTATTAGGTGCCTTTCCCGGAAATCTCGTTAATTTCAGCCAATTTGTGAGAATCCATCGTCATCTTTCAACACAAACAATCTGAGCACCTGTCTTTTTTTTTGGTACTGTAATTGCATCCAATGCAAAATGAACCTCCGAGATTTGCAAATTCGCAGTATTGCAAACAAATAATACGAAAATAACATACACAAAGCTACACCAAAACCATGTACTGCAAAATTGGACCATCTATTTTGATTTTTTTCCCCTTTTTCAACAAATCGATTCAAATTTCTGAATTCCATTATAAAAAGAAAAGAACTGGAAAAGGCGGATCTAAGCCCTGTGGATAAGAAACACCCACAACTTTTACAGAAATATTCCATTTGTATTATGATTTTTGCCCAGTTTTCAAATTGTAATTTACATTTTATACAATGCAATGTAGTATTGCGCTGTACATCATTTTCTTTTCATCCCAACTTTGATTCATGTCTACCCATTCGCGAGTGTATTAAGAATTTACGAGTATGCCATACGGAAGCTTTTTGTACATAAAGTTCAATATAATGGCTGCTTAAATTGGGCTACTAAAGCCGACAAAACACGCTCTTTCTATTCAAAGTGCTTGGTTTATTAGAATTAACAATGAAAAACGCTTCTTCTCTACCGACGAAGAAACCAATGTTTCTATGCCAATGGTTTATAATTAAAACTACAACAACCTCGGCGATCAGAGTTGTTTAGTTCCGAAAGAGAACCACTTAAGTAGCCCACATTACAACAAAATATTAGTGTTTGTTGATACTTCATCCATTTCTGGTCTTTAAGGTGCAATTTGGCACTTAAAAACTTAAGTATGAAACTTAAGGTATGAAACTTAAAAACTAAATAAATAATTTCAGTATACACACAACAACAAAAGTTTTCTGGAAGTAAACATCAATTTTTGTACCAAAAATAATTTTAGTAATTTAAAAGGAAATTGTTTGGTGTGCCTTTAAGTACTGCATTTTAACGATTGGCTGCTCTTAAAACAATATTTTTCCTATCAATAATACTTTAATGGACGTTTCTAGTAATTTAGTTTATGAATTAAAGTGTGACATTTGTAGGAAACTCCATAACCGTTGTTTGGCATAAATGTGCCCATTTAAAGCCCGTTAGATAAAACGTTCATGATGTGTGTGAAACAGCCACTTTAATACAGTACTATGAAGTACGATTCTCCAGAGTAACAATCGTCGTTTTTCTGCCGGCTATTTTGCTTACTGTTGACCCAAATAAATATCCAACCCTTTTTTTATATATCCTATAACAAGGATTGTGTATATATTTGATGGCCTGTTCGCGTGATCAAAAACCAATAGCCAATGTCATTGAATGCACATTGAGCAATCTAATGTAGCAAGTAGGCGCGAACATAAACAATAAAACCAGCAAGTTGCAAACAAATAGTAATTTGTTGGAAAGACTGCAAAAACCATCAACGCCATTTCTGAAGTAAATAAACAAGGACAACATCGCTTCTGTGTCATTAAATCTTTACTAAATACAGTATTACAAAACTCAGCAAATCCACCAAAACGCCAAACCAGACGACTTCACGTCATTTACTGTAATTACAACCAAATAATAAGCAATTGTAGAGCCACAGCCACAACAAAATGACAGCGTTACTAATACTTCCGCTACTAAAAGACCATTACGAAGCTTGATTCTAGTTTTATTTTCCATGCTTTAATTTGCGGCAAAACACTAACAAGACAACAAAATACGCCACTTTTCCGTAGAAACATGATACCCGCGCACGGAAATGCTAATTACTCGTGTCATTTTTCATATAGCATAAGAATTTGCCGTAAATAATAAAAAGTGACATAACGATTTTTATCGTCTTATGAAAAGTTCATTGAAAATTAAGCAACCAATATTTCTAGTAACACGAAAAAATTGGATAGTGCTCACTAAAATACAGGTTTAAAATATGTAAAAAAACAACTAAGTTAATTTTAACCAAATACTAGTTAATTTCTTAACTACAAAGTGAGATTTTTCTAATTCTTTAAGTTTACTAAGGTAACCATAGTAACCAGCTCTTCCATCCTTCTGCAAATACTGGAGAAAAATTCCAATGCCAACATGACTATGAACGCGTACAAATATAAATAAAGCAAAGACAAATTATGACAACTAATCTTTTAAATATTAACGTTAAATTCATTGCCCACAAAGACGACATTCGTTGAACATGATAAGTAAGCTTTCTGCAAACTCTAATTACGCCACAAAAACCGAAGACAGCAAGCAGCTTACGCAAAGTCATTAGTCTACTCCTTAATCCCAGACAGCTTGTACAATGAATTTGCAAAGATGATATTCATACAAAATTCCCATGTACAGTACTGTAAATATAGAAGCAAGATTATTTGACAATCTTCAGACTTCAAATAAATACTGCAGCGTTTTGTTGTAACAAAAACCTTAAGTATAAGCTTACTCAAATTAATGCAAAACAATGTTGATATCAAGAAACGAAGCAAATTAATTACGCAATTCCCCAAATGATTAGCAATGCAAACGGTAACAATAATTATTAATGACTTCTCAGACTCAAGACTGCATGATATGAAATGAAAGTTAATCACAATCCGGTTAATAAGCTTTAAGCCACATCGAATTTCTGTTACCGGTAAGAATTTAAGAACGAGGACAATTTCATTTATCATTCCCATTAACTTAAAGAAAAATCGATCGAAACAATGAAAGAAAAAAATGCTTATTGTCAAAGATTCCTCGCGTCACTAATTGTCGTTCCGATTAAAAGACCGGAACAGCGTGACGAAAAGCAGGCAATTTACAAGTAACAATACAAGTTCCTTATACAGTACAAGAACTCATCAATAACTGGCAATAAACCGGGTGCTTCTCTAAATTGTAACACTTTTTTTGAACAAAGAAACGTGACAAATCGCAGTTTGAACTGCTGAAATTTAGTCCTGTTATTTTATTGGCTTTGTAAAAAAAAATATTTCAATTTAGAAAATCACCCGGCATAGCAGTAGCATCCGATTTTCCTACAATGTTGATCAATTACAGGAACTTTAGCCATTTAAAAACCTAATTAGTATGTAACCATAGAAAATTCCATTCATAACGAGAATGTCAAAAGCAATGGTCGATTAATTCTAAATTAATTCTTAGAGCAGCAACAAAAAATAAAAATGACAAAAATTGACAGAAGCTATTGCAACTTCCGGGTCTACACTAAACTTATTACTTATTAGTACTGTATTTCCAAGCAATAAAGTAAATAACTACATTGTAAAGATAAACATTTACTTTAACTGCACCGCTTAAAATTATTAATTCAGTTATCTAAACATCTGAGTAATGAAACATTTCATTAAGTATTTATATTTTAGTTGACAAACCATAGAGACTACAAACTAAATTTTTTTTTTTGCAAAACAAAACTTTTTTTTTAAAACTTTATTCGAGTTTATTAAACGCTTGAGGAGTTTTGTCTACCAAATATCCATTCAATCACTATCAGCCCAGAAAAATTACTTATTTCAATCGAATAACAATCCAAAGTTAAAATCAACATTCAAGTTTTTGTTTGTTTTTTTCGTTTAGTAAAATAATCGTATTGTTAAATGACAATGGTTATTGAAGCAGAAAAAGAAAATGCATAGCAATTTCTTACATTTTTCATAAACAAACCTGATATGCTAATGCCTTATACAATAGAAATCGTTATCAAATTTGTTTTCAAATAACCTCGAAAACATCAATTCGATTATATTTTTTATTATTTTAAAATTGGCACAAAATGGACTAGATAACGAATTTACTGATCGTTTTGCGCATGCACTGTGTCTTTTTATTGAATATTTTTTCAGCCAGACTAATCGCATCTGTACAGTATATTGTTAACGAAAAAAAAAACCCGACTGCTTCACTTTGGACATTATGTCATTCCCTATAAGTGAATTGTGGTTTAAGATACACGATCTTGCGAATTTATCGATATTTTTTGCTGCAAGTAATGATGGAACCTAATGAAATAGAGAAAAAGGAGCAGACTGTTACCAGACATCAACTTCTTACAATATGCATCATGTGTTATTGTTCAATTGATGGAAAGTCGCAATGGCATGGCCATATCGCTTCACCATTCACATTACTTTTAGTCTGTCTTTGGATATTGAATTAGGTGACATCACCAAAGAAGTATAACGTTAAAGCAATCAACCGAAACAATATAATAGTATATTCAACAAAAAATAAATCTACTGTATAAATTCCACCCCAAATTTCAAATTCCACAAAGTAATACACGTGTTTCACATGGCAATAATTCAAATGTTTCCTGAAAAAGATAAGCCAATCACTTTTTGCCTAATTTTCATAAAACTTTAAAAGTTAAAAATAACATGACAAAGAATTGATTTTTATATTTAAACTTATGAGGTAAGTTTTAGCTTCATAAATTCAATATCAACGTATTTTTACCAACAACAAAAAAAAACCCCAAGATATTTTTGCACGAATAAATTGAAGTCGAGATAGATCGATATAACGTGATAAAAATATCAAATAATTTCAGAGCTAATCCATCAACAATTTCTTGTAAGTAATTCTATCTTGAGTAAAGCATATTCAATATTTGAATTCAATTACATAATGCAATATACGATGCAACCTACAGTTCGTTACTTCAAAATTAAAAAAAATATTGCATTAAAAGATAGCCATACTGTCATATGGTAAAACAAATCTTGCACTTTTGAAGATTTTTCAGCAAAGCTAAAATACCCTAATAAGAAATGATGTTGAGTGTTCAAAATAAAAAATTATAAAATCTAACTAGCGCATTATTATCACTCGAATGATTCTCGATGTTTAAATTTGATAATAAGAAACATGAATGAATTTAAACGATGACGTAATACATAATTTAATAATACTCAAGCATTCACATATAAACAAAAAAAAACTTGTGTAATCATAGTAACAGTTACGTCAATAACGAAATTTTTTAGTAATTTCTATCAAAAAAAATTTGTTTATTTTAAGATATTTTTAAAATAACTCCTGCAATTCAAGCACTCTTATGTTGATATTTAATTTTTATAGACTAAAAAATTGTCTGAAAATCTTCAATTCATATTTATTAATTAAAAATTGAAAGTAATATATGAGAATATCCAGATACTCAATCCAGACATCAGTACAAAAATCAAATTTAACATGCTCGAATCAAATTGCAATGCGACTTAATTTCAATAATGCTTTAAAATGCTGTTTTCATTTTAATAAATGTAATATTAATATATTAAAAAGTTTACTTTTAATTAAAAGTAACTATGACAATCAAAGAATCCATATAACCAAATTTAACGATGCATTTAATGCAACTAAAAAGTTTTAAACAGTTCGAAAGTACTTGAAAGAATCAATATTAATTTAAAATTTATCTAAAATTAGCCATACAGTATGAATATCAAAATCGATATACCGCATTCATCCGTTTATAATGATCAATTAAGCTACTAGATTATTTATCCTACTACTTTTTAAGCATAACAAAAGTTCACCAACTTTTGTAACTTAAAAATATCATGAACCACGCCTAAAAGAGCTGCACAATGACAGAATTATCCCATGTCGGTTTAAAAATAAACCATCAATATTATCTGAAAATACACTAAGCAAAGAACGAGTGCAAGATCAATTAATCAATAAAAATAAATTGATTGGCAATACTAAATATAAAACTATTCACTCGTGAAATTTAACTTAACAACAACCCAACATTGTTACAAATGCAATAACAACAACATTAATTTTTTTTATTGATAAGTTTTTTTAGGGTTTCCAATCATCTACTATACATTCAGTACAGTAAGCATAATAAACAATGTAATCTGATCAATACAAAAGAGTCTTTACATATTTTTAAATAATCACCCAATTTATTTAAATAAGAAAAGCAATAATAATCAAAACGATTCCACTGACTGAGATAAATCCCAAGAGTATATTGATTTGCTAAAGATAATACAAAATGTATGCTAAACAGTAAAGCCTTCATAAAACAAAATCCGACTTCTTTAATGCTTTTCCACGATACTGTTTATCCTACTTTTTTATTAATCCTTTTTCTGACAGTTCTTGTTATACTAAACAACATTGTTGGACAATTTTAACTATTCATAAAAAAATTCAAATAAAAGATAAACACTTGAGGTTAACAACTACAGTAGATTTTGCACGGTATGAGCACAAATTCATTTGTTTTGCAAAGCAATCTTTAGAAATATTTACAGTATTTAAATTTACCTATAACTTTAAATAGAAAAACTTTGTGATCACTCTGTATGAGCTAAACTAAATTATTACCGGTACTAGGAATGAGTGCACTATTTTTTTTGTTGCTTCCGGCACTGTTTGTAGTCCAAAAGAATGTATAATGTACAACAAAAATGCCATGATAAGAAATTTTTAATACCAAAGATTTCATATAGTAATGCTGCTGTGCGATCTTAAACCATGTAATTTGACCTCAATTTTATTTCAAAAGTTTCATACAAATGTTTAAGGCAGTAGAATTTTGTTGTTGAAATTTATTATTTAGAAATGGCGGATCCACATTTGGAATGTATTTACCTTTCGGACACGTTTTAACATTGAATCACGATACTTTTTTGGTTGAAATTGTTGCTAGAGTAAACATAACGAAATATAACGTTGAACGGTTTAATTTTTAAATTGTATTGTACTGACTACATTCATTTTGAATGCGATGCTGAGCAAACTGATAAATATTAACTCTTTTTTTAAAAAAAAATCTACTTTATAAGTTCTCAGCGCATTTCAGAACGCAAAATATAAACTATTGGGTATTATCTCGATAAAAAAAAATAATGTAAACTTATAAAAAGAAAATTTTCTACGTGCAAAGTTACTCAAGCAGCAGAAATTTGTTATAAGAATGAAAATCAAAACTACAAGATTTTTGTCTTCATTTACTTTCTCTTTGCTTTTTCCCCCCAAGGAGCATAGCGATTTCTTCAGTAAATAAAAAAAATTCAATTACATGAAATATCTTCTATATTTATTCGTTTCGATATCAAATGTCAAATTTTGTTCTTCATTAAAGATACTGAGAAAAGAAAATTAGGTAGTTGATGTTGCACTGTAATTTGAATCTGTTAATTGATACTTATACTGTATAGTGCTTTAACCATTACGAGACAAACAATTTTAGCTGCTGGTAATTTAAAAACAAAAACCATTGTGTAAAAATATAATTTTTTCATTATAAGATTTAGGTTGTGCATAGCAAAAACGTTTCCATCTCAATGCTTTAAAATCTTAAAAACTTCCTTTCGAGTAATCGAAGCATTGACTGAAATCAGTCACGGAAAAATTATCTTCATTATTGCCATCATTATTACTGACTTCGTTGTCACCATAATCATTATCAACAAATTTAAAGTTATTCAGGGAATAATGGTGATTTTCAAACTTAGAAAACCAAATTTTAACAATCCCAATAAAATAACGGAACATGATCTTATCAGTTCCAACAACAACAACAATTTTTTTCTCTTCTTTCTGTATAAGGGAAAACAATGATACTAAATCTTGTTCATCAACATCAATAATTCCTGTTTCCTATTTTTCTATGGAAATAAAGTGTTCCAGTTTAGAGAATCAACCGGTATAGTGCAAGAGCGTCTCTCTTAAATTCTAATAATCAACGTTCGCAGGCAAAACCCAAATTAAATCTTTCCCGCTGTTAGAAAAATATAATAAGAAAAGAAAGAAACAACGTCACTAAATAAATACCAAAAAAATATATATACTGTATACGGGGTGTTTTTATATTTTCTTTCGGCAATGAATTGGCATTCTACTATACATTATCGACAATCGACATCTCACAAATCAGTCCAAACAAAAAAAAAAAACTCACTGAACGCCCATGTTTCTAACACCAAGACATCAGCATCATTAAGATAATAGATTTGTTTAGCAACAAAATTAAATTAAGTGCCAAACGCAGTCAGTATAGGGCAGTAAGATAGCGATAAATATCACACTCGTACACGCTTAAATTAAACACAACGTGATAAGTTATATCTTAAACACATTTCAACGTCATCTAGAAATATTATATACCGGTATATACTGTAACTTAGAAGACATGAATCTTCTTACTCCATAAAACAATTGCAAAAGAACACTGGGTATGCCATTTAGATAAGGCATGTTGTATATTTAATATTTTATCGAGTTTGACAGACACAAAATAATAATATATTTTCAAATAACAGCTATTCTTTTGAGTGTTGTATTATTTGCTTTAAAATATTCATTATTTAGTATAGAGTATCGTTGTCAATATCAAACCACTTAAAATAAATTGAGCAAAACAAAAATAAAATTGTTGAAGTGCTCTTATGTGACATTTTCTTAAAGAAATAATGTATTTGCTTTATTTGTTACAATTGTTAAAATAACATTTTAGATCGAATATTTACTGAAAATTAGCAAAAAAAAAAGTATTTTTTTAGCAATTTGTTGGTGATGGATGTCAATATTGAGTTTTTACTTTCTGAAATACCGGTATACTTTATAAAAGTGAATAACTTGATTTCTTGATTTTCTTTCGGCTAATAACCATTTAAACTAAAAATACCAATAAAGAATAATTTCATCAAATAATATGATGACCCCAATATTGATTTCTATATATGACATTATCATATATATTTCATCTCAATAACTACACGAAAGGCTGCTAAATATTGAGCAACTAAATTAAATGAACCAAAAGTACTTGTATGGTCAAAATTGCATTGACTCTTTACTCTTCGACTTTAAAGCTAGCCGCCTATTGATTATTAACTATTTCATAAATGACTTGAACTGTACTTGTATGTTCAAGCAGATCCGGTAGTTACCTTTCCATTCCTAAATTACATTACACAGTACTGTACATGTATCGTAAAACATCTAATCCATCATCAAAAAAAAATTTAATGCACTTAAATTGGAGATAGTGCTCGACAATGTCATAATGATTGTGTAGGTTACATAGTTTCTGTCGAATTACATTTAAATACAAAGTCTATAAACAAAGTTTTGATCTAAGCGTAGGAAGTAAATTGGTCTGCAACATCTATTTTAACAAAAAGTCATATCATTTCAAAATAATAATACTTGTAAGCAGTACCTAAGCAACCAGCAATACTGAACATAACAAATTGCAAAACAGAACATCTCTAATTACAATGTCATTAAATATTTGATTACATTTTATAACGGTAATACCGATGCTCTTACCTTTACCGTTTTTCAACTTTGACAGACAAAACAAATCGGTAATCACTACACCGATTTAAACATCTCCAAATTAAGCTCAATAAAATTCTTGATCGTGATTCATTTCTAAAACCAATAAACAACAACAATTTTTTTTTGCGAATAATTAATTAAATGAAATGCTATACGACTTTCTAATTAATTTCATTATTATTTTAACGGCGAATTAAAGCATGACGATAACAAAGCCGACATAAATAAAAATCTCAAAACACAATAAAATTAATTTTCAACAGCCGCAAAGAGAATTCAGCCATTCAACCTTCACTACCAATCTCAATTAACTTTCCCATTAGAATTAATATATGCAGGAGTTCATCGCCACTGACAACTAATTAATTATCATAATACACAATACAATATCAGAGCAATTAACGATATGAAAGTACACTAGTTCTTCCATCCTTGATATCTGTCGTGTTTAGTCAATGACAAAACATTACATAATTATTTTTTTATGTAATAATTTTAAATTGCACATTCAACTCCATATTTAGAGAACTCCTATTAGTCGTAGTGGATAAGTAATTTAAAGTACAGTAATACTAAAAACTAAAAAAAAAACTTTTGCTACAGAGACGTATAATTTAGTGATGCAATGCAATTAACTTTCTTAGTCGTTAAATTAGGCGAAGAGACCTTCACAATTACACAAAAAAAACTTAAAGAACTTAACTCTTATTTAATTGAATTGAAACAAGTTTCAGCCACATTTTAGAGAAGACATCTGCTGGCACCAACAATAATGCACTCTTCAAATTCTACACAACTGTACTTGTATAATACATCTATACAAGGCAAGCATTTTTAATTAAAAAAAGTTCGTTTCATTAGGCTGATAAGTGTGCTAAGTCGTGCGATCAAATTACTTGAAACCGACTACTGTAAATGCTAAGTCAAGAAAAGAAATTAACTCCTTAATTTCTACAACTTATCAACAACTGTACAACTGTACAATGGTACAGTACTTTGCAAATTAAATCTGAATTTAGAAAAAATTTAAACTACAATACACGCACAAACATCTGGAGATAAAAATGATATTGTATTTTTTGATAAAAGATTTGTATTTACTAAAAAACTGATACCCAAAGGGCCTAATCCAATGTTTTCAAATCTTTATCCACTTGAGACGAATCATCGACTTAAAAAGCCCGTTGGTATGCACTTTATATTCGAAAACAATCTCCAATAAAAACATGTTTTTATTATTATGCAAAATAAAAAAATATGGGACTAGATAAAAAAGTTACAAATTAATAAAGTTTCAGACTTTGATTGTTAAATGCATGTCTCAAGGTATTGTGAATTTAACACTGTTTTATTAAGTAAATATTTTGATATGCGTACTTTTCCATAATTTGCATAATCTCGGTCAATTCAATAACATAAACATTATTTTTTTTTAAATATAATGAAGGGCATTGCTTCTTCAACAGAGCTCCTCTTACACCACCCAACATCAAAAATCAATATCAAAATTTCAAAAGTACTTAATTCAGCGTTGTTTACTGCTTAATCACCCATTAACTAAAAGTGCAATAACATAATTATACGATTATGTAAATACGAGTGAAGAACCAGTTAACCACAGCTATTAAAAATTAACAACCTGAAAATGCAATTAAGCTTAGCATGAAGAGTATACAAACGCCCAAAAGCAGAGATTAACTATTTTTATTGTAAATGGAATAAGAAACAATGATATAAGTAATCAAACGAAAAAATGATGGATGTCTTTTCTCTATAAATTGTATTGTTTCAATTATGTACGCTTTCCATCCATTCATCATGTAACACGCAGCGTTTCAATCATTTACCACAAAAAGACCTAAATAGCTTTCTGATTACATTCTTAGACTAAGATCACCTAGGCTATTCACTAAAAACCTTATTAAAATCGATTTCCTTCTAAAGACTCATTTCGTTTTCGGTTAAGAAACGTTTGATGATTTCATCTTAATTGTTTAAGACACACAACTTTGTAGTCGCTCCGTCAATGTCGATGTCCAATTAAAAACTTTCCATCAACTATTACAGACCAGTCGATTACGTCGCTTAATTAACGATTATAACTCTAAGCCAGAATGAAATAGCTTGGATTACATTTAATCGATGGCAATCTAACACTATCACATTTCCGTAATTTATGGTCAAGTCAAATGCTATACGTTACTCGCCAAATCTGTCATTTCCACTAAATAAATACCAATAAAAAAGTAATTTGTCAAGTCGATTACATCGATACACCACCATGAACTATGCCGTACACTCAGTAATGTAGGAACAAGCAAAGTAAAACAGATCTCAATGACCTGGAGAGGTCACGAGAGTGTCGACGACTAACTTAAGACCCAAAAATAGTCCCGATTTAACCATAACAATCACCTATAATACTAAAATAATGATAGCACAAAGCCGTAAAGAGACAGTCGGTGTGGCAACACAAAGAAAACGCCAATAAAATATACAGATAGGTATATATACGATAGTGAGAAACAACTGAATAGTTTTATACTAGTGAAAACAGGAGATGAACGGATAAAAAGTTCGTCGATCCAAGATTTGAAATGGTTGAAAGTAGCATCTGCTTTTATACCAGTTTTCAATAACAATGACTTTCTCTACACTGCATCCGAGTTACATGACTCGATGAAACTATTTTTTTCATGCTCAATAGATCTAATGGAGATATTGTTTCTAGGTCCCATACAGCTTGCACTGAGATTATCAAAATTGCCACCGAAATCTTTCTACAAAATCCTAACTTCAAGCCCAACTTTAAAATTCATTGCGATAAAAGAAATATATTCACGTAAAATAATGGATCTTTCAACTTATTTCCTGCAGTCAGATAATGTTTCCATTTTAAGTAAACATTGTGAAAGTTTTATTGAAAAATATATACAGAAATTAAATTTTTTTAAAAAGAGATTCTCAATATATTTTGAGAAGCGGGTCACAAGAAAGTCTTCATCATTGGCTTAAGATGCTTTATTACTTACTTTATAACTAAAATTAATTTCTTCTATACTAGATTTAATGTTTCGTAAATTTTAAGTGTGTCTAAAATGCTACAATACTGTTAAATTTGAAAAATGGTATTTAAAACACATTAAACCCTATAGTTTCTAGTGTGTACGGTATTGTGTCTTAAACTATAAATTGATCTGTCACCAAACCGATGTCCTGAACTCATAAATTTAACGTCCAGACTTTTGAATTACTGTCGCTTTCATTGTTAGCAGTCATCGTTCTGGATAACGTTCGTCGAAAGCCGAATTTTGGCTCGTGGATCTTAAGTTGTGAAATTGTACAATACATAAAAATATTAAAGTTGATATATATATTGACCTTTGCTAAATGTGTCAAAGCCTGTGAGTAAATCTGCATAAATAGTTACTATGACACAAATTATTTCCGATATAAGATATGTCAAAAGAGACAAACTCAGAATAATGTCATGCACTGTCGAATAATGAACTATTTTAAGTTAAAACAACTTTTTTCCTTTCGGTTTTTTTTCGTTTACTTTTTCTATTATTAACGCTTCAACTCTCGTGTTCAATTTATCATAAAGTAGCGTAAAAGCAGATAAACATTTGAAATAATGCATTAAACCTACCCCTGGTAATACAAGATACAACATATTGAGTTATACCAAGTAAAGAAAACACCAATCGCCTTGAATTGAGTACACACGAGTACATTAAACTTTAAAATCTCGTAAACATGTACTGTATTTGCTAGTTTGCGTCTTGCTCATCACAAATTTTTAAATCAAATCAAAATAATATAAATTTATTAATGCAAGCTGATTAAATTACATGTTTGAAATTAATTACTAAATTTAAGCATTGAAACTCTATAGTTGCAACGACTATACAAGTATTAAAAAAAAAATTGTGCTAAAATAGATTAATTATCAACTTGTTTTTGGTTATAGAGCCAATTATGTTATGAATTAATTATCCCCAAGCAAAATGTGCATAATCATTGATAATTTTAATTACCAATGCTATTTTTAACTAATTAGATGGGATTTCTTTTACTTTAAAAAGTTCGTATGCGTTCCTTATAAATTTGTTGTAAAATGAATGTGTATGACGCATGCACTGTTTTCCCTATTTCAAACATAGCGAATAATGTACATACAAAATAATATAAATTTTAAATTAACCTCAAGTCTATTATTAACCAAAATCACAGTGTCATCAACAAGCAACGCACGAAACTAAAAATAAACCAAACTAAAATCGTAAATTGTTAAACCCAAGGTTAAACATATTGATGCCCTAATTTGAAATTAAAATGATTATCGTGTGTGAATGTACAATTGTATAAATGAAAATCCACGCACACAAAACAAATCTAACACCCTCGTTTCAATGTGGTGAATTCAATGGCATTGCGTTTTTACCGTATGTCATGCAAATGAAAAATAAAAATCACATGCAAAACAGCGATTGGCCCATAAACTCAACGAGTTCTGAGACCCCAGCGCAATCAAAACATATCCCACCTGTGTCGATCACTGATATTTACCAAACGGTTTAATTTCATGACGCAAATCGTATAAAAATCTTCTAAGAACCAGTCATTTCTAATAATGTAAAATTTGAACGATATTCCCTAAGGTTATGTTATCGATAGTAATAACAAAATATTGCAATAACAGATCGAAATTAACTTCTCAGCTTTTATTAAAAGTGCTTTATGCTCCGTAAGACAACCCTCAACTATGTCAATCTTAAAGAAAATGGCATGTCGTCTTGTAGACGACTAATAATGCGGTGCGGTTAACAAAACATTTACAGCTTAAACAGCAAATAAAATCAAAATTAATCCAAGCAAAAAAAAAACCAGTTAAATCGAAACCCTGAGCATCTACAGTAAGAAGAAGAAATAAAAATTTTAGCTTGTTTTCAATTTCTCCCCTTTTTGCAATATCGTGCAAGAAAATAATAATAATGTGAACAAGCTACCAGAAAATACAAGTAAACAGCCACATTTGTAAAATCATAAACGATTTGGTGAAGGTCAGTTTTAACCAAGCACAAAATTTAATATTGTTAAATTAAATGGGATTGTACTGGCATTAAATTTGTTGGCAACAATAAAATACCGCTTTCCACTGCACTGTATGCCCTACAATTACAAGGAGTTTACGGCCATTTACTCTCTCTATAAATTAAACGCACCCAAAAAATATAAATTAGACTATTTTACTCAGCTCTACAAGTTCAGTATGTAAGCTGTCAATTGCAACAATGACCATGGAAGAAAGACTGCCCTAAAACATCTGTAAATAACATACTGTACTATAGACCTTAAAAATTTTAAGCGGTCATATTATACACATAAAATCCATTACACAAAATGAACACGTGTGAGTATTCTACATTAGTGCAAGCTAAAAACATTGGACAATTTGACACATTTTATATAAAAAATATTTTTAGTGCAGCTATGTTTATTTAAAACTTAGGTAGCTCATATTTAATTATAATGATCCTAAAACTGATTAATTATGCGTATAACATGCTCAGTTAATAATAAACAAAAGTGTTTTGAAGTTTGCGTTCAAATGACATCAAACCAAATGTAAATATTTGAGCTAGAAATACAGCACTTCGTTTAAATAAATATAAAAAACATGCTTTAAATAATTGAAAATGCCCTAAAGAATTTCTGAAATCGATAAAAGCTTTTTTTAAAATTAACATTACAATAACAAAAGTACAGTAGTTTTACAATGATTAACCACAGAAAGTAAATTTGTGCGATATTTTTAAAAAAATGTATAAATAATAAGCTACTGTATTATCTTTTTCGATTAAATTCATGCGTTGTCTTCTCTGAATAAAGCTTTTTTTAATAAAAAAAAATTCATTGGCTTTGATCGTTCTTCCCCAACGCTCTGTCAAATTCTGCTCAAAATGTATTTAATTTAAATCGGTAAATAACAAAAAGTCCACAAGTTTAAAAAAGAAACCTTTGGGAAACATGAATGTACACTATAATCAGTATAAATCCCTTTTAATTTCTCTTTAATTAAAAAAAATGCAATAACGCTCGTAATAATAACTGACAATGTTTCTTTTGATATGACATTAATTAAACTTTCTAAATTACAAAAAAATTTAACAAACAGTGTCACTGCGTATTCAACCCCACAGGAAATGTCAAATCTCATAATAGTACATCTTTACAAAATACATCATTAAAATTGAAGTTTCGTTTTCAATGCAAATTGCGTAATGCTTATGTGTGTTGAAAGTGTCTTTTTAAAATACGGTGATTGCTTCGTTATTTCAATTACTTGTTCAACTTTAAGAAACCCATACATGAAACCAACAAAATGAAAGAAAAAAAAATACATAAAGAAACAGTTGGTAAATATGTCCACGCTATACAACTGAGCAACAACCTGCAGTAAGTTTATTTGAGAGATAATATTTTCAGTCGATGGTAGCCGGCAGGCAGGCCATCACTTTTCTTAGTTTAAATAGGCCATGTTAAGTTACTATGGTATTTCTATGTATTTGTGAGCTCTCTCATCCATTTCTTGATCAGTAACCATAAATCAAATGTCCAAAATCAAAACCAGTGCAGGTCTAGAAATCAAACATAAACTGCAGAAAAAGCAATTCATTTACGCTACGCCAACATACAAAATAATATAATAAAAGAAATAGGAAGAAAAAAATATTTCTAAGAATAAAAAGGGGAGAAAAACCATGCAAAACTTTCAAACACAGTAAAATATTTTTTGCTGCTTGATTCCGGGTAATTTTCTAAATTGGAACTCTGAATTTTCCAGTGACGATAAAGAAATGAGACTAAATCGCATCAGTTGCAATAGTGATTTTTCCTGTTTTATTTCTAGCCATAAAGACAAAAAGTGCCAATGAATAAAACAATTATAAATCTTGTAAGATTTCCTCGTTTCTTTAATGTCCTACAAGAAAAAACTGTCAACAAAGAAGTCTGTCTCATTATTATCTTGCCATACAAAAAAGCAAAAAATAAAACGAGACAAAATATTACAACTTTCAATATCGATTTGTTCCACTTTTTTTGGCCTCAGAAAAAAGTACTTCAATTTAAAAAAATCACCCGATATAACCATAAACACTTCAATTAACGTGAAATATATTCAACATCAATATTATGTAGAATGACAAAAACCGCTAGTTCAACTCAGCCATCAACTAAATAAACAGTTTCTTAAGACATTTTTGCATCCTACACATCTTTATTACACTTTATCAGCATTTTGCGCGTGTTAACCAGACGTTAGCGAATTTTTCTAAATTAGAAATTCAATACCAAACGATGGCTTTGACTTGGTGCTCAAGGCACTGCGCTAAACCAATGTTATTATAATGTATGTTAACCAACACAATATATCGCCTATTGTGTGCATACCGTGTTTACTTGTTTACACACTTTCAAAGTACTTCAAAGTGCATGTAGTCGTGCAAAGAACAACGACATTAGATAAAATGTGATATTTGTGATTCGATCGACTTATGAAAGTGTAAAGTCATGCAAAGCATAAATTCTCGTGATGCTTTAATAACACAACACGACGTCTCCATTAAAAGACATAAAAGAAAGGAAAAGGTGGTAATGCGCAAGCCTCAGAGCTTTGTAACTTTAAGCCGTTCATTACATAAATAAATTAAATAGCACGTCACAGTATTAAGAGTGAGTCGACCGCTGACGTTTTTTTTATTAACTTAAGTCAAATTCAACGACTTAGAAAAGACAAACAGCAGTCAACAAGATTTTAATGGCATGCAAATACTAATGAAACTTTCAATAAATACCCAGGTGCACTGCAGTGCATAGCAAATTATAACGTCATTTTTAAACTACACTGAAAACTGCAAATTGCAATTATTCTCAATAAAGATTGCCTAGTAACTGCAAAATGTTCACCCGGTAGCTGAAATTGGGCGTTTAATTATAATTAACTAATAAAAAAAGGTACAAAGACCTCAAAAGTAAAAATACATTTATAAAATACAATTTAATAATGTTGAGTTGCTTATGGCAGCGAGCAACAAAATTGACCGACATTATTATGTTTGAATATTCAAAGTTAGTTCAGGCACCTTGAGCTACATTAAACGTCGGAATAACAAATTTTCAGAGTGATGATATACTTCTAATGATCCTTCATATAAGTCGGTGCAGTTCTGTATGTCTTAATAAACACACTTAAGTGATTTACACATTTTGAATTTCACCTACCAACATACATTCGCTTTAACGCGTGAAATTGAAAAAAAAGTACGTGTCAGATAATAATTTCATCGACTTTCATCAATATAAAAAATGAAGAAATCATGTCATGCTATCAAAAAGAGAAATATATATTTTCAAGGCGGGTATTCGTTGCCTCTTTGAAGTTCTGAAGACACAATTTGCGCATAAATAAAAACGCTAATGCATCATAAAATGCGCCATAGCAATGCATAAACTTTGATCATACGAGTGCACATGGATCAAAAATATAAATTTTCATATATATATATCTCTATCCGCAAACGTCATCCACAACCAAAATATAATATTTAATCAAATATTGATGCCAACATTCCAAGTACCATCAGCACCGAAATGCAGTGTTAAGTTCTAACCGGTATTCCCAATAGGTAAGCTCCTACAGTTGAAAGTGCATGTACTTGTACAGTATAGTACCAGCACCAATATATAACTTAAGTTACAATAAAATATAAAAACAAATACATAAAATAATAGCGGTGCCTACATGCTGTATTAGATTTTCTGCAAAAATAAGTCTATTTTTGCATCCACAAATTTCAATGTCATGACAATAAAGCATACTAATAAAAAAAGCAAACATCGAAGCAGCAGCATTGTAAACACAAAAAATAATTAAAAACATGATTGTTTATTTTTCTCATTTTGTCAAATTCATAATAAGCAAAGAAAAACTGTACATGGAATGTAATAAATTAAGAATTCTGCATGCGTTATTTAACTTAAGGATTATTTCAAAAATAATTGAAAACTTTCATTAGTTTAAATTAATTAGTCTTTCCTTTAACTACCGCTTCAAAGCACTCTTTAAGAGTTTTAATTTTATCTTTTGAGTTTTTTAAAATTGGAAAACCATGACTACCAAATTACTGCATTTAAATTATAAATTGGTACTTTAAACGACAAAACTTTCCTTGCAGTTAAAAAAATGAATCCCAATGCAACATTTAAAAGTTTCATGATTTAAAAACATCAGTACGTAAGAAAATGTCAAAAAAACTATCGTCTAAAAATATAAACTGTGCCGCGTATCCATCAAAAATCCATTAAAAATATTACGTATAAAACATAAAATTTGTGAGGAAGCATATACCGGGTATGTAGTCAGAAATTTCAATCGAGCGTGAGCATCCTCATCATTACACTTCCATATATCCGCGTCTGTGACTGAACTTCAATAGCATAAAAATTCTTTTCAATACCAGCACAGACGGCAAAATGGCAGATATAAAAATGGAAAGATAAGTAGTGCACCAAGGCAACAGTTTTTCAGTACATGCATTGAAAATGCATTAACATAGTTGAAGTTGAAGTTTTAAAAGTCGAAAAAAACCGTCAGATGAACTTAAATTGAATATGCCAGATATTTTTATGGAACTACTGTATGTAAAGAAATGGAGAATGTAAACTATAAATAAACACCTTATACAGTAAAACACAGTAATACTTCAAAATGCTACATTTTAAAATTTAAAATGTAAGAATGATATTTTACATTAAATGTAAAATATCAATATTAATGTCAATGCTTAATCTTAATGTCAATGTCAAAAGCTAATTTGTTCAGTTTGAAAAATGATTTCCTCATTCAAAGTAGGAATTTACTTAAAACAGAGTAGCGAATTTTAAAAGCCAAATTCCACATCTCATTATGGGAAATTAAGTTAGTTTACAAGGTTAAACTATACCAACATAAAGACGACTCATTCATTACTATAACCTATCACAGATCTTTAACCATTCATCATGCTAACACAAGTCCCTTGATGGTTAAAAGTGCTTGAATCAAATCTCCTAGCAATTCGTTTAATCTTTATACGGTTATACCATGGAATTTTTTTATGTGGCGATAGAATGCTTATTCACAACTTCAAAAAAAAAAAAAAGAAGATCGACTTAGAAATATTCTCTTCCTTCCTAATATTAGTCTTAAATTGATATCTTCAAAAGACACATGTTCCCAATCTTGGTTCTTGCAAAAGGTGTTACGTTTCCATGCAATTTTTGCCTAATATTTCAGTTACTAAGGCAACTAACTATCGTTTTACAAAAATTTTAACATTTTTAAATTTGAGCTAAATAACTTAAGTATATCTACAGCATATTATCATCATTCTTCCAAGAAAAAAAAAAGAGCATTGTCCGTGATTTTAATCATCAACGTCGACGTTAAAGTAGGTAAAAATAAATCAATAATAATGATTTAACAAGACATTTTTGTATGTACGTAGCTCATTAACATTCAGACAATAAATTTAAAAATTGCAATGATATAATCCAGTTATTTTTTTGCTAATAAAAAGTAGTAATCGCTTGGTAATAAACGTTATAAGTTATAAAGTCGACAATGTCATCAACTCCCACAAACTCATTATTAATCCATTCACTTAATTTCTTTCTCAGCTCATTTACTAAACGATAAATTTATACTATATTTAAGAAATCACGCAGTTACTACACACATTCATAACTGCCTTTATTACATTTACATCGTAAAAGTTGTATCCAACTTTCACAAATTAAAACGAACCCTAATACCATCAATACCAAATTTTACGATGACAAACAACGTCTAATAAACCCACCGTTAAGACAAAATACACTTTGAGTGACTATGCAGTGTTATATAATTAACAAATTGCATAAGATTCTGACATTCTTTTCTAATTTCATTAACTTAGCGGTATTCAGTTGGGTATTACGACTCAGGGAACGCAGTATTACGACCGCTTAAGGTCAGAAATTCATTTCAACGACTAACATTAAAATATAATAATGCATTGTAATTTGATAAAGTTTGCAATAAATAGATAAAATGCATTGAAAGTGCATAAAAACTAGCAAGTAGGCTTAAAGTTTACTAAATCTTACTAAAACTACCCTTTAAAAATCGCAAAAAATATTTCGCTAACAAAAATAAACAATTACTATACGAATAAGGTTTAAGGGGAAATGCCTATTAATTTTTTTTATATTAAATGCAAAAATCTTTAGCTAACAAAAACAAATCATTGCTCTACAAATAAGGTTTACGGAAAAACGCCTATTAAAATTTTTAATATAAAATGCAAAAAAAATTAATTTCCAAAAATCAGCTGTATTTAAAAAAAAATGTTAAGAAATCAAAAAAAAAAAAAAAAACTTTAGATTAGAAAAGTTACGTAAATTACCTACGATAGATGACTCTTGTTGAATGTTAAATATTTTGGTAGTCATTAAAAATTTAGATAGAAAATAAAGTCATGGGCAAAAAAAAAAAATCCAAGTAAACATGTTACAGTATAAACTGAATTGACTACATTTCTTTAATAAAAAAACAAACAAGCAAAGTTTGCTTATGCAATATTGCCCTAAAAAACACATAATTTAATCGTATTCTAAATTTTCATTCAAACAAATTGCAATAAATATTTTCAATAATTCAATTTACTGCATATCCATCAGCTATTTCTTTTTCCACCATGCATTCAGTTACTTTACTTCATTAAACATGTAATATATGTTTATACGTTTTCTCCAAGGGCTTTTTGCCATTCTTTTCAACCGCCCCCAAGTTCCTACTAAAACACCGCACTTTTTACAAATGCACATACAGTATACAGTACTATAAAAGTACAAAACGACACATTTTTTTATAGTGTACATTCACCCACATAAGAATAAAAAAGTAATACAAATAAACACAAAACCAACTTTGTCCTCACAAGAAAACATACCTGTGGTGTTGAAAAGACGACACTAATGATCCATGCAAAGGCCAACATTATTTTTCCTCGTCTCTGTGCATCATTCACTTTCAGAGGATGCAAAATAGCAAAGTACCTATCCAGACTGATGCACACAAGTACCATAGAAGATAAATATAGTCCAAAAGCCCGTAAAAACAGTAAAATTTTACACGCGGCCTCGCCGGCCACCCACTGAATACTAATTCTCCACCCAATCTCTAACGGAATCATAACAAAAGTGACAATTAAGTCTGCAATAGCCAAATGCATAATCATCAAATTAATTCGGGACTTTCGGTGTCTGTTTCGAAAGAGTGACACGAAAACAGTCAGATTTCCAATGGCTGCAATTACAAACAAAACAGTATACGCGGTGATTCCAACAGTCAAACTGTGATTAAAAGTTAAGTTTGGGGGCAGTTTGGTGGTGATCTCCATGGAATCAAAAGGCGACAAGTCGCTAAAGTTATATGAAGAGTTGCCGTCATTACTTCCGAGAGTATAATTGACCTCTAAACTCTCGTTTGCATCCGTGGCCACGCAAGGGCCGACGGTCGTCATGTCGCTATCGCTCATCTCAAGGCCCATCGAAAAAATCCAGCACGGCCAAAAAAATCATTTTTTACTCGGCATAAAATTAAGAGACCCGTCAGAAAAAATGTCACCAAACTATTTATCATCTTCAGTTTGTCATCATGCAACGCTCGTTTTAAAATTTACAACACCAAAAAAAATATTTTGACGCAGATAAAACTTTTTTAAAAAAAATCAGAAAAAATGTTTAAAGTTTATCGAGAGGAATTTGAAATAAATTTTGAATGTTTTTTTTTCTCTCTCTCCAAAGGATGAGTGTGGAAGCATGAGGAAAATAATAGCATCAAACACGAAAGATCGTCGAGTTTTGTCAAGTGGCAAACAAGCACAACGCAAACATCTGGCTGGGCTCAACACGCTCAGGTTGCCTCATCGCACCATTGGTAATCGTCAAACCAGCGCATGCGCCTTTATTTCAATGATGATTTTATATTATGTTACTCAATACATGTGTGTATGCTGCTAGGTGAAATACACAATTGCATGCAGCAAGTATCACACGGTGCAATACCAATGCAATGTTAAACCCGCCCAACATTAAATATACGATAAGGTATACCTAGACCAATAACAAACTGCTCGATGTTTCAACTAAGCTTAACGCTACATGAATTTAGATTAAAAGTGACATTAGATTGCATTAGAAAAAGCTGATCTGGGAAAATTTAAAATTTAGATTTTCAAAATCTCAGTAGAGAAACATTCATCGATCATATTCATACAACAGTTTAATGTCTTGTTTGTTTCATATCCGACTGAATACATTTAATGTTATTGTTAAAATACAGCTTTTTTTTTTGCTTTCAATAAATACAAATAAAAAGAATATCAAAAAATCGATGATCCTGACGTATAGTAGATGGCAACGATTAAAACTTTCAATTTAATTGTAAAATACTTTCTACTGTTAAGAATTAATTTTTTTTTTTGGAAATTCCAAATTAGATTTTAATTAATAGTCACTAAAGTTTTCAGCTGAAATGTTACTTGAAAAGTTAACAAGTAGTGCAAACAACAATATTTTTTAAAATATTTAAAATGATGTACTGTGGCTCCAATTTTACTTTCAAACCCTATATATTACTATAATTTAATATTACAAATCTGAATTTTAAATTACAAACATCAATGGCAAGTCTTAAAAATTTAATGCAATCTTTATCAAATTTCAAGTAAAATTATTTCCCTTACTAACATAACTTCATGGCTTTACGTATAAAATCGGCAAAAATTTCCACAACAATAATGTCAGCTATAAACATAATTAGCATGCCATCTTTGCTGTTGGCAATAGGCAAACAGTCGTTTTAATTTAATAGTGCTCTACAGTCTACAGATACACTCAATACAATAGAGATAAGGCGTTGAAAAACATTTGCATGTACGGTAACATAAAATTCTTAAATTAATTAACAACTGTGCAATGACTTCCTACATTAAATTCGTTCATCGATATAGTCCTTGTAGGGGCACATGTCAATTTATCGATTTTTTCCCCAGTTTCCATAATATTCAAACATTCAGTAAACAATATTCTTAGCACTAAACCTAAATAAACAGGTGTTTAAAATAGAACTCGACTCGCATGGCCCCATTCGAGTCAATAAACTGATAAAGTTTAGCATGACACTTAGCTGATTTAAATTCCCATTAAAAATTAATTAGACAAGATAAACAAGAACACGCTACATTGCGTATAATCCGAAAATTTGATAAACTTCAATGATTATATCGGTCGGGGTTTAGAAACCAGGCAACCGCAACAAAAAATAATGAAAACAATTATTTTATAAACCAGCAAAAAATATTGTTCATTTGATAAACAATTCCGACAAAAAAATACAACAGATTAAGAAATCAGTTGAACAAAAAAGGGTTGTCAAGTGACAATCACTGAACTAAAAGAGTTACATAAGCTATAACTTAAAATTCTAATGCGTATGAAAAAAAATCAAACTTAATTCGATAAAAAGCACTACCGCATTTCGAGAAATACACAAAAAAACCAATTAACGGTGTACTAATTACTTAAACGCCAGATAGGCGCAAATTAGCAATGCGCAAGTAGTTTAAAAAATTGTTTGTAAATCGAAAACATTCGTTTTCATTAGTTCAAAGGAAAAAAAAATCAAACAGGCTTTCACATTCAATTACTAAAACAGTTCTAAAAACAAACAAAAAAAATTAAAAAAAGTCGTTTTCCTACTTATGTAAATGGCGGCGTTTTCTGCCCTTTAGCTAAATAATGCATAAATGATTTGTAGCTGTTACATAACCGCCAAATAAATTGACTGTCGAGATTGAATTAAGCGTACTGAACACTTTAAAAGCAACATTTTCTTTACAACTCAATGAAAACAAGATAAATCCTTGCATAACAACTCAATTTGCATTAAAGTTTATTTCTTCTTAATTTATTCTAAAGCTACAGTAAATCAAATCAATGTATTGATTATGATATCCATAGCAGTGAGTGAAGAGAAGCCACGTCAATACTCAATGCACTGACCACCGGCCAAGAAACCAGCAAAACACACATATTGGTCTTGCATTTCGGCAAATATTAAATATTAATGTATTTCTTTGCCCAACTTAGCGCATTCATGTTTACAAGCTCAAATGTTTACGTGTACACTTGGGAATACAACTGAACATGTCAATATTTTAATCTTGGCAAAAGTCGATCAATATTTTGCCATTTGATGTTGCTGCTTGAACATTAAAAAAATAGACCAGAGACAGCTCCTCCCTCGCCATTACTAATGCACCACCTCTGTACAGTATTTCTCATTCAAAAAAATTTACAACTGTAATTTTACACGCTTTCGATTTCACCATACGCCCTGTTAAATTACAAACTGTCGTAAACATTGCAACACACCCACCAACGCTAACACCAACCTTAATACAGTATATGAATAATACAATGAATATAATTTCTCCTTAAAATAATTGTGCTGTAAATAAACTTTATCATTATACACCAGAGAGTATTTCAAAAATTTCAGTAGTTATCGAGCATCTCGTTCATTCCTTTTTTTTGGGGAGGAAAATTTTATTTTTTGAATTTAATGTCACAGAACCACATAATTTTTAATGTTTGGTTATAGAAACGTACTGTAACTATATGAAACCCAATAAGTACCTCTTAAAACAACTTTATTATAACAAACTGTTGATAAAAAATCGTTAAAATTACACGTATAAATTTATACTCATAAATCTTCAGTAAAATAACCGTTAATATTTGATATGAAGCAGTACAAAAACACCAACTAAAAAAATTATTTTTTTGTAAATGTACTTGTCAATTAAAATGAAAATTCAGTAACATATGCTACTTCAATTGACGACATCCGTCATGATAAAATAAGCTTTTACAAACTGTCGTATAAATTGTTTTTGTTAATTTCTGCGACTCAATTTGTTTATTCAGGTTTTTTTTTATTTGAGTAATAAAACATCCTTGTATTTTTTTGTGAATTTTTATTATAATGTTGTCATTCGTATACAACATAAAAACAATGTTGACAGCTGAGAAAATTCTGAATCACTGCTATTGTAATCTTAAAAATGTACAACTTTCATCACAGCATACAGTTTAATCAGCTAATGTCTTTAATTTTTTATGATTATTTACGTAAACACAATATATGCATTCAAAATGTAACTAACGATAATGCTGTGTTACATTATACTGTATAACAATAAGCATCTCAAAATGACAAAAGCTATAAAAATATTTCCCCTCTTCCATCACCATAACCAGTTTTATAAAAGACATCAAACACTTTGAATAAACATATCAAAATAACCAACATTAAATAAAACGCTTGGATCGATAAAACCAAGACCAAAACGTTGAAAATGCTTTTCAATTTTTTTTAAACTATCAGTATTATAACTTATTTTACGATAAACTTATTTGTACACTAAGTGTATTACTTATAGCTTTTTTTACTTATAGCTTATAGCCATGTTACTCGCACATCACAAATTTGAATAATTCAAAAAGAAATGTTTTGCATTCCAATAATTAATATAAACCGAAACATCTAAAGCTTTTATCAAGTGATATCAGATCGGCAAGTCCCCATAAAATACATTATTCAATTCCTTTATAAGATTTTGTAAAGTTTTACTCTTTTTTTTGTTTTGTTTGTATTTAAAGTATCTTTTTTCATCCGATTATCGATTGCCAAAGTTGTCAGGGCATACAAGTTGAGAATCATTAATATGTAAGTTACATTATAATGTACTTTTAATACAAAAGTAGAAAAATATAAGTACCGGAAGTGCAATTGACCAACCATAAGTACTGAATCGATTCTTCCCAATGTTACATTTGCAGTAAGTAGGTATTATATTGAAGGTTCTTTCATTACATCTCTGTATTTGTACACTAAGCTACAAACGTTTCTTTTTCTCGTTATTTTATATATATAAAAAAACAAAATACTTTTATGTCGTACTACAATAACTTCCTGTAACAACATACGGCTTCTTAAATGTCCACGTAAAAAAAACAAGCTCACGTCAAGAGTTTCAAGTAAGTGTATTTCTGTCCCAAAAAACAAGTGCGTAAACGCTTTAGCTTCAAATGACATGTACAGTACCGGTAACGTCTTAACGAACGTACTGAACACGTTGAAAAATGTTTTAAAAGATGAACTACGTGCTTAGGTGTAAATACAGTAACAACAAAGTGCAGTTATGCCCAAATGGAATCCGACCAACAACAGTCCCAATTCAACTTTCTTAACAGTGTTTGCATATAACAAGTTCAGACACGTCAAACGTGACGAAGTGGCAACAGAAGAATTTAGTCTAAAAATTGTACAATTTAAAAGATCTTTTTCCAATAAAAAGTAATAATTATTAACACAATAGCCATTTCAATTTCAAACCTACATAGTACACGGTAATTAAGCTAAATAGGATATCAATAGCTTTTTTTACAATACCCTGCAATATCAGTATAGCAATTAAGTTACATCTTATTACATATCACAACATAAATAAAACTATAAAAATAGTTATTGCTTACATAAATATAACATATTAACAAACGTAAATGCCTATAAAAGATTACTTAAATTAATTTTTAGTAATAAATATCTTAACTTTTTATCTTTATAATATAAACCTACACATTAAGTCAACGCAATATACTCCTACAAGCTTCTAAACGATTTCAGTTTTTTAAATACAGTAGAAATGATCCTAGACACCATAAAACATCCGCATTATATAACCTTTACGACCAGTGACGTCAATGGTGTAAAGACAGTGCAACTGCACTAGGACCCACTAGGATAATATTATCACACAGCTACAGAAAATCATAATCTTACAGTGAAATTTATCTGTCTTAAATATGATATTCAGCCTTTGAAACTCTTTTGGAAAATTAATAATCTTTAAAAAATAAATCAAATCAGAGTTCAGTTACATTTGCGTTTTGAAAATAAGATTTACTACAATAATCTAATTACAGTAGTTAGGCAGTCGCATAGCTCAGTCGGTTTTACTTAAGTTAAGATTTCAATAGTTCCAAGTCTCGACCACTATCAACTCATGAGATGGATAATAGATTTTTTCATCCATCCCTCCCCCGACTCATCCCAATGAGGATAATAATGGTTGGAGGACCAGCAGAGACTTGAAATAAAGGATTTATATGTTGAAGTTTTAACAAAAATAACAGAAATAAAGGAGAGTCGTGGGCGACATGCCTGAAAGCTCCATGACCCCATTCTATCATATCTTGTAACCCATAGGTTAAAAGACGTAGCATTAACTTAATGATTCCAATAGTAATAAGCCGAAATACGATTCCCAAATTACAAAATCATAATTTCGCAGAACTTTCCTATTTATTGGACTTATTGGTCATTAAAAATTCAAATAAAAAACATAGAACTTCAACTACAAAAATACCCAACTTGAACTTCTTGCTTTCCAAATTTAATAAGATCTCAAAAACTAAATTCGATATTTTACCTCTAAAAATCAACTGATTTGAAAGAACAACTTTTGCTACGTGACATTTGGAAATGTCAGCAAAATAATGATCTCTACAAAAATTTTGATGTTTCGACTTAAACAAGATAATATTATAAACGTTCTCCGAAAAACTGACAATAAAAACTCTTGCATTACAGTCATATCCAATGAACATACTCCTTGATGGTCCCAAATGACACTTTGCAGTTAGAGAACGATATTAGAGCAACGCCTTTCAGTGCAAGTACCCCATCTTTACTAATAATAGTCTTATGTAATGCGCTCTGATTTAATCAACCATTTATTGTCTTTCCTATCAATTCCAGATAATATACATTAAACTTGTTCCATCAGTCCAATCATGCTAAGCCGTAAATCAAACCGTTTTTGCCTCATTTATAGCAACTCGATGACTACACAGTAATAATTTAATTAATGTGAGCTGTCAAAAGATACCAGTGCCACACAAAATTTTAGTTAATCAGTGTTATTAAACTGTAAACAGATAATACAATAAATGATTAATGCACATGTGAGATCCTTATCTTTACCAGTATAAACTTACACACATATTCAGTACTGTAAATGAACTTGAAAAATGATAAATCATCATTAATTTACTAGTCATTCATCAATATTATTAAATCTCATTAATTAAACGAAGAAACATGATTCGACGTTTAGTTTTATCATTAATAAACAGAATTACAGCTAAAAATAATGATTCAGTGAACACCTGAATATGAATGACGCTTCTAGGCTCATACAAATCCAATAACAACGTTATAATAATGCTTTATAAATTTATAATAGATTCACTGTGGAATTCGCAAATATTTTTTTAAAAAATCAATTAAAACCTCCAGCAAGTTAGCAGCCTAAAATAATTATATATTCAGATATTTTCTACAATGTATAAATAGATGTAAATGAATTCTTCAACATCTGACAAGGTAAACAAAAAAACACACTGCAAAGTCCCTGCATTAAAGTTTCTAAATTTAAACACTTGCATATCCGCTTCAAGCCTTACAGCAAATAAATTTAATGATTTAAAAATAAAATGTTAATGGCCTGACGTACAGTAAATTGGGGAATTTCATATTCCATTCACCTTAAACAACAAGCAGCAATAAGAAAAGCTAACATAGTTAACTCAACATAAAATATAAAAGCGTTGAAAAGGATTTTCAAACTTAATCAATTTACTCACTCCCCTTTGATAGATTTAGCTTATAATAAAAAGAAAAGGATTTCTTAAAGTTCAAGTTCATACTGTAGATAAAACCCATCAGATCGTCTTTAAAGGAGATCAAAGGTTTTCGACATACCGCACATTAATAAACACAGATTTACATATTGCACAAATTAGCATGAAAAAGCAAATGACGCACTTCAAATAACTAAGTTTTGCTGTGTAAATAATTAAAATAATTTCAGATACCTAATGTAGTAAAAAAAAAATATTAACTATCTAATTATCGACTGCTGTTACCGTTATTATTTAATTATTATTATTATTGTTATTATCGTTTATCATTAATTTCATTTAAGAAGCTTAATTAACAAGAAACCTTAACAGCATCAACCAAATTCAAATTTTATAAAATTCATTAATAAGTAATTAAGCACTTTGGGTTTAATTACATGTTTGTTTACGTCATAATTACCAAGGTCAAAAATGTCATCGCCCTTTTTTCATTTACTATCAAAACTCTTACAAGTACAGTACATGACTATAAAGGCAGTGGAGCTTCATCTTTTAAGATTTAAGAAAAGATCAACGCTCCTACTGGAAATGAGAAAATCCATTAAATAAGTAGCTATTAATCTAGTCAGCTGTGACTTCAGTATTTCACAGATGGAACACATTACTCGCAACAATAATATCAGCATGTGCCTCAAATATCCAATATATCTTTCTACCAGTATTTTTTTAAATAAAAAGTATTTTTAAACTACCATGAAGCCATATACAAGAGAATAACTGAAAGGGCAAAGGTATAACCTAACATTGTCATATCTTTATTAATCCATCAAAGTGTCTATTTTATTTACTCTTGAAAACTGATAAAAAAAATCAATTGATGATTAATTATTCATGCATTAAAGTTAGCATTATCTTGCTAGCACATGCTTCAAACTCCTGAAGCTTCCGCCCCATCGATTAAAGTACATTTTGAAACAAAAAACATTTTCTTTATAAAAGGGTCAATTTGAAGTCAATCTACAATCATTAAAAAAGATAGGTACTTCCGGTAAATTATCAACTGATTAAAAAAGTCTAGACACTAAGTTTTCGTTATTTAAAGATGAACGAGAGTGCCCCGAGCCACTTAACCAAAAACAAAATGCTAGTTTTGCTATTAATTTTAATGCATGAATATCAAAACAAATTTTACTTAAAAGCAAATAATAATATGGTGGTGTTTGTGCTCTATAAGTCAAATAACTTAAGTGCCAAATTTAATCGCAAACTCATTTTTCTCATCTCTTGAAAACAACTCATCAATATTAAGGTAATAGACTGCATATAATATAAATAAAAACAAAACATTCATTCACTTATAAATGAATAAACACTGCCTTATAAAGTAATAATCTTAGATGAGTATGCAACAAGAGGACTGCGACGGTCAATGTCGTTTTCATCTAAAACACATTGACTTAATATTCTGCTTTAACCTGGTGATGGAAAGATTAACACCGACAATGACAATAATAAGCAGTAAACGAATGGGGCTACTGACACGTACTACTTGATCAACAAAAACCATCGCCATATTACTTTCAGTGCAAATGTACGCATTTTTCCTACTTGCCCAGTGTCATTGAAACTGTTTGCAAAAAGTGACATCAAATATTCATTCTTCTACGTTAGTCATTTCTTTACCCTCAATTACCAAGTGCATATTAACTTACATTATACCTTAATACAAAAACCGCTTTTGAAAAGCCCTAAGTTAATATGCAGTAAAGTCACACTACACATACTGTACTTACGCAACTTTAATGCCCGATTTTTGTTGCCCTTCTTTTATCTGTTACCTGAACCAATAAACTACGAATTAATGATTTAATAGTCAAATGAATAGTCGACGTAATATGGCGTGCGATAAATATTTGTTGTCAATACATAATCATGATTCTTCCAAAGGATATATTTTTGCTCTCACACTCGAGAATCTCTCACATTTTAAATAGAATTTAAACTTTAATCCCTTGTGGATTTTTTACACCAACGCAAAACCAGAATGATGTTCAAACTGCAAGTTGCTAAACAACGTGATCGTCACTAAAAGTTTCGCTTAAAATATACATAAATTGGTTTTCTAATAATTAAATTACTTAATTAAAAACTAAAGACAACTAACTAATTATATCGCGAATTATTCGCAAGCCAGACAGAACTTTAAAGAGAGCTATCCGAAAAGTTCCCCCTTAAAAGCAGGCTTTACCGTAATTGAATTATTAAAAAAAACAGTGTCTAACTTACTTTATAATTAACTTACTTTACAATTAAATAACCTAAAACGTTTCTAATTAGCACAATCTAAACTTAATACTATTCTAATTCGATGTCAATGTAAGTCAAAAATTAAGCTAAAATTGAAAAACAAAAAAAGTTTCAATATTTTCCAACAATAACTTAAAATTTGCTTTAAAAAAAACTATACTATGTTGGTAACACCAAGTACATTAAACATGGTTATAACGAACAACCCAAACCAAATCTTTAAGTGCTCCCAAAGGTCTAAATTAAGAATTGATTGCAAATATTTAATACGGTATCGCCCAGTACCCGGTAATTCATTTGACAAACCGACCATTTTAACTCATTTCAAACCGGATCTTGTGGTAAGCGACAATTGAATATAAAAACTAAACAATAAAATGCCCTTCCATCTCTTATCAAAGCATCTCGTCGCAACACTTGTTATTAAACTGGTCATTATTTGATGGATCCATTAAACTCGACATAAAATATTTCCATTAACAACTCGATATACTGTGCAGTACGTGCTTCTTCAATCACACTGCTGCACTTCCACAGTGCAAATAAATTCATCGACCCTGCCTTGAGACATCTGGCAAAATCAATGTTAAGTATTAAAATTTCAAATCCAATTTAATTTAATAGAAAATAATACGATGATGAAAAAAGTAACACGCGATGGAGGTTCTTAAAACTATCAATAATTTGCCAAGTCCATAAAAACAAAAGATAATTTCATTTTGCTTTAAATTTTTCATTCAAGTGAAAGCACTCTTTTGATTTACAAATTCAAGGGAAAAAAAAACAGCAAGACAATGACATCATATAATGTTTATATTATACAGTCTCCCCCCTCGAATAGGCTCAAGTTCACTGCCATGCTATGTGATTGGCAGTTTGATACATATGAAAATAAATGGGAAAACTATAAGTAATAACAACGAACTTTCAACAAGGAAAGAACTTAAGCTCTTCACGGTTATTATTACTTGCCTTGAGAAGACAACTACTGTATATACATTTACAAACGCTATAAAATTACAAGTTACCTTTTTCAGACCTTGGTCGTCTCAAAGGCATCATTAGCACCGCAGAAAAGTAACCAGAATACTGCACGTAGCTTGATCAATGTATTGGATCAATGAACTTCGATTTCACAAACCGATATGGAACGCATTTGGAAACAAGTTCATCGTTGTTCATGCCTATATGAACATTTCTAAGAAGCAAAAATAAAAAAAAACTACCAAATCGAATCACTGTCGATTTAAAAAGAACTTTAAATTATGAAGCTGAAGTTTCCATTCAACTCACAAACAAGCAATCTCGACAACTACCAATATACAATAAAGCACTTCAATAATGATCAAATATATCCAACTAAAAAAAAAACAACAAATAAACGTGTATAAAAAAAAGTAACTGTCCCAGTTTTTAGTAAATTATGTCTTTAAACAGCAAACGATAACATTGAAACACCAAACGAAGTAACAAAAAACCCTTAATATTGCAACCGAAACGGAAAATAATGTCACTGGAACATCAATTACTTACTCAAAACGATAAATACAGTTTCTTAAGCAGATGAAACATCGAATAATGTCACTGAAGTCGTAAATTGTGCCTCTAAAATACGTCTGAGAGTCATAACAATGCCACTTTGCTATCAAAGCATCAACTAAGTAAATGAAAAGGAGACTCAAGCAGTAAAATCAAAAATAGCATTCAGTTCAACAAAAATAGCTCAATGTAGTTGGTACAATTGTACATTGACCTTGACCGAAAGAAACAATAAACGCCAGAAAAACCTCAGATGGCTAATAAGAAACCCAATAATTGTTCATAAAATATCCAGAGCTGCCTTACGAAATTAAAGGACCCTGGTAAGAAATTGGGTTATCTTGGATTTTATTCTCCCTTGTCCTTACCCCCTTTTCTACCAACTTTTAGTGTGTTTAACATACTCATATTTGCACTTGGTTCGGCATTCTTTTAATTCATGACTGTATTTAATCAGGATTCTGTAATCTAACAAAAAAAATCTAATTAAATGTTAGGCTCTATTACGCCAGCTACTGTACGTATACCTGTTTAATAAATGTCTTGCTTAATAAATAAAAGAAACGAAAACAATTAAGAGAATGTCTGCGCTTATGGACTGATATATACAGTAAAGTGAATTGAAGCAGAAAAAGCGATAGAAATAAAAACATATAGAAGGCCAATGACTGTAAATAGAAAAAAAATAGACTTTTTTCCCCTTCAATGACATCGCCTTGTAGTACACACGAGTCACAACAATCAAGCGAACTGTAAGTTACAGTACACGTAACCAATCGCAATTCCGGAGTGCAATCACTCCGTATTGTCTCTAAATGCCCCAATCCTTTTCATTTTGCTGCTTTATAACCTTGAATATTGCTTTTAACCGATCATCCTTACTTCTACTTCATGGTTACGTGTAGACGATACTAATCTATCAAAGCATCCCAAATTCGCACACACGTTCAATGGCCGTATAAGCTTAGTACTGATATCCGGATATCAATTACATTTACAGTTAGCTGACTTTTGCCGAATTTCTCCTTTTAGTTGATTGACCTCATTATTTTATTTTGCTAAATCTTGTTTGGAAATATACTGTAAATGAATTGTTTTAGACTGTAGATCTAACTTAAGCTTGTATAGTATTAAAATACCGCTGCAATTCTTTTACTACAAAATCGATTTCCCAGAATTCATTCACGTTTTTCTTTGTGTATATTTTGTTTTTACGAATGTAATATACAGTGAAAATCGTTTGAAACTCAATTAGCATTAAGTAATAATGCGATCCCGAAAAACTATTACCGGTATGTATTTTCAAACATGTTTTTTATCTTTAAACTCGAACAAAAATTTTATCAAAACAAATAAAAAATAAATAATTTTTTTAAATGTTTTGTTAAAAAAAAATAAAAATACAGTGTAAAATTAAATAGTATTTTTATCAAATGCATCTATACACATGTATAATAGCTTCAGATATAAATAGCACTGTATATCTAATAAATGTAATTTTAGTGAGAATACTGTATAAAGCGAAGAAATATTTCGTTCATGTTAAACGAATTTCACTGTAAAGTACAAAATTTCCCAGACAAAGATTTCAACATCTTAATTAAATAAATGGATTAAAAATTCTAATTATAAATTCTAATTCGAAAACTCATTACTAATACATTTTTACTGAATATACTAATATAATTTTCTAGTTATAAAGGCTCAAAAATTTTTCATCGGTAAAAAATGTAGACAGCAATTATAACTAGCAAAAGTGCATTCATGCATCAAAACCAGTTTCAACGGTTTTAATAAATTTACAGAAGATTCATGTAGGTTTTATTTTAACCGGCTACGTCAAAACTTCTATTATTTATAATCCAAAAATAAAAAAATAAATCGATAACACATAACTTCTAGAAGACGTCAACCATCGTATATTCTATTTTCCAACTGAATTTTATGTTTTCAAATTCACAGTATTTACAAAAATGTTAGTCGGATTTCGTTTATACTGTGTATGAAACTTTAAATAGTAACATCTCGGTATAACCAAAGTTAGTACCGGTATCTACATTCACAAACATCGATTTTTGATAAGAAGAAACCGTACAGTGAAAATAATTTTTTTTTTTGCACTTTTAAAAACAAGTTTTTACAAAAACCCAAAGATCTTGTGACGTTCACTAGAGTATTTTTCTGGTGAATCAGGTGCGAGATTATGGTTTCCGTCAAGGAAGCGAACAATGAATAATAAATAGATCATTCAAAATATAATATTCGTGCAAATGTTTCAGGGTTTTGTCAGAATATACATTGTCATGAGATTCAGTGGTTGATTTAATTTTTATACTACCCAATATGCAATTTATGCCAAATAAAAATACAAAATACGCACGTCTCACGTACCGTATGACAAAACAAATTAAGGGCATATGCTTTCTTAGTGCAAATTAACTATATAAGTAAGTTATGTGAAAATATGCTCATTATTATGCGACCTACGTTCGTCTATGTAACAGTTTCATCTAGGTATCAACTTTTCAGCTTATTTGTTCACAATTTGGCATTCAACGTTCACTTGTGACATGCTCTTCATCACCACACACGCCCTATTACACTTGCCAACATCACAAGAAGTGCTGCAAATGCAAGGAGAAAGATCTCCGACTATTATGTGACATTTTCTTGCGTTTTTATACACATTACCATTCCGAATACGTATTTAACTTAAGACGTATTTCTTTCTTTCTCTATGGAAACAAGTAACTGCTTCCAAAATCTTTAGTCAGGTCACAACTTACACACGCTGTACTTGCACTAAAAACATCACGTAACTAATTTAATTCCATTAATTAACATAAGCAAACCTTTTACTGCGACAAATTAGCAGTTCAAGTGATCAAATCACAACTCAAGACAACTACGGACGAAATTTGTTTTAAAAAATGCTTACGTCTGGATTTCTAAAACTAATAAACTGATATACTATACTATCTAAAACTTCATGCGTCTCCATTATATCAGAGAAAACTGGAAAGAGCCACTTTCGTTGATCAGTTAATTTCTTAACTTGAGCAGATGAGATGGTCCTCAATGGAATAACAGCTACTTAAACATTTTAATATCCTGCAGTATATTACAAAATTGCACTTACAAACTACATACAAAACTACGCATACCTGAAGCTGTAATTTTAGCAGTAAGCGTCATTCAACATTCTAAATAAGTGAATAACGGAATAGCATATTTCATACACCGCGTCATGTAAATTGATGCATAACTTACATCATAAAATAATACCGTATCTTTAAAATAGTTTTCGACAGTGCTTACCGTTACATTTACTGGTACCGGTACCTTTAAGATAAACTTCCAGACTTTCAAACGTGGCTAGAAGAACACATCGTAATTCATAGCAGAAATACAGTTTCCAGATCTTTGAAAGACATGTCAAGTTTGACACTTGAATACAGCATTTTCGGCTTACTTCACAAATTATTTTAGTGTCTCACATAATGTACATTGTTCATAATTACTGTATTGTTCAGCACCGGCAACAATATTTCATGTTCGTTTTCTCTTTTATGACACAGATAAACGTGATAATTTGATAAAATAAAGTTTAAACAACCGTCTTTAACAGGCACTTTTTGCTCAACTTTCTATCCACGCCAAGTTAACAAAGAAATCACGTGATTTCTATCGAGTACTGTACAGTAATCGATAGTCGTTAAGTCGGCGCTTCGATTTTACTGATTTAATTTTAAAAAGCTAGGTACTGGTTTTTAAAAGTTTTTAAAAAGCTAGATTGCCATTGATATAATAACTAAAATGATATCTAAATCGATTGCAGCTTCTGCCAGATGTACTGTAAAATTCAACAACAAATCGATTTTAAAATCTTTTATTTCGTTGGAAAACTTCAAATGACTGCTAGTAGTTTCTGGAAATTTTGATTACAATTTTAAACTACACCATTTTTTAACAAAAAATTCTCAACATGTAAAATAACATTTAAAAAAGCTATAGAGACCAGTACGCCATATAAAGGCGGTACTGACATTATTTAATTTCAAAAATTGAATATTTCCTTATATTCAACTACTACAGTATAATGCGTAACTGCGTGGAAAATTTTGCAATATCACAAAAATGTGGTGCATTACCCGTAAAGTTATTTATTACATTTAGTCGAATGCAATGCTAAATGTAATAAATATGTTCAATATAAAACAATTTCAAACTTGGCTTACCAAATGTTATAATTCATTAACAGTCTCCTCAAAAAATGTAGTACAGTATAACGGTACCATTATCAAATCATTTATCTTATAGTAGCTAATAAATTATTTGTTGTGCCATATAAAATCTCTCAAAGAATGCCATGTATTAATATCTTCGTGAAGATATACTAACGATGCCACTTGTGAATCAGGTAGTGTATCTCTTTCGTATTCAAAAAGAAGCATTGTAAGACCCCAAATGAAAGATGCAAACCATGGAAATGGAATAAAACTTTTTGGTAGATTAAAAGTGCCTCTCTTCACAGCCAAGTTGGCCAAACCAAGCATTGCTCTTGACAACAGATACAAGATAATCTACAAGATAGATATAATTTACTTAAGTGCTTTTCATTTATACATGTAACTACGTTACAACAAAACCCTTAGTACCTGATTGCTGACTGGAGTTTTCTTATTGAATACAATGTATCCGGTAATGCAACCAGCTATAAAAATATGAAGTGGATGTTGTTTTCCATTACGTATCAGCAGTATTTTACACAGTTTATAAACTACAGTAAAATATGCCAAGTTTCTAGCGTGATTGATCGTTGCTTTGGTAATAAATGTAAATTTATCCTTTAAACTAAAAAAAAACAGCTTGTTAAGAATTAGTAATTACTAAACCCTGATAAATAATACTGACCTTCCATCTTTAAATAGAAAAGTCATAACCAAGGAATGTGGTGCGCGTATCTTTGCTCCATACCTGTTTTAATTAAAAACTACTTTAATCTGCTGTTGAAATCAGATAATGACAACAAGCAGAACCACATGATCATTATACTGCAACAAACCGTCCACGAAACATGAGAACACATTACTGTACTATTTACATAACATCAGACATCACACAAAACTTACACTACGCCATTTCTAAAACCCTTAATCAACGCCAACGCTGGACGATATGGTCCTGGATTTGCTAAAAATTCATTTATGACAACTAAGGCATCATTAATAGGTGTCATTGTAGCAAAAATTAAAAAAAAAAATAAGTCCAAGACCTTAATCAGCTGGTTGCTCTGAGTTGGCGACAAAGTGGCCGAATTTGTAGCTTCAAGGCTGCTATGACAAGCTGCAATAAGCAATATTGCAGCATTAATGCTAATGTATGGCATGCCAACAACGTTCCTTTTAACTACAGCGAACCGCTGATTTATTGTCTTGCATCAAGTTATCAATTTTGATTTTGTAAAGTTATGTGTGAAGTTCGGTCTTTCATCTAGTTTTATGGCCAGCAAAGATGCAGAAGAGTTTCATTTTGTTGACAGAAGAAAAAAATGAATTTTAAAGATGCTGTCATGTAGATTATGGATACATACTAACTTCTTATGCAACAGTATAGCCATTTTTGAAGTCAGGCAAGTAGAAAATTTTACTTCTGTAAATAAAACTCTTGTATTCATTTTTAACTCCAATTTCCTTATTAAATTTCCAAATTAAATTTGAACACTTTAAATTGGTAGACTTCAATCAAAACACTTCCATTAAATAATAAACGCTTGCATAATGATGAAACAATTACTGTACCTGTACATGGTTGTAATATTTTTTCGTTGTGCTTTGAAGTTAGTGTTTCAACGATTTTAAACAATATCAATAAATACTAATATTGTAGCGAGGTTAGTCAACGAAATGCACGATTTGTTTTATCATCGTACAGACGATAGAGCGACCTACAGAATAATAATGTATGTGGATAATTGAAAAACAGACTACAGGTTTACAGATGAAATCTGTTCTCTATTTCAACAGATTTTTTACGATCAAAATTGAAAAAAAAATTAAAGAAACTTTAAAACAAAACTGAAACTGAATAAGAATTTCACGAAAATATAATTTTCACGCTCGAAAAAGGGGCAGAAAATGGTGTTTACGAAGCTAGACAACAAAATAAAACGTAATATTGAAATTAAAATAAAATTGCCAACTGAAATTAAAGCGTTTGTGCTTGTAATTATGCGATATAGTGTAGAAGTTATAATATTATGCAAGGATATGAAGGGGAAGGGAAAAGTCAGAAAGTAACGAACAAATCACAATTTCAAACGATCCACTGCGTCAATATTACCTGTCAAATTTGATAATTAAAAATTAATTTAAAAGCCATATACTGTATTCGCGCGAGATGAGCACTTCACTATGAAAACCACGTTAGTAATATATTATACCATTTTGTTTTAAATCATCATATTCAAATATCATCTTCTGTAAATACGTTGAGCGAGAAAGTAGCCGTTGTTTCTGCTTTCTTTTCTGTCAATTTAACTGCATATTGTCCAACGTCGGTTATTAAGCTGTTGGGAATCTCCAAAGTAAACTTCTTCTTCGAGCCATCAACTGTAACATTATGTCTACCACTTGATTCTTCAATTGGTACACCGTCTTTTGTCCATATTGCTGTAATTTAATGAATTTGTTCAAGTTTTAACCCACTTGTTTGGACAACTTTAGTATTATTTTACTGTACATACCTTTACTAACAGCCTTTTCAGTTTCAACTGTAAATTTGGCTGCTTTTCCTTCAGGTATTGTAATGGACTGAGGAAATGAGACAATTGACGGTCCCTTTATTGGCTCATTTGGCACTGTAATTCGCAAAATAATGTGTAAGATTTGAGCATACAGGAATAACAAATTGATCATTAGTTCATGACATACCTAAAACCATAACAGTACAGCTACTAAATGCTTCTCCAGCATCATTAAATGCTTCACAAGTGTAAGTGCCACAATCTTCGGGGAAAATTTCGTTGATTATCAATCTTCTGATATCACCATCAGCTTCATATACGAAATCGTTGCTTTGTTTAATTTCCTTTTCATCATGAAGCCATACAACATCGAATTTGGAGGCTCCTATGATGCGGCATTCTAGTCTAACAGCTGCTCCATCGCTCACGACTACACTCTTCAAGTGCTCAACTATTCTCGGTAATTTATCACGGCTTTCTGATGGTTTATCTGATGATGACGCGGCGTGTTCCATGGCTATAATATATATTTTAAAGAAAGCCATTAACATTTACCGCAAATTTTATTTACTGTCAAATAAAGTACTTACGTTCAACGATGAGTTTACATGATGTTGAAGTGACACCCACAGAATTGATGGCTTTGCAAGTGTAAACACCCTCATCTTCCGGGAAGACTTCATTTATGGATAAAGTGGCTGCACCTTTTTTATATTTAAGATCCACAATGTCTGATGAATGGACCATCTTGAAAAAAATCAATTTATTTATATAAGATCGTTTGTTATGAATAATTAATAACTCAATATAATTTTACCTCACTGCCTTTGTACCACTCAACTTGAGGATCTGGATCGCCTGTTACCTGACACCTAAGTAGCAGTGGTTCTCCATCTTTAACTTTGGTGTCTACTAGCCTCTCAGTGAATTCAGGGGCATACATTGTAGAATCATCTGGAGGCACTGCATTGAACACATAAAGTTATAAAGTTGATATTATAAAGAATTGCTAGATACACATACATTCAAGTTCTTTGGTGGCACTTCGCGATCTGCTAGGACTAGATCCGTCATCTTTTTTACCATATGCTTTCTGCGGCCTCTTTGTTGGTGCTTCTAAAGAAGGTGAGGATAGAGTTGCCATCTTTGGCTTTTCTTTCGTTGCACTAGGTGTGGTTGGTAACGTTGTGGGTTTGGTTGGTGTTCGTGACGATGTAGACGAAGTTAGAGATGGATTTGAATATTTTCTTGGTGTTGGAGTTACTGAAGGTGTATATGGGGGAACTGGTGAAGTAACAATTGTAGGAACTTTAACCCCAAATTTTCTCGCTACAAAATCAAACATTGAAATAATAATTAGCCAAATTTTCCAACATTTTTAATTTTGCAAAATATGTTTACTTTCGATAATAACTGTGCAAGATGTTTCATCTTCTCCAAGACTATTTGTTGCCTTGCAAGTATACTTTCCAGCATCACTCTGCTTGCAACTAAGTATTTCCAATGTGACTACGCCATCTTTCTGGCCCAAATTGTAATCATATTTGCTGAGTTCTCTACCATCTTTGAACCATTTCACCTGTAAATGTTTGAACAATTAAGTCATTTATTAGCAATTTGGGGGTCAAAATAACTACGTACATCTGGAACTGGTTTTCCTGACAGACAGCAAAGGAGTTTTACACCAATGCCATTTTGAATAACACGGTGTCGAAGGAGGAAAGTAAAACATGGAGCACTATCTGGGGCTTCTTGCCATAAGGTGTACTGAAGTGGCTGTCTCTTTCTCCTGTTATATTAATTAAACATGAGATTACTCATTTAATAATCCTTAAGTTTAATTTTTTAATAATTACGTTGGTGGGAAAAGATCTGGTTTGGGCATTGGCACTTCTTTAGGCAAAGCTAAATTACAAAAATAAATCAATTAGAAATTTTCTTGTTAATCACAACGTGTTTGGCAACCTACGTTGAACGTTTAGGAAAACAGGCTCTTCCCTGAAACCCCAATGGTTTTCTGCTCGGATTATGTACTCTCCTCTGTCTTCCAATTTGCATCGATTTATCACAAATGTGTAATTGTTATCATCGTGACGCTTCATATGTTTCACACTCTGCCTCAACTCACTTGCATCGCGGTACCTATTATTTTCAAGTTTAAAGTTAAATGACAAAATAAAAAGACCAAATAATTTGTTTTACCAAGTAACTGTGGCTGGTGCAGCAGCAATGACTCTACAGTAGAATTTGCCACTTTGGCCTTCATAGGCAAATGCACTAACAGGTCTGATGACAAATCGAGGTGCTGCTTGATGCCGATCTTTTTTAAAGCATCAAACGATTTGATTAATTCCAGTTCGTTATGTAAAATATATATTTTAAAAATTATATACCAATATAATAATCATGAAGTCTATATTTTTCATCTTGTAGTTTTCGTAATGAACTATAGTTGGCAATACGACCAATTGGCAAAACAAAGTTATCCCAATTGTCCTAAAAACAAATAAAAATGACTATCATTATTTTTAAACATTTAAGAGTTTAGCTAACTTACATATCTCCTTCTAATTCTGTCTCTGAAGTTAAGATATTTCTCTCTAGGAATTTGGTCAGTCAGACTACTGTGATCACCTTTTAGCCAAGGGTGTTCAAGACATTCATGAGCAGTCAATCGCTTCCTATATTATTATTTATAAAAGATTAATTAAAATCGTTTTAGTATGCCATACAATTTTATACTCTTTGTTCTTTGTTAGCAATTTTCTAATAAAATCTTTAGCCTCTTCAGAGATTGTCTTAAATGCATTTTCATCAAAGTCCCAGTCGCATGCTTTCACGTTTTTCAAAGTTTCAATATCGTTATCACCAGCAAATGGAGAAAGTCCACTCAATCTAAAAATATTAGAATTAGAATAAAACATTTTATCTAACTTATCTGAAAAACTTACAGGACGTAAGCGAGAACACCGACGGCCCACATATCTGTGTAGAATCCAACAGGTTCTCGTTCAACAATTTCTGGAGCTGCAAATTCGGCGGTTCCAGTTGAGATTTTGACAATTTCATTGGGGTCTAGTTTAGTTGCAAGTCCAAAATCGATTAATTTAATATTGGTGCTCTTTCTTGTCTGGCACATTATATTTTCCGGCTAAAATGGATGAGAAAATCCACTTGTAAAATTACTGTATGCGATATAAAAACCATAATATATTACCTTAATGTCAAGATGAATGATGTTTCTTTCATGCATGTGTCGTACAGCTTCGCAGATTTGCCTCATGTAATTAATAACTTCAGATTCGCTGACTTTATAGTCATCAGCAGTTATACGCTCAAATAGCTCACCGCCAGACAAAAATTCGTAAATGAGTACCATTTCATCCGAGTCCTCAAAGGCGTCGTGAAGATTGATTAATTTCGGGTGATGTAGATGGTTCATGATATCAATTTCTTTACGGATAAGTACTTTCTCCATTGGGTGGGACACAGGAATGAATTTCGCTGCAAATACATTACCCGTTTTCTTTTCACGGCATCGGTGGACTACGCCAAATGCTCCCCTAAATTAAATCATTTTAAACGTTGAATTTACATACAGGGTATCAAAAAAAAAAAGTTCAACTCACGTTCCAATTTCTTCCAAAATATCATAATAATCGTAGACACTAGTGGTTTTTACATCAACCGGTTGTGGCACCATTCGTTGATAAATATCGAAGACTGCAAGTACATTTAAAATTATATTAAAGAATTTTATTTGTAGACAATTCAAGTTTGATTTACCATATTGATCATAATTTTCCACACGTTCTCCTCTTCCTCTGATCTTCTTTCCTTGAGCATCAACTAATATATTGGCAAAAGTTTAGAATTTTTATTTTACAAATTTAAATTTTTCAAACTAAATTTTACCTTCGTATTGCTTCTTTTTAGCTTTCTTTTCGGTTTCTGTAATAAAGAAATGTTAGTCATGACAGTTGTTTATATCAACAAACCGACTAACCTTTAGTAGTGATTGATGAGCTGGCCTCGCTTGGTTCACTTCGGCCATAAACATTTTCAGCAAAAATTCTAAATTCGTACTGTTTGCCTGGACTTAGACCGTCGACTGAGTGGGTAGTAAACCTACAATATTCAAATTTAATACCATTAATGTTTGAATTTACCACGATGTTCAGACTAAATACAATTGCCATACCTTGTGTTAGCGCAGCGTATCCAGCTGCTCATAGGAAGTTCCCTCTTCTCCACCACATAGTTGGTCACGTGGCTACCTCCATCCCATAACGGAGGTTTCCACGAGAGAACAACCGAATCAGTGAAGATGGTTTCAACCAATGGGTGGCGTGGTGGGTCAGGTTTATCTGCAATCGTTGTCATAATTATTACACCATGGTGATTTTATCATTGAGATTATAAACATACCATTGATTTGTATTTTAATGATGGCGTTGTCGGTACCTAACTCGTTAGTAGCGCTAAGCGAATAAGGTCCACTATCCATTTTGCTCACATTACGTATCGTCAATATTGCGTGTCTTTCTTTTATCTCCACTTTATAATGATCTCCCGTTTCAATCTCTTCGCCGTCTTTTGTCCATTTAAGTTGCGGTTTGGGGAATCCAGTAAATGGTATCTTTACTGTAATGTTTTCTCCTCTTTCAAAGCAAGCCATATCTCTGAATCTTGGTGGGACATGTATCTTTGGTGCAGCTGTAAATTGTTATCATTGTAATGACATCATTTTTATCGTAATTATTAAACTCCAAATGAGCTACTTACTTTTAATAAGAAGTTCTGCTCTTGACGTGCGAGCACCACCTTTATTTACAGCTCTACATACATATTCGTCAGCATCTTCACCATACACTTCCAATATTGTCAAAGTGCAAACGTCTCCATTTCTTTCAATTCGATATTTCAAATGGTGAAACAATTCCCGAAGTCCTTTGTACCATGTAACTTCTGGTGTTGGATTACCAATAACTTCGCAAGTGAAAGTTGCTGATTTATTTTCAATTGCCATAACGGTTCGCAATGGTTTAATAAATTCTGGTGGTCGCGGTTCTAAGCAGTTTGCAATATCATAGAATTAATACCCTCGTACTTAAGAAGAATCATTAAATTTAGTACCATTTGGATCCTTGATTTTGACTGAAGAGGAAGCTGAGGATGGTGGTCCCTGTCCAGCCGCGTTAACGGCAAACACTCTAAACTCGTATTGTCTGTCCTCGATTAAATTACTAATGTTGATCTGAGATGTAATACACAAGGACTGGTTAACTCTCTGCCACGTCTGTGTATTTGCTTCACGTTTATCGATATAATAGCCAAGTATTCGGGATCCGCCGTCTGATTCAGGTTTATCCCATGACAAGTTGACAAAATCTCCACCAACTTCAATAACTTTTGGAACTCCAGGTGGTCCAGGTGGATCTAAAATATAATTTTACGGTATAGCTTCTGGCAAATTCGTATAATTATTTCAAAACTTATTTACCAAATGGTAGTTTAGCCTTTGTGGGATTAACACCTTCCAAAGGTGGCCCAATACCGTTTTCATTAACAGCCATGACTCTGAACAAGTACTCTTGATTTTCAGTTAATCCTTGCACTGTAAATGTAGTATCCTAATATAATAAAACATAAGTGGGTTTTAGTCCATAATTATAGATATAAATGTAATACAATTTTACCCTGCATTGTGAAGAAGCAATAACCCATTGTCCTTGAGGTGAAGTCACATCTTTTCTCTCAACAATGTAATGAGTAACTTTGCAGCCTCCATCTACCAATGGTGGTTTCCATGAAATGGTTGCATTGTGTCTGTTTACTTCTGACACTTCAAGTGGTCCTTGCGGTGGTCCTGGTAATCCAGTAATTGATACAGTAAATGCTGCTTCGGCAGATCCACTGTCATTTTTCACTCGAACTTTGTATAAACCAGCATCATTGTTGCCAATTTCTTTGATAAATATTATGGCGTAGTCGTCAAGAATAGTGAATTTAATGTGTGGGTCATCTTCACTTATTGGTCTATCGTTTTTGAATAAAGTCACTTCTAGCGGCTCGGTGCCACTGTAGTAAATCTTAATCTTAGCATTGTCTTTTTCAGGGAAGAAAAGATCTCCTGGAGCTCGTTCAATTTTCGGTGGGGCTATTTGAACATTACCATTAGTTTATTACAGTTTATTTAATAATAATGAGATGTTAACTTACTTCCAATCTTTAATCTAGCACTTGATGTGTCGGATCCCAATGGATTGCTAACCTCGCATGTGTAATCGCCTTCATCGGCCTCTGTCACTTCACTAATCATTAGTTTGTGAACATTATTAATAGTTGTTGTTCTAATTCGTCCACCAGGATGAACCTCACGTCCATTTTTCAACCTAGTTAAATTTTATTTAATTTTATTATGTTAATTACATGCTTCAACTTTGAAATCATTATATTTCATATGTTTATACCATCTGGCAGTTGGTTCTGGTTTTCCTGTAGCTTCACACTCAAATGCACCTGGTTTTCCTAAGCTTACAAATTGATTTGTCAATTTCTTGGTAATCTCTGGCTTGGTTCCATCTATTAATTTAATTAGCTTTTTATACTATGAACTTTTTCAATTGTAAAATAGTGTGTTAAACCTGTTATTTCTCTGATTCGAATAGGTGTTGAGCACACACTAGGTTCACTTCGACCAACGGAATTAACTGCAAATACTCTGAATTCGTAGTCATTTCCTTCGGCCAAATTCAAAACGGTGTACTCGCAGTCAGTGATATTGTAATCACTACACTTAGACCATTTACTGCTTCCAGCTTCACGTTTTTCAATCACATAACCAGTAATACGAGTTCCACCATCGGTTCTTGGTGGTTCCCAATGAAGATCGACATAGCTCTTGCCAACCTTAGTTACTTGTGGCGCACCAGGTGGTGATGGAACAGCTATATATAATTATGGTTAGTCATGGTAATACAATCTTCTTGATATGAAAACTTACAGTATCTTGGTTTTATCTTGAAAGCGGAAGTCGATGGACTTGGTTTGCTGTAGCCGGCAGCATTCTTAGCTCTAACTCTGAATTCATACTCATGGCCCTCCAACAATCCCAAAACTGTTTCATATTGAATTGAACTTATTATAAAGTACAAAATATTTTATCAAATTAATATAATAACCATTGAATTTAGTATCTTTAGTTGGGAATTCATTGGCAACTCTCCAGTTAGCATCGACTGGTTCACGGTATTCTACTCGGTATCCTTGTATTTTGCTTCCACCATCATTTAAAGGTCTTTCCCATGCTAACCAGACAGTGCTACTGTCCCAGTCAGTAATCTTAGGTTGGCCAGGTGGATCCGGAACATCTATCGTTATTTTATTAAGCTTATTATTTTTTTGAACAGTAAATGTACATTCTAATAATACACTCACTGAATGGGAATTTCGCAGTGATTGGAGAATCCATTTCTAAGGGCTCCCCAGCTCCATATTGATTCTCAGCTCTGACTCTGAAGAAATATTTCTTGTTGGGCTCCAAACCCATTACATCATAATGACAACCTCGAACAAAGCTGCTTATTTTGGTCCAAGTCTATTTAAATATCATAAATTAAGTAACTACCTAATGTGTTAAAATAAACAGTAAAGTTACATGTGAGATTGGATCAAGTTTCTCTACAATGTAGTTTGTAATTGTGCTTCCACCATCATCTAGTGGTGGCTTCCATGACAGTGAACAAGTTTCAGGAGTAATATCAAAAACGTCCAATGGACCTTGTGGTTTGCCGGGTTTGTCTATCGATTTAAAAAATTTAAATATCAGCAATGGATTGATATAATGGCATGATTTTATATTACTTACCAACAACAAGAACTCTGCATGAAGCGGAATCTGAACCTTCAGGATTTGATAACCTAATGGTGTATTTTCCAGAATCTTCACGTTTAGCAGACTTGTTAGTAAATTTAGTTGAGCCCAATGAGTGCTCAAACTTGATTCTATCATCTTCGTATACGTCGTTTCCACTCTAGGATTTAAAATGTTTTGTTATTTGATTTTTAACATATCAATACAATGAACTTACAATTGACCAAGAAACATTTGGCTTAGGATTAGCCGTAAATGGTACTGTGATGGTAAATTCTTCTCCTGCAATTACTGTAATGTCTCTGATACCTAAATCGCTGGTAATCTTTGGTGCACCTGTTCAATCATAATTTTATTAGTGAAAATATTTGCGACCTAATCAATTTGTAATCGAACATACGGTATGGTGGACGAGCATAAATTCCATCCGACACCGCACTCCATTTTCCAGGTCCAGCGGCATTTACCGCACAAACCCTGAATTCATATTCCTGGTCTGGTGTAAGTCCACTGACACGATACGTAAGATCAGGAATCGTAGCATGCGAAGCCTTTGTCCATCGATCATCACCAACCTACATACAAATTCATTAAATTACGTTGTCATTATTATATATATAAAGCAGTATACCTTGCGTTTTTCTATCATGTAACCAGTAACAGGACTTCCACCGTCAGAACGTGGTTTAGTCCAGTTAATTGTGATGAAATCTTCACCAGTTTCAACAGCCTTTGGTGTTCCTGGTGGGCCAGGTGCATCTGCCAAGCATTTCATTATTTCGTTATATGGTTGTTTAGAAATAAAAAGCATTAGATAACTCACCAAATGGATGTTTAGCTCTGATTGGATCAGATGTAATTGCTGGGTCACTAATACCATATTGATTTTCAGCCATAACTTGGAATTCGTATTCCTTGCCAATTGTTAAATTCCTAACACGTATCTGAGTACCACTGACATAGCTGCTGATTTTCTGCCATGCTAAGGATCCACTCTCGCGACGTTCAACCACATAGTTAGTAACTTCACTACCGCCGTTGTCTCTTGGAGGTTGCCACTTCAATGTAAGAGAGTCACCTTCCACATCTTCTCCCTTCAAATATTCTGGAGGTCCTGGTCGATCTTTAAAAGCAAGAAATTGAATAATTAATGGCATTTAAACAGCCTAAAACTTAAGTTATTTACCAAGAACAGTAACACGGCAGGAAACACTGTCAAATCCAGATCGATTTTTCAAGTATAATTTGTATGTGCCAGAGTCTGAACGCTTAGAATCTTGAACAACAATTCTGGCATTAGTGTCACTAACCTGCTCAAAATATCGTTCAGTTATAAACATATAAAATTAACAAATCTCTATGTAAGTTTACAGTAAGGTATGTTCTTGGAGCCTTTTCATCAATGTCATAATCTCCTTTTGACCAAGTTGCCGTAGGTTTGGGGAAAGCTGTAAATGGTACATTGATATTGAACTCCTGTCCTGCTCGAACTGTGATATCTCGAACTGCACCAATATCAATGCGTGGTTTGTCTAAAAATATCGTTAAATATTAGTATCTAGCAAGATACTTTGTTAACGTATTATTTACCTGGCTGCTCTTCAACAAGAACAACTTGTGATGGCTTGCTGGGAGGACTATCGCCTTCATCATTAACAGCTACAACACGGAATTGTAGTTCATCTCCTTCTTTCAAATTCGGCACAGTAAAAGTTGTGTCAGGATGAGGCGCAGCATTAACACGATCCCACGAGGATCCATCTTTAGGTTTTTTCTCAATAATATAGCCTCTGATTTTGCTACCATTTTCATTAGGTTTATTCCATGATAATGTAACTGAATCTTTAGTAATTCGGTCAATCTTAGGTGCATCTGGAGCATCAGGAACGCCTAAATTATTTTACAATAAATTAGAATTTATGGACAATGTTAATAAATAAATAACATATAATGTTTCGTACTTATTGGTTCTTGAGCAACAATCGGTGCGCAGGGTTTACTTGGCTTTCCAGGACCAGCATCGTTCACGGCTGAAACTCTGAATTCATAACGACTTCCTGTGTTGAGATTGGGGATAGTGTAAGTTGTTCCAGGACTTGGATAACTGTTCACTTTCACCCATTCATCACCACGTTCGCGTTTTTCAACAATGTAGCCTGAATATATTCGAAATTATACAAGTGTAAAACCATGAAAAACATTTTAAGTTTACCTTGAATTGGACGCCCTCCATTCGAAATTGGCGGAGTCCATTCTATAGTGGCTGAAGTTGAATTATAACCAGTAACTTTAGGTTGACCTGGAGCATCTGGTGCATCTGTAAATATGTAAAAGTTTTACTAACATGTTCACATTTTTGCTCTCCAAGTACACAATATAACCAACCGAATGGATTCTTAGCTTGAATAGATTTTCCTTCTAAAGGTTCTCCAGCACCGTAGATGTTTTCAGCAGAAACTCTGAAAATGAAGTGTTTGCCTTCTTCCAAGTTCTTTACTTTAAATGTTGTGTTGGGACAATAGCCACCAACTGGTAACCATTTGTCACTGCCAACTTCGCATTTTTCAATAAAGTAGCCTTTTAACAAAGTATAAATAATTTCATTGATAAGTGCACAGTTCATACCAATTTACAAATAGTATACCAGTGATTTCAGCTCCACCATCATCTAATGGTGGTTTCCAAGTCAATGTAAGTCCAGTGTTGGTTACATCAGAGTATTCTAATGGTCCTTGTGGTGGTCCTGGTTTATCTGTAAAGTGGGAAATATTAAAATTAATTCGCTTGTAAAACGATTGTTTAACTTAGAGATATCTTACCAACAACAATGACTTTTATGTCAGCTGAATCTTCACCATAAGCGTTTTTAGCTGTGATTGTATAAATTCCACTATCTCCACGGACAGTTACTGGAATTTCCAGTCGAGTTCGTTCTCCAGAAGTATCTTCAAGAATTCTATTTGAAAATGGCAATGGTTTCTTGTCCTTGTGCCAAGTGATGGTTGGTGGAGGTGCACCGCTTACTGGGATATCAATGTTCAGTGGATCACCAGCTCGGACTTTAATTTGTCTTCCATATAATCCATCCAAGTTCAATTTTGGTTTTTCTAAACAAAATTGAAACATTAATAATCGATTTTAAACAAGACTATTTTATATTAATAAAATACCTTTCATTGGTCTTGCGAATATTGCCTTTGATGCATCACTTGGGTCACTTGGACCAGCAGCATTTCGTGCAATAACTCTATACTCGTATTGATGATCTGGACTCACTTTATCATCAGTGAACTCATTATGCTGTGTAGTGAAACAGTCCAATGTTACCACTAATAACACTTAAAGTAATAAGACTCTACTTACTCTTATTGGATCCCTGTTAACTTTTACCCATCTTCCTGATAACACATCTCGTCTTTCAACATCATATCCTGTAATTGGTGAGCCACCGTTATTGCTTGGTGGTTTCCAACCAATTGTAATATGATCACGATCAGCATCAGTAGCTTCAGGTTTTCCAGGCTTGCCTGGTACATTAAATGGATTTTTAGCTGTCACTGGTCTGGTTGTCTCCAATGGATCGGACAGTCCTTGTTTATTTTCAGCTCTGACTCTAAATTCATATTGAGTGCCTTCAATTAGTTTAGGTACTGTATGAGAAGTAGCATTAGGAGAGACGTTGAGCGCAGCAGGCACCCATGGTCCACCGTGAGTAACATCACGTTTTTCAATTACATATCCACTGCAATTAAAATATATGTTATAATCTTTAAACAAGCAGATTTTGCATTTATAAGTAGCCATACGTTATGGGGCTTCCGCCATTGTCCTTTGGAGGTTTCCAACCAAGTGTGACACTGTCTTTTGTTACATCTGCGATTTCTAGTGGGCCTTCAGGAGCACCTGGCTTGTCTGTTATATTTGTTTAGTTACAGCAGGGAATAACACTCAAACATAAAAAAAAAAGTTTACCTAAAACGATTACGGAAAATGATCCTTCATCCGTGCCATGTTCATTCTTCAATTTCAAAGTATATTGTCCACTGTCATTTCTACTGGCATCAACTGTGTGAACAATTGTATGTCCGCCAATAGATGAAGTCGACGTTTTGCTACTTGGTGCCAATTCTTTTCCATTAATTAGCCAAGTCACTTCAGGTGCTGGTTCTCCAACATAATGAATATCCAAATGTAAAATTTGTCCTGCTTTGATTCGAACTTCCTTCAATGGTGTTATAATCTTTGGTGCAACTATAACAGATATAAAATTATGCTAAAATATAAAAAACGGTTCAAAAACCATTTGTCAAATTTTACTTACGTCGTCTTGGTCTAGTTATAACAACATCAGAGGGTTCACTAGGTGTGCCAGGACCAGCAACATTCTTCGCAACAACTCTGAATTCATATTCTGTTCCCTCGTTCAGGTTTGGTACAGTAGCAGCAGTCTTATTAGCTGGTACTTCAGTAGCATTTACCCAGTTTGGACTGTTACGTTCTTTCTTTTGAATTACGTAACCAGTAATTGGAGAACCACCATCATTTTTAGGTGGTGTCCATTCAAGATCAACTTTATCTTTGTCCCAGTCGGTAATAGTTGGGCGTCCTGGTGCATCAGGCTCCTCTGTTTTAAGCAAAAAATAAATTGGTTATTCATTCATTAAAATTAATATTTACAAATAATACAATTATAATAGTTACCAATGGGATTTCTAGCAATAGTTCCCTTTGTAGTTTCAAGAGCATCTGATTCGCCGATGGCATTTACAGCTTTCACTCTGAACATGTATTCTTTATGATGAATAAGTCTAATTACATCTTTACTTAGTCTAGTTGACGTTCCTGCTTCAACCCAAGTTCCTCGAGAAACATCCATTTTTTCAATGATGTAGTGTGTAATTGGAGTTCCACCATCATCATTTGGTGGATTCCAACTAAGGGTAGCTGATTCTTTCGTCACACCTGATACACCCAATGGTCCTTGCGGAGGTGATGGTCTATCTAATACTGTAACATTTGCACTAGCAGAGAACTCTCCAGATGGGTTTGTAAGTGTCAATGTGTATTTGCCAGAATCACTTCGTTGAGATACAGGTATATCAAGGTTTGCTTGTTTGCTTGTTGTTGTAACATCTAGTCTTCCAGATGGTACAACTGGTTTACCATTAATGGACCAAGTAGCAGTCGGTGGAGGAGCTCCTCCAATGGCAACGGCATAACTGATAGGTTTGCCTACACGAACTTGGAGATCTTCCAACGTAGATTTGTCCAAAGTTGGTGCCGCTATTTATTTACATATTTTAGCACACTTAAATAAATACACCTGTCAATTCCATATAAAACTTACCTCGTCTGGGAGTCGCCACTTGTGATCTAGATGGATCACTAGGCTCACCTGGACCAGCTTTATTGACAGCCACAACCCGGAATTCATATTCTTCACCTTCAACTAAATCAGGCACGGTGCCCTTTGTTGATGTGCCTGGGACTTCAGCAGCTTTTTCCCAGATTGGACTACCTTTGTTTCTCTTTTCAATAATATATTTCTCAATTGGTGCTCCGCCATCTTTTCTAGGTGGGCGCCATTCCAAATCAATATGGTCTTTATCCCAATCAGTGACTTCAGGAGTACCCGGTTTGTCAGGCGCGTCTATAAATGATTATTTGTTTTAATTCATTGCTTATTCACAGGTTTACATTTCCTAAATTTTACCAAAGGGATTTTTGGCAGTTGTACTTCGATTGGCAGTTAAAGGTTCTGATTCGCCATATCGATTTACAGCTTTTACTCTAAATTTATAGTCATGTCCTTCTTGTAATTTATCCACCCTCATTGACGTTCCCACACAATCGCCAGCGGGGACCCATTTTCCATTTTCAGCATCCAACTTTTCTACTACATAATGACTGATATCAGCTCCACCATCATCTTTGGGTGGATTCCATTTAAGTTGACAACTATCTTTAGTAACGCCATCCACTTTCAGAGGTCCTTCTGGAGGACTGGGCGCGTCTGTTGTATTAAATTAAATATGACGATAAAAAAAATTGTATTTTAATATTAATAAATATGAAAAACATTACCCAATACTGTCACTTTAACAGTTGCTGTGTCTGTTCCGTGCTCATTAGTAGCAGTCAATGTGTATGTTCCAGTGTCTTCTCGTTTAGCATTTTTCACCACAAATTTAACACTATAGTTCTCAGGAGTAATTTTAAATCGATCATTAGAAATAACTGGTATTCCATCACGACTCCATTTCTTTGTTGGTGGAGGTTCACCAGCCACTGGGATATCCAAGTCAAAGTTAGCTCCAGCCTTAACGCGAATATCATGGATAGCATTGCGGTCAATTTTAGGAGCCACTGAAACCATTCAGAAAATTAATCTATGTTAAACATTAGTAATTCTGTATAATATTTACTTTTCCTTGCCCTTGCAACATGTGGTGCAGTAGCATCGCTAGGTTCTCCTGGTCCACCTTTATTGACAGCTCGAACTCTAAACTCGTATGGAGTTCCTTCAACTAAATCAGGAACTTTAGCCGATGTAGCATCGGCAGGAACTTCAACAGCTTTTTCCCATGTTGGACTATTTTTGTCCTTTTTCTCAATGATGTAACCTGTGATTGGTGATCCGCCATCAGATTCTGGTGGAGCCCAAACTAATTCAACATGGTTTTTATCATAATCAGCAATTTGAGGTGTTCCTGGTTTGCCTGGTTGGTCTGTAACAATGTTTAGTTTTATAAGTAAACAATTATCTATGATTATTTTAAAATAAAGTTTACCAAACGGATTTTTAGCCACTGTATTTTGGGAGGCAGTTAAAGGATCAGATTCTCCTTGACGATTTACAGCTCTAATACGGAATTTATATTCTTTGCCAGGTTGGAGATTATCAACCTGTAATCGAAATCATGTAATCATATTTTAATACTGTAGGTGAATAAAATAAACCTTAAGCTCAGTATCTGGGCCAATTGTTTCTCCAGCTGGTACCCATCTTCCAGTTTGCGTGTCCATTTTTTCAGCCACATAATGATCGACTGGTAAACCACCATCATCAGCTGGTGGCTTCCATGATAATTTGCAGCCATCTGCGTGAACGTCTGATACATTCAAAGGTCCTTGAGGAGGTGATGGCTTGTCTAAAAGTGAGTTATTATGATTAGTTTAACAAATTTATAATATCGTTTTATATTTTGATTACCTAGCACAATAACTTCAACTTCGGCTTCATCTTTTCCGTTTCTGTTTTCCGCCTTAATGATGTAGAATCCACTATCAGCTCTGGTAGCTTGTCTAACATTGAGTTTAGTATTGTAGTCCGAGTTAACCAGTTTGATTCGATCAGTTGGCTTGATTTCTTTGTCTTTCAAACTCCATGTAATTGTTGGTGGAGGTTCACCTTGAACATTGACATCAAAGTTGAAGGACTGTCCTGCTTTAATGCGAACCTTTTCTAGATTGGCGCGATCAATTCTAGGTGCCACTTTTAAAGAAAAAGCAAATGAATCAGAATTTTTCAAATTTATATTTGTCAAAAAAAAAAGCCTTACAGTTCTTTTTCTTGGCAATCACTTGCTTGCTAGCTTCGCTAGGTTCACCAGGACCAGCTGCATTAATTGCCTTGACTCTAAATTCATATGGCTGTCCTTCTGTCAAATTACCAACAGTAGCTGCAGTGCTATCACCTGGAACTTCCGCTGCTTTCTCCCAATTTCCGTATTTGTCTTTCTTTTCAATAAGGTAACCAGTTATTGGAGAACCACCATCGTTTGCTGGAGGATCCCATTTGAGATCAACATGATCCTTATCATAATCAACCACTTGTGGTGTTCCTGGTTTACCAGGCTCATCTGTAAAACAATTGCAGATTTATCATATTAGTTATTGATTTTAAAGTTGTTAATAAATTCAAAGAGTATCACGTACCAAATGGATTTTTGGCTAAAATCTCCTTTTCGGTTTCTAATGGCTCTGAATCACCCTCTTTATTAACAGCCCTGACTCTAAACTTATATTTTTTATTTGGTTGAAGACCTTGTACTTCCATTGCGGGTTCTTTGGATTTTCCAACTGGAACCCATGCTCCTGTATCAGTGTCCATCTTTTCAACTTCATAGCACTCAATGGGACAACCACCGTCATCCTTTGGTCTCTTCCATTTAAGTTTGCAACCGTCTTTATGAACATCAGTGACTTCAAGTGGTCCTTCAGGTGGCTTAGGTTTGTCTAGAAATATATATAAAATAAATTTTATAACATACCAGTAATTATAATAATTAGTCTAAATATATACCTATAACATTGACATTAACAGTAGCTGCATCTCTGCCAGAGCTGTTGACTGCAGTGATCGTGTATTCCCCGCTGTCATTTCTAACGGCTCTTCTAATAGTTAATTTAGTGTTGTAGTCGACATTTTCAATATTAACGTGATCATCAGGCTTTAGAACTAATCCTCCGGCAGTCCAAGTAATTGATGGTGGTGGTTCACCTTGAACATTAACATCAAATTTCAGAGCACTTCCAGCTTTAATTGTTACATCATGAAGGGTTCTTCTGTCAATCTTTGGAGCCACTAAAATTATATTAAAACAATTAGAAAAAAACTACACAAAATGTATCCAAAGAGCATTTCTTACAGAATCTTGGTTTAGCAATAAGAGGTTTAGAAGCTTCACTGGGTTCACCAGGGCCAGCTTTGTTTACAGCTTTGACTCTAAATTCGTACTCTTTGCCTTCTTCAAGATTTTTAACTTTAGCTTTGCATTCATCGGGTGAAAATATTTCTTCAGCCTTTTCCCATCGAGGTGAACCTTTCTCTTTCTTTTCAATTATATAACCAGTAATTGGGCTTCCACCATCTTTGGTTGGAGCAGTCCATTTTAAATCGGCAAAATTTGGACCCCAATCAGTAGCTTCCGGCTTGCCTGGTGGATCTGGTGGACTATATGGATCTTTGGCAACAATTGGAATTAAAGTTTCCAAAGGTTCTGATTCGCCTTCTTTGTTGACTGCTTTAACTCTAAACTTGTATTGTTTTCCTGGTGTTAAGCCAGTCACTTCCATTTCAGGTTTGCTGCTTTTACCAACTGGAACCCAGATTCCAGTTTCAGGATCCATTTTTTCGATTACATAGTGATCAATTGGCTCTCCTCCGTCATCTTTAGGCTTCTTCCAAGACAACTTGCATCCATCTTTTTTAATGTCCGTCACCTCCAATGGACCCTCCGGTTTCGAGGGTTTAGCTATAAAAATTAAAAACAATTGAATCAATCGAAGTAAACGAAAAATTGTTACAAAACTTACAGAGGACTTCAACTGTAACTTCGGCTTCATCACGTCCATATCGATTTACAGCTTCCAAAACATATGTTCCGGCATCTTTTCTTTCAGCTTTTCCGTTGCTTAACTTGGTCTGATATGGTACATTGTCAATCTTTACATTTCGAGTTTCTTCTACAGGTTTCCTGTTGAGTAACCATGTGCACGTTGGCGCAGGTTCACCTGCCACTTTCACATCAAAGTAGAAAGCCTCGCCAGCGTGTAACGTGATGTTTTTCAAATTTCGCCTATCAATTTTGGGTGCAACTGAAAAACTTCATTTTTAGTCTCAACAAAAAAAAAAAAACTTAACATAACATACGTTTTCTTGGTTTGGCAGTCACCATCTTGCTCTTATCACTGGGCTCACCAGGACCAGCAGCATTGACTGCCTTAACACGGAACTCGTATTGTTCCCCTTCGTCCAAGTTTGGTGCAATACCTTCACATACATTTCCTGGAACTTCAGCAGCTTTAGTCCACTTAGTGCTACCTTTAGGTTTTTTCTCAATAATATATCCAGTAATAGGAGCACCACCATCTTTAAAGGGTGGTTCCCATCGCATTTTAACATGGTCTTTGTCCCAGTCAACGATTTCAGGAACACCAGGTTTGCCAGGTTCATCAAATGGATTTTTCGCTATTATAGATTGTTGAGCTTCCAATGGATCTGACTCTCCTTCTGGATTGACAGCAGCCACTCTGAATTTATATTCTTTACCAGGAGTAAGGTTATTTACCTAATAATTAACATTACGTTTATATTAATTACAAGACATTTGAATTATCCAAATATATAATTACTTCAAACGCTGGTTCAGTTGGTTTTCCAATAGGAATCCATCGACCTGTATCTGCGTCTAACTTTTCTACAATGTAGTTTTCAAGTGGAACGCCTCCATTATCTTCTGGCGGTTTCCATTTCAGTTTGCAACCTTCTTTATGAACATCGGTTACTTCTAAAGGACCAGTTGGTGGGCTAGGTTTGCCTATTGTTACAATAAAAATATAACATTTAAAATATTTGATGCAATATAAATCTATGGTTACTTAGTTTCAATGATTAGTTAAAACTCATTCTAAAATCTTTAAAATAATATTCTTAACTTGCTATACTTACTGATAACAGTGACTTGGACTGTTTCTTCATCTTCACCTGAACGATTTTCTGCTTTAATGGTGTAAGCGCCAGTATCTGACCTTTTAGCTTGTGAAACGGATAACTTTATTCGATAATCTTCTCTTTCAATGGTTACGTTATCTTTAGTTTGCAAAACTTTATCTCCATGTGTCCAAGTTGTGGTTGGAGGTGGTTCACCAGTTACTTTTACATCAAATCGGAAATTCTGACCAGCTCTAACTGTAATATTCTTCAAGTTGGCGCGATCAATTTGTGGTGCAACTGTAATTATTTAAATTGTATGTTAATCATTTTTGCTTTTAACAATTTACACTAAAAACTCACGGTTTCTAGGCTTGGCTACGATTGAGTGACTTGGATCACTAGGTTCACCTGGTCCAGCTTTGTTAACTGCTTTAACTCTGAATTGATACTCAACATTTTCAGCTAAATCAGGAACTCTAGCTTCAGTTTTATCCCCAATAACTTCAATTGCTTTTTGCCACTTGGTGCTGAGCTTATCTTTTTTCTCAATAATATATCCAGTAATTGGAGCACCGCCATCAGATGCTGGTGGAGTCCATTTAAGGTCGACATGGTGCCTATCCCAGTCTTCAACAGTTGGTTTTCCAGGTTTGCCAGGCTCATCTAAAAGCATTTTTAAATCTTAAGCTGTTCAAAGATGAAATTCAAATCATGGTTTACCAAAGGGATTTTTAGCAACGACTCCAAAATCAGTTTCTAATGGTTCTGATTCGCCTTCAGGATTGACAGCTTTCACTCGGAATTTATACTCTTTGCCTGGAATGAGACCTTCAATTTCAGCTTCAGGTGTTTTGCTGACAGCAACAGGAACCCATCTTCCAGTATCAGTGTCCATTTTTTCAATGACATAATGTTCAACAGGCTCTCCTCCATCATCTTCAGGTTTGTCCCATTTCAGTTTGCAACCTTCAGCATGAACATCACTAACTTGAAGTGGACCCTTAGGCTTAGATGGCTTAGCTAATTTTATTAATAAGAATATAAACACTGTAAATCATGAACTGTTTAGCATAAAAGACAACTTCCTACATAATACGGTGACATCCAATGTAGCTTCATCAACTCCTGAATCATTCTTGGCATTAATTGTGTAAACGCCAGTATCCTTTCGTTGAGCCTTGAAAATCGAGAAGTTGGTCTTGTAATCTTCATTTTCAACTTTGATTCTTTCGTTTGTTTTCAAGGGTTCACCCTTGAAACTCCAAGTAACTGTTGGTGGTGGTTCACCTTGTACATTGATTTCTAACTTGAGTACTTGACCAACTCGTAAAGTGACATTTTGGAGATTTTTTCTGTCAATCTTTGGAGCCACTTTATAAAACAAAATATTAATTGCATCAGTAACTAAATTTTAAATTAATGGTAAAATATGCTTACAAAATCGTGGTTTAGCCAAAAGTGTTCGGCTTGGATCACTAGGTTCACTAGGGCCAGCTTTATTAACAGCAACCACTCTGAATTCATACTCTTTTCCTTCTTCCAAATTTGGAACAGTGCCGGTAGTTTTTTCACCTGGAACTTCAGCAGCCTTAAGCCAACTCCTGGTACCTTTCTCTTTCTTTTCTAGGATGTATTTGTCAATCTTAGCTCCACCGTCATTATCCGGGGGTGTCCATTTCAGATCAGCATGATCTTTGTCCCAGTCAGTAAGCTGAGGAGTACCTGGTTTACTTGGTTCGTCATATGGATTTTTGGCAACAATTGGTTTTTCAGCCTCAAGTGGTTCCGATTCTCCTTCTTTGTTTACAGCTCTGACTCTAAATTTATATGATTTTCCTGGTTGTAAATTATGTAATTCGATATTTGGTTCGTTAGATCTTCCAGCTGGTACCCAACGTCCTGTTTCGGTATCCATTTTTTCAACTTCATAACACTCAATTGGACTTCCTCCATCATCTTCTGGTTTTTTCCATTTAAGTTTGCAACCTTCTTTATGTACATCAGTAATTTCCAACGGACCTTCTGGTGTAGACGGTTTACCCAACACTAGAATCTCAACATCAGCGGTGTCTTGTCCAACACTATTTTTAGCTGTAATTGTGTACACGCCGCTGTGTTTACGAGCACTTTTTAATAAGAAAAATTTGGTGTTGTAGTCCACATTGTCAATACGAAGATTGTCACTAGTTTCAATGTCTTTGCCTTTTAATGTCCATGTGACAGCTGGAGGAGGTTCACCAATAATATTGACATCCAATGATACTGTTTGACCAATCTTAACAGTAATATTTTGTAAGTTGGTCCTGTCAATTCTTGGTTTCACTATTTAAAGAAATTAAAATACCATGATCAAATATATCATTTAAAAAATTTAAGTTCATAAACGTATAAATTTCTACTAACATTTAAATTTAAAAATTGAATGTGTCAACTTACAGAATTTGTGCTTAGCCAAATGTGGCTTAGAAGCGTCACTAGGTTCTCCAGGCCCAGCTTTATTTACAGCTTTAACGCGGAATTCATATTTATGTCCTTCCACCAAATTTGGTACTACTCCTTCGGGATTTGGGCCTACTTCCGCTGCTTTAACCCAATTATCACTGAATTTATCTTTCATTTCAATAATGTAGCCAGTGATTGGTGCTCCACCATCTCTCGCTGGAGGATCCCACTTTAGTTTTACAAAGTCCTTATCATAATCAGCAACTGTAGGTATTCCCGGTTTGCCAGGTTCATCTAAATAAACATGACCATTAGCAAAATAAATTAAAAATAAGTACTGTATCATCATTTTACCAAATGGATTCTTGGCCAAAGTAGATTTTTCAGTTTCAAGAGGCTCGGATTCTCCTTCCTGATTAACAGCTTTAACTCGAAATTGATATTTCTTTCCAGGTTCCAAATTGTTAACTTCGATTTCTGGTTTATCCGTGCGACCAACAGGAAGCCATTTACCACTTCCTGCTTCTGATTTTTCTACAATATAGCCCTCCAAAGGAAGTCCACCATCATCTTTTGGTTTACTCCAATTTAATTTACAGCCTTCTTTGTGCACTTTGCTAACTTCTAATGGACCTTCTGGTTTACCTGGTTTGTCTAAAGTCATAGTTCAATATTGTTAATTATTGGTACATTGTTAAAAAATGATTAAACCAATTCATTAATGTTTACCTAATACGGTGACTTCGACTTCGGCTTCATCTTTTCCAGAAGCATTTTCAGCCGTAATTACATATTTACCAGTGTCTTTGCGAACTGAATTAGTCAATGTAAACCGTGTGTTATAATCTTCATTGTCAATTTTATGTTTGTCGCCAGATTCCAATTTTTGGCCTTTGAAAGACCAAGTTACAGTTGGTGGTGGCTCTCCAATAATATCAGTATCAAATTTAACGAACTGCCCAGCTCTAACCGTAACATTTTGAAGTTTATCTCGATTAATTCTTGGTTTCACTGTAAATGAAATATTTCTTTTAGAAAATTATTTAGCAAAAAATAATAATTTCAGTCATACAATTTCTAGGCTTAGCGATAACTGGTTGGCATGGTTCACTGGCTTCTCCAGGTCCAGCTTTGTTCACTGCTTTCAATCGGAACTGATATTGTTGTCCTTCTTTTAAGTTGGGAACTCGGGTTTCCAGTACAGGACCATCGGTTTCATGGCATGGTTCCCAGTTGCTGCTGAATTTTTCTTTCTTTTCAACAATATAATGTTGAATTGGAGCTCCGCCATCTGATTTAGGCGGCGCCCATTTAAGATCAACATGATCTTTATCCCAATCAACAACTTCAGGTGTACCAGGTTTGCCAGGCTCATCTAACAATCAATGTTGTAATACTATAGACACAAAGACAGCAGCTTTCTATAAAACTAATAATCAACACTTACCATAAGGATTCTTAGCAAGAGTCGGTCTATCGGTAACCAACGGTTCACTATCTCCCTCATCATTAACAGCCTTTACTCTGAATTGATATTCTTTTCCAGGTTGCAGACCAGTTACTTCCATTTCAGGTTTATCCGAGCGTCCAACTGGAATCCATTTTCCAGTTGCAGTGTCCATTTTCTCAACCAGATAATGTTGAATAGGTTTGCCACCGTCATCTTCTGGTTTTTCCCATTTAAGTTTGCATCCCTTTTCGGTAACATCGGATACTTGAAGAGGTCCTCCAGGCTTTGAAGGACATCCCAAAACCACAACTTCTACATCAGCCTCATCTTTTCCATGCTCGTTTTCAGCAATAATAACATATTTTCCAGTATTTTTTCTCAGGGCATCGTTAATCGTAAATTTAGTATTATAATCTTTATTTTCAATTTCAACATTTCCTTTAGATTCCACCGGTTGACCATTAAGTAACCATGTTACTTTGGGAGGAGGTTCACCTCGAATGTTGACATCAAATTTCACTTGTTTACCGGCTTTAACCATTACTGCATTTAGATTGGTTCGGTCTATTCTTGGTTTAACTGCAATAACATGTCATTGTAATACATAAATATCAAATAATTTCAAAAAATAAATATTACGTTTTCTGAATTTAGACAAATGGGGCTTAGATGGATCACTAGGCTCACTAGGACCTGCTTTGTTTACTGCAATTACTCTAAACTGATACTGATTTCCTTCTTTCAAATCAGTAACTTTTCCTTCTAGTTTATCACTAGGAAATTCAGCAGCTTTTTCCCAGGCTGTGGAGAATTTATCTTTCTTTTCAATTATATATTTTTCAATTGGTGCACCACCATCACTGCTTGGTGCATCCCATTTGAGATCAGCACTAACATTATCCCAGTCAACAAGTTCAGGTGTGCCAGGTTTAGAAGGCTCATCTAAAATTTAAGCAAATTACTGTAAGTGAATCCTATATCCAAAAACTTCACAACAAAACTCACCGTAAGGATTTTTGGCAATCGTAGGCGTTTCAGATATCAAAGGTTCTGAATCACCTTCATCGTTAACAGCCTTAACTCGAAATTGATAGCTTTTACCTGGAGTCAATCCAGTTACCTCAAACTCAGGTTTATCAGTTTTTCCTAGTCATAAGAAATGAGATTAAAATATTTTTCATCATTTGTATGTCTAAAAATAGTTACTAACCAACTCTGGTCCATCTTCCAGTATCTAAATCTAATTTTTCCACTTCATAATGTTGAATTGGAGTTCCACCATCATCTTTAGGTTTAGCCCATTTTAATTTGCAGCCTTCTTTATGAACGTCCGCTACTTTCAGAGGTCCTTCTGGTTGTCCAGGTTTGCCTAATAATGTTTTCAATTAATTACTGTCCTTATTAGTTACTTTTTGCTTGCCCTTTATAATACCTAGCACAATTAATTCGACTGTTACTGAATCTTTTCCTGATGCATTTGTAGCAGTAATAGTATATTTTCCAGATTGTTTGCGAGTTGCTTTTAAAACTGAGAAATCTGAGTGATAATCTTTATTTTCCACTAAAATATTCTCAGAATTTTGACATCTGAGGTCATTAAATGTCCAAACAACTTCGGGTGCTGGCTCTCCTGTAATATCCACTTCATATTTGTGATTCTTTCCTACTTTAATGTTAATATTTCTCAAGTTTGTTCTATCGATTCTTGGCTTTACTGTATTATAAACACAAAAATATTTATATAAATAGCTACTTTTAAACGTGCACATTTTACACCAATTTTACATTTTCTGTGCTTGACAACATGCAGTCCAGTTGAATCACTAGGTTCACTGCGTCCAGCTTTATTCACAGCACGAATTCTAAACTCAATTGATGACTTTTCTTTTAAGTCTGATACTTTGTGCTCGGTTTTACTTCCATCAGTTTTGCCAATCTCTGACCATTCAGTAGCAAACTTGTCCTTAGCTTCAATTACATAATGAGTAATTGGTCGGCCACCATCAGATCCAGGTGGAGTCCATTTCAGTACCACCATTGTATTATCCCAGTCATCAATAACTGGTTTTCCTGGTTTACCAGGCTCATCTATTTAACCAATTAACATCATAGTCATTATTTGTTCTAATTGTGTTTTTTAATACATTATTTACCATATGGATTTTTAGCTTCAATTGGTTGATCAGTTTCAAGTGGCTCCGATTCTCCTTCTTTGTTAACGGCCTTAACACGAAACTTGTATTTCTTCTTTGGAGTAAGTCCATCAACTTGAAATCCTTCAGAATCTGGGCCAACCTCACCAGCGGGAACCCAACGACCATTATCCATATCCATCTTTTCAATAACATAGCCTTTTAGATCAGATCCTCCCAAGTCTTTAGGTTTGTTCCACTTAAGTTTAACATGATCAGCTCTCACTTCCTCAGCTACCAATGGACCTTGTGGTCTAGTTGGTTTATCTAAATTTCATCAATGTTTAAAGGTTATACATGAGGCAAACCAAAAGCAAGTAAACATGATTTACCAAGAACAATAACATCTGCTTGGGTAGCAATCGTTCCTGAACTGTTGCTCAAAAGCAGGCGATATTTTCCGGTATCCGGTCGGGCAGCTTTGCGAATAGTGATGATAGTTGTCTTTTGAGTAGACTCGATCGTTATTCTATCATCAGTTTTAATTGCGACTTCATTAAGTTCCCACACAGCTGTTGGTGGTGGTTCACCTCCAAAGTTAATTTCATATCTGATATTTTGTCCCTTTTTCACCACAAGATTTTTCAATTCATCACCAATAATATATGGTTTCACTGTAAAAATCCAAAATCAAATTGTAATACAAACAAAAATGTGCATATAAGAGTACATTAATAAGTTAAGATTTTCTTTACCAAATCTGGATTTGACGAGAACAGGTTTAGTTGCATCGCTAGGTTCACCAGGACCAGCCTTGTTGACAGCCCGAATACGGAATTCGTATGTCATGCCCTCCTTCAATCCATCTACTGTAGTTTGAAGAATATCTGTTACTGGAACTTCTTTAGCAGTTGACCATTCAGTTGCAAATTTGTCTTTGTATTCAATAATGTAGCTCGTAATTTCAGCTCCACCATCTTTATCTGGTTTATCCCATTTTAGATCTACATGATCTTTATCCCAATCAACAACTTCAAGAGACTTAGGCTTAGATGGTTCATCTAAAGTTCAAATAGTGTGATATGTAAAAAATCGTTTTTAAAATGAGTTATTAATGCTATATAGTGTTTACCCCATGGATCCTTAGCTAAAGTAGTTTTTGGTGCATTACAAGGTTCAGAAGCACCTTTAGCATTTACAGCTTTAACTCTAAATTTATATTCTTTCTTGTGAATCATGTCTGTGCATTTATATGAAGTTTCAGTGGTTGTTTTCAGTTCCACCCAGCCACCTCTTTGACTCAAATCTTGTCTTTCTATTAAATAGTGTGATATAGGAGTTCCACCATCATCTTTAGGAGGTTGCCATTCCAATAGACAATTATCACGGAAGACATCTTTAACTTCCAAGTTGAGTGGTGCATCAGGAACATCTAAATCATTTATAACCAAATGTAGATTTACAATAAAAAATATAAACAATTTTTCTGATTATATTTACCAAGAATATTAATGTTGATGTCCTTTACATCTTGTCCTTGAGAATTAGATAAAACAATTTGATAAGGACCAGTTGTACCCTTTCGAATTGGTTTCTTAATTCGATATTCGACTTTATCATCTTTTACAATAATTTCGACGTCTTGTTTAGACACTGGTTTTCCATCTCGTAATAATTTTGCGTCAACTTTTGATTGTCGAGATCCATGAACTACGTATGGTACATCAATAACGAACATTGGACCGGTAGGTCCATTGATGTCTTTATTTTCAAGCTGGATAATTGGTGCTTTTTCTCCTTCACCTACTGTAACTTTTCCAGACGATTCCAAGGCACGACTTTGGCATTTGTATTCGCCCTCATCTTCTAACTTTGCTCCATGAATAAGTAAACGATGAACACCTTTACCGACGCTGACAAGTTCAATACGATCATTTGGCACAACTGGTTTGTCATTTTTAAACCATTCAGCCGGTGCTGTGTGATCTTGAAGTTCAATTTCTAACACAGTTTCTTCTCTCTCCAGTATGTTAATGTCTTTTAATTTCTTAACAAAACGATTAGCAGCTGTAAAAATTAGCAATGTTAACGCACTCATTAATATTAATAATCCATCATTTAAATCTTACGTTCAACCAGAAGTTCTCCATATGTCTGGCCATCATTTGTCTTGCAAGAATATTCCGCTCCATCACCAAGTCTGGTTTGGTTGAAAATTAATTTTCTTCTACGACCTTCAGCTACAACTTCAACACTATTGCAAAATATATCAATAGTAAAGAACCTTGTAAAGTAGATGTCAAATAAATCACTTACTGGTTATCAGCAACAAAAGGTTCACCACCTTTAAACCACTGAACTGGTGCTTCTTTGTCATCAACCTCACATTCTAAAATAGCCTGCTCTTTCTCGATTACTTTTAAGCTCTTCAGCCCTTTGGTAAATGTGAATAGTTGATCTGCAATAATTATAAAATAATATAAGTTACTTATGGTTAGTTATGGTACATTTTAGCTTTTTTACAGACCAACAACATAAAGATCAGTTGACGTTTTAGCGTCCGATTTTTCAATTTTACAATGATATTCCCCAGCATCTTCTAATGTGCAGTTATTTATTTTCAAGGTGCAGCGACCAAGTGAATCTTTGTCAATTTCATATTTGTCATTTTCCTTTTTAAACAAAAAAATAATTATAACTCATAAAAATGTTTAATAAAATATCGTAAAGTCTAATAAAAAGAGTAATTACTTCAATTTTCTTTTTTCCTCTGAACCATTTAACAACGGCCTTATAACTTGAAACAACACATTCCAGTTGTGCTGTTTTACGAGTGTAACTTTCAACTCGTTTTGGTAATTGTTTAGTAAATGTATATACTGGATCCATTTCTGTAATCCAAAAAGGTTAGAATTTTTATTTGGTTAATAACAAAAAATATGTTTGGATAATGAGTTACTTGCCTTCCACTGATAGAAAAGCGGTACTTTGAATTCCCATACATTCAATGATGTATTTGCCTTGATCATCTTTAGTTGGTTTCTGGATTTCTAACCAGTGGTGATCAACATCGCTCTTAAAATGACATTTGGCACCTTGAAACAATTCTTGTCGGTTTTTCAACCATTTTGGCTTAACATTGGGCTTCGAGAAAACTGCTTCAAATGTTACTTTCTTATCTTTGCCTTCCTTGGCTACTTGATCCACCAAAGGTTTTAAGAAAGATTCTGGTTTCTTTAGAAATGATTTTATATTAAACAATTGTAATACATGAAATATCATATAAATTTCAATAAAAAAAATATTTTTTCTAATTAAATATTACATGTGAATTTCTAATCTTATTAATTTTGTTGGTTAATTGCTACTAAAAGCAATGACAAAAATAAAGCAAAAACATTAGACGACAGGGGATAATAGTAAAAACTTTAAAGTAAGTAAAAGCCCCAAAAACAATAAAAATAATAAGCCAAAAAATTAAAAGCATAAAAAGTTCTTCTAAAGTAATAGAAGATTGTCACAAAAATAGACAAAAGGATGGCACTTGTTGTATACGGTAAACTACGGAATACTAATGGAAAAATAATAAACATGTACTGATAATGACAAAGTAACTTTTCTACACATAAAACGCGTTAATTAAAAAAAACAGTTAGTAACCTATTCTACTGTAAAACAGTAACAAAAAAATTACATAAACTTGAAACACTGTAGATGGCCACAAAAAGCAGAGGTCTATATGAAAAGGTGATGGGATTGAAAAAGATAACAGAGAGGATAAAATATTCCATGTACTAGTGTTATTACAACAGGTTGCGTTTCAAAATCCAGGGGGAATAAAGTTTGAAACTTCATTAAAGCCTATGTAGTATCATTTTGTAGTTAGATTTATTCGATATTGAAACGCAACCGTTTAAAATAATTATGCTTCATCAAAAGAAGAAGCCAACCTCGCGGTCTTTGATCACTTTTTGAAGAATCGGCCAATCTGGTATTATCTCTGCTAATGATGGTCTACGTTCATCTCTTGAACTTCTCCGAGAATCCAAATTCTAAAGTTGACAATAACATGAAGACAAATGGTTGGCCATTAGTGGCTGACACATTTTGTATTAAAACACGTTATAGTAATGACAATCACAAACAAATAACAGACGCAATCACAGTTTTTTAAAACATAAACACACCAAATAATATTTTCTATTTATAAATCTGTTTTTTTAACACATTTAAATTGCTTCTTTAAATTTATCAAATTTAAATATAAAAAATAAATTAAATAGAAACAACAGATAAACAACAGACACAATGACATTTGTTACTATTTTTCAAACCTCTAACTGTTCTTTGTCAAGAGGATGAAGGACTGGCCAATCTGGTATCAAGTCAGCCAGTGATGTTCGCCGACGGTGCAATGATTGGTCACAACACTCAAAGTCCTTTTATACAAAGATTCACATTGAAAGTTGTGCATAACATTTATAAAGTTAAGGGAAACAATGATTGGGCTATACTACAGACTGTCCCAGGTTAATATACATGTAAAACAAGTTGACTAAATATCGGACAGTGTCCACCCTTTTGTCATGAAGAAATAGCTGAAATGGCCACTTTTCTGGAAACATTAAATTTAATCGATAAGTATTTTGAACTTTTACCTTTTCCTTCAACTTGAATTTTTCTTGATCTTGTTGTGTATCTTTTAATGATCCCCAATCTGGATCATCTTCTGGTCTTCCCCATTTGGCATACTTCCTGCGCTTTAACATAGCACGGAAATCCATACCAGATTCATCTGTTAATAAGATTGCACAATTAAATTAATTTTTTTAAATAAATTATAATATTGTGTAAACTTACCACTGACAAATAAAGAAATAGTGCAAGAATCTTCACCGAGATAGTTTTTAACTGTAAACACATATTTATCTTCGTCGTTGGCTCTGCTCTTTTTAATGCACAAAGTAATAGTATTTGTTTCTCCATCAGTAATGTAATGGTATCGGCCACCCTCGTGGATTTCACTGGCACCTTTGTCAACGCGGAATGTTGGCGCTGGATTACCTTCCACTTGAATGGTGAGATATGCTGTTTGGCCTAAAAAATAAATTTAAAAAATATTATAAGTACAATTCAAAATTAATGTTTAATGGGTGACGGTTTTACCTTCAATGGCTGACACATTTTCTTGAAAGTCAATAATTTGGGGAGCAGATTCTTCATCATCTGGTATGGGTCTCAAAGGTGTTGAAGGCTTGTCCAATCGCTCAGATAATTCAGCGACACTAAAATTTTTAATTAATTATTTAACAGCCATGTATTTATTTCAAATGGGTTTTTACCTTGGCCTTCTCATATCGATACTAGATCGACGGCGTTGTTTAACCTCTAACATTTCACCAGGTCTCAACTTGCGAATTCCACCAGTCAAATCAACCGCTAACCCTTTCTGTAAATCAGTAAAAAGTTTCAGCCTTGCCAATTGCATTACCAAACCTAAATTCTTACCTCATCAGCAATAATAATTGAAGATCGCCTACTGTCACGACGACTTTGAGTTCCTTCAGGAGCTAAACCACCAGCGGCAGAGTCTCTTCGGCTGCCTGTGCTGCTTACTGAATCTTTTCTACCTGGTTCAGGCGATTTGCTTTTTCTGATTTCAATCGTGGGAATTGATGGTTGAGCTGGTTCTTTAATTTCTGGTTTTGCTTCCTCTTTCTTTTTGATAGATTTCCTCTTTTTAGGTTCTTCGGCAACTGGTTCAATAATAGCAGGAACAGAGTCCTTCCTTGCCTCTTCGGCAATTGGTTCGATAACTTTCGGTACTTCCTCTTTCTTAAGTGATGGTCTCTTCTTGTCTGCGACTCCATCCACTTTTGGTTTCTCCAGTTCCTTGACTTTTTTTTCTGGTGAAACTTTCTTTTCGGGAGATATTTTTTCGGGTTCTTTTTTGGCAGGTTCTTTTTTCTCTGGCTCCTTCTTTTCAGGTTCTTTCTTCTCGGGTTCTTTTTTCTTTTCAGGCTCTTTCTTCTCGGGTTCTTTCTTCTTTTCTGGTTCTGATGAAAACACGGTAAGTGATTAATATTGTTTACTAAAAGACAATTTTTATTTGTTATACTAACCCTTAACGATCAAATCAGCTGAACTTTGTTCGGATCCGAATTCGTTGCTAGCTTCTACAATGTATGTGCCCGAAGACTCTTTGGTCGTTTCTCTGATTGTTAATGATGCTACAGTGCCATCAAAGGTTATCTTAATGTCGCGAGATTCTCTTATAATTGTCTTATTCCTAAAACAATCAATTAAAATTTTAATATCGCACTACTTTTTTAATTAAAAATCTTACTTGGTCCATATGATTTTTATTGTTTTATCAGATTTACTTAATCTACAAGTAAATTCCACTGTTTTGCCTGAATCCACAGTCTAAAAATCAGTTAGTTAATTTAAAAACATATTCATGATCATAATCTATGTTTAATTTACTTGTGAAGTGAGTCCTTGGCTGATCTTTGGCTTTTCACCTTTTGGTTTCCTATAATACAAGCTTAGATTAATTACAAAAGTTTATTATATAATTGATTTTAGATTAATTACGGTTTTTCCTCTTCTTCGTCTATCGTGCATTTGTAAAAAGAAAACAGCTTCAGTAAATACTTTGACCATCTAATTAAATTCACCCAAATTTGGATATTTGTTACTCACCTGGAATGTCCACTTGCACTGACTGTGAAGTGACCTCCCCTCTGGAATTCTTTGCCACCAGTTTGTAAAGACCTTTTTCGGTTGCTGTCGGGTTTTGAATTTCCAAGATAATGTCATATTCTCCTTTTGTAGTTTCCTTTATTATAATTATATGTCGAGTATCTTCTTTTACAGCTGTCTTTTCTCTGTACCATGTAACGTCTGGCTTACTAGCTGAAGCAACGTGACACTCCACGACAACTGTTTTCTTTTTGGCAACTTTAACAACCCTAGGTTGCGATTTAATGACAGGTATTTCTGTTTAATGAGAGTAAATTTGATTAAATCAAAAACTATTCATCTAAAAAATTTTAATTTGTCAAAACATGCGGTAATCATGCATTAATTAGATCAAACCAAGATAAGCCCTGAAGTGGCTTTATCCTCCACGCAGCCTCATCTACAGTGTTGAGTATTGCCAAACTAAATTTTAATAGTTAATGTACCACAACGACTAAGTTTTTTTCACTAATATGTTAAATCAAATGAGATGTGAGTGGCCAATTTCTACCAGAGTTTGTAATGGTTGAATTATCATCCAAATCCCACGAGTATATAAAGCACTTGAGAGCAAACCCTGGTTCTCCATTCAATTTTGTATCGTCTTTGTTGCCTGCTAGAAACATACCTTCAATGTTGAGTGTCAGATTGGCTGTAATTTCACCAGCTGGATTTCTAATATTGCATTTAAATAAACCTCCCTCATTCGGAGATGGATCCTAAATTCAAAATAAATAATGATTAGATTACGGTATACTGCATGATAGATTTAGTATAAAACTCGCCTTTAATACTAAAGTGATAACGTAAACATCTTTTTCTTGTCTCATAGAGATTGTAGTTCGAGCAGTGTCTTTCACCAAAACACCATCACGAAACCATGAAAAATCAGGTTTAGTCGTTGACTTTACTCTACATTCTAGTGTCACTTTCTTGCCATTATCTTCTGGTATAATTTTAGGCTTCTCAGCAAATGTAGGTGGATCACCTTTCTTTTTATCACCTATATGTTTAACAGTGTTTTAGGATTTCATGTTGTTAAATTATCCATTTTTTATTTTATATAGCAAAGATTACCTTCAATGTTTAAGTTTAAGTTAGCGCTATTTTCACCATGAGGATTCTTAACAAAGCATTTGTAAGTGCCTCCATCATCAGCACTTGGATCCTATCAAATAAAGTAAGTAAAAATATAATTTAATTACCGGTGTCTCTGGTGGTAACAACCATATCAATAAAGAACATGTAATGTACAAGTAAGCATGTTTCATTAACTTCAATCAAATATAACATTTGCTATCAAAATACTAGAAGTTGCAGGTTCATTGCACCAAAAAATTCGGAAATTTTACATATTTATCAATTTGACTAAATCCTTATCTAATTCGCATAATAAATAATCTTTCAATGGAATATTATACGTGTAAGTTGATAATAATGCTGCATTTAGGTTCCTACCCTTAGTTCCAAAGTGCACAAGTAAACTTCACCGCCTTCGTGAACTCGTTTGAATTTAATCCTAGACGATTCTTTAACTTCAGTAGTACCCTTGTACCACGTCACATCAGGTGGAGTTTTTGAATTGACCTTACACTCCATTATTATAAGTTTTCCATTGTCTTTTGGGATAATTTTAGGTTTATCTATAAATGTGGGACCTTGTCCTTCGTCTCCACCTGCATCAATTAAGTATAGCAAAGTGGTTATAGGTTTTACAGAGATTATAATACTTTATTTTGTAAAAAAGCGTACCTTGGAAATTAAGATTAATGTTTGCGTTACTTTCTCCCATTTCGTTAACTGCATTGCATCGGTAGACACCGCCATCTTCAGTGGACGGGTCCTGCAAATAACATCATTTGATTTCATCAAATGTGTTGTTAATTAACAAAATATAAATTTATGACTGACTATTATTTCGAGTAGCAATAGATATGTGTCCTTTCCAGTGGCAGTTCTAGTTATTTTTACTCGATTACTCTCGGAAATTTTTTGGCTGCCCCTAAACCAAGTGATTTCCGGGAGTGGATTGGCCTCCAGAACACATTCCATGATCAGATTGTCGTCTTCCTGACGTATCGTTGGTTTTTTCGGAAATCTTGGCGCCTTTCCATCAGGGATCCTGCAGTCACCGTCGAAAAATAAATGCCAAATTTTTAATGAGACTTAATGTGATCATTAAAATTTCGAAACTTTATCTTACTTTGGCTTTTCCTTATCTTCCCCTTTGTCGTCAAAATTCAAATTAATGTTAGCACTACCTTCGCCTAATTTATTCTTAGCCACCACTTTGTACTCCCCTCCATCTTCAGACTCAACACCACCAATCTCCATTGAAACCAAATAATTTACTTTAGCTTTAGGGTCTTCTCTACAAAACATTTTAATTCGGCTTCCTTCTTTAACTTCTTTTGTACCATGATACCTAAAAATAATAAATCATGATTTTTAGTTTTTAAGTGGTTAGAAATTCTTTAAAATTACCATTTGATATCAGGTTTTGGATCTCCGACCAGTCGGCATTCGAAAATTATTTTCGAGAAATCGTCTGACTGCCTGATAATAGGTCTTTCAATAAATGTTGGCTTGCAACCCTCTGCTGGAACCGCTGCCTCATCACCTAAAATAATAATATCAAGTTATTCAACAGTTTAAATACGGTTTTAAAATTCCTTTAAAAACTTACTATCAAAGTTGAGGCTGATAGTTGCATTACTTTCTCCCAGCTCATTTTTTGCGGTAACTTTATATTTTCCTGCATCTTCGACAGTCACATCTTCAATCTGTAACACTGACTGGTAGGATTTTCCATCAGGGTATACAGTAACTTTAAAACGTCCTTCTGGTTTCACCAGCACTCCATTATGAAACCAGGTGATCGCAGGCCGAGGGTCAGCCAAAATTCGGCATTCAAACAACAATCTTTTGCCATCGTCTTCCTGTTTAATGGAAGGTTTTTGAGCAAAGGTAGGAGCGACGCCATCAATTTGTCTAAATAAAGTAACAAAAATAAATATTTCAATTAGTTAGAGCTGCCAATTTTGACAAAAACAAATATATCATCTACATTTGTTAATTCTAAAGACGTTTCACGGCTATTTTCACTTCCTTTATTGGTCTAATAGTGACGTTATTAAGAAGACTTGTTTTTTTTTTTTGCTAATATTTTCAACGACCGTCTTGGAATAAACTTTAATTTTTGGCAGCCGCTGCACAGGCCTAAGAATAGTTAAAGTCAAAGATGGCATCAACGCCAAAAATAAACCTATCATCAAATACGCGGGGCCAGTTGATTTTGGGTTCCTTTCTTAAAATTAACTTCTTTTTTTTTAAATAAAAAAATTTTCTTTGTGATGGACTCGGTAAAAAAGAAACTCAGATACCACTTATAGAAACTACCAATTTATAAATACATTTGAGCGGATAAATTTACACCTTTTTTAAAAAGAAACATATTGCTTAAAATATAAATTAAAAAGGCTGCTTAAACAGCGAATCATTGCTTTTCCTACATTTGCACATTTAAAAAAAACAACTTTAGTGTTTATAAACAAAAAAAAGCTAGGGCTAAAAAGTTTCTGGTTTGAAATTTGCCGACAATCCAATTCATGTGCGTGCGTAATTTTCTAACATATTGATATCAACAGTTTTTCTTTAAGCAACAATTTTAATGTAAACTTTACATATTTCGAAACTAAAAAACTGCAATGTTCACAAAATATTGTTATAGCACATTATTTTTCTTGCTGAATTAGTTCAAAATCACACTTTTTAGACTAAACATCGAGATACCAATTCGGTTGATATTACCTATGTTGATATTATTAATTTAACTTAAATAGTAAAAACAAAAATTGGAACACTTTTGTAGAAAATCTGGCGTGGTGTCTGTTACGTTTATTTAATTGACAAATCGGTTACGCTGATTTTACCTAACATTTACCGTAAGATTTATAGTCATGCTAAAAATAGCATTGCATACTGTAAGCTCAGTGAAATTTAAACAGTGGTACTTGTAACATAAGAAGTACAGTACATAACAATATTTTCAGCTCAGAGCAGTCTCGAGATTTACAGTAAAGTTTACAACGATTTAATAAAACTTTCACGAAACTTACTATACTTCAATTAAATTGCAATTAAAAAATAATAATTATTATAGAACTATTTTAGTAAAGGGATTACAACTTCAAACCACGTCATTTAACCAATCCATTATATCATGGCAACTTAGAAATCTAGATCATCTGTTATGATGGTATGACCAAAGAGGTCATGACCTTTGCCATATGTTGTTTAATATGCGTAAATCTGTTTTACACATGAAATAACAATTTTACTCGATTATTTACAAAAAAATAACCCAATTTACAGACGTTACGAGATAACTCTATCTTTTTATTTTATTTGATGTCAGAAGTAGACAGCAACATTAATTTTATTTATACTCTGAAGCACATGCACAAAAACTGTTGCTACTGCCAAGTCTCAAGTCTTTGTAAAAAAAAATTGACCTAAGCCTCTTTTTCTGATACTTCCTTGACTTTCTTGGTGAGAATATTTTTAGTTTTCCCACACTTTCTCTCTTAAATAAATACGATTTAACAATGAGTAAAGTAGAACTTGACCTAATGCTTTCTTGCTCATTCAAATTCGCAACTATTTTATCCAACAAACTTTTTTCTTTCTGTTTTCAACGACGGCGTTTGGTACAATTGGTACTCAAATACATAGTACTTTTCTGGTATTTTGTTATACTTTTTTTTTACCTTCGAGCCATTTCTCCTTTGAGAATTCAAATGAACTCGATCACATCTCTTTTACTACATCCATGGAGCACAACTGGTCACCAAAGTGGTTATCCACTCTCAGAGTTTCACAGGTGATCAAATTTCCACACACGAATATTCAAAATATCCAGGACGTAATATGAAGGGAACAGATACGTAAATGTTTTTGAAATAACACAGCCAAAAAGTCCGTAGGAACTGCCAACCAACGTCAACACTAGTGAAAGATGATTCACGAAAAGAGAGCGAACGTCGGGGGCAAAATGGGCACCAAGTACTGATTTAGAATATTATCGTGTATGTAGAAGTTGTGGGAGAGAGTGGGTGCATAAATTTTGTTAGGGGTTTTTGTTTTAAAAAAATGTTGAAGGGTGGGGTGAATTTTTACAACTGTGTTTGATGAAAATGCGTTGGTTGGTGCATTTAACGCCGCCGCCACCAACGCCACCTACTCAGCAGCAAAAAGTATACGGTGCAGAGCGGGGGCTTCTTTCTTAGTTTTCAGCTTCTTTTAGGTTTTTAAAAGAGACTTTTTCTCTTTCATGTCGCTCAAATATCCATCTACAGGCACCATAATTGGTATCTTCTCTCACTCCCTACGCCACCCACCCCCTTCTTTTTGGAAGATCTGTTTCTTATCTAGGACTCTACCAAAAACTTAAAAGTTGCTATTCTGAGGAGGACTATTTTTAATACACCACAACTGAGATAGAGCACGCTCAGATATAGGAGCATAGGAATGGGAATGGGGGTGGCAGTTACTAGAAAAACTTCTTTAATTTTTTTATATATTATTTTTTACGTTGCATGAGAATTTCTCAAAGTTAAAAATCTTTTTGGATAGATTTTCTAGATTTTTTTTTTGATTCCTCTCCCTCCATGTACATACTTGCATACAGTATATCCAAATGTTTTTTTTACTGCACCATTAGTGACTATAAACTTTTATCCTTTTGCCTAATTTCTCTTCTTTTATGCTTTACAGAAAGATTTATTTTGACAGAAACATTAGTTGACGATTATAATTTCTTGTTTTATTTTTAAATTTTCAGGTAAAAAACATATCACAAAGATCATCCTTCATTTTTCCAACTTAGTTTTTTTAAAACGTCACATTTTTCTTACCCTATTTTTCACTTCACCCTGAACGGTAAACATTTAAAAAAAAACATTTTTTACTAGAAACCTTGTTTTGCTCTTGGGGCTCAGAACCTAATTTAAATTCGGTTTTAACTTCTTCAAAAAAAATTAAAAGAAAATTTCTGTGAGTTTTGCTTAAACAACCTTCAACCAAATTTAAACCAGCCATCATAACATCCATAATAAACTTTTTTTTCTTTAAGAACGTCTTACTGTACATATAATTAAAACATCATATTAAAGGAATGCTAATTGTCAGCTTAAAAAAATAGTTTCTAAATCTGTCAATGAGGTTAAATGAAACTCCCACACTTAAAAAAAAGTAAAAAAACAAATATGTCAAGTAAATTTACAAAAGTGAGAATTTAATGGCGTCGCTTAAGATATTTGTAAATAATACTGCCACGGGTCAAATCCCTTTCCACATTTCATCACTGTAATAAAATCTCTGAACGCTTGATAAATTTCAAGTATATCGATTTTCAACAAAATATAAATAACTTTTTTGTTGTCATCGGTGATGCCAGTTTATAATTAACTTGTACTCCTATGAGGTTGTCTGTTACAACATACCCAGACTGATGTATAAGAAGTTTTAATTTTTTTTTGAAGGGGGGATGGCATTTTATCGTTTTACCTTTGACTTTTTGAGTTGTTGACAATGTCCTTATGTTCGGAAGAAACTGTTGAGTTAGAGTGGACATCAGCTGAAGATGTTTTACTTTTATGGGAAGATGAAAGTGAGGTTGAGGAGTAATCTACACTGCTCCTATGTTCGTGGCTCTGCTTGACATTAGATAGAGAAGAGGACGAAATTGAAGATGAAGTCGAGGACACATTTTTGTTGATACTTGAGGACGAAATACTACTTTTTCGTGATTCCTCTCTGCTCGACAAAGCTGTCGAAGAGGATAAAAAATTTCGACTACTCATCGTTCATTTGACCACTCTTGTTTGAAAATTATCACTAGTTGAAATACGATGCCTGTTTTAGTATAATCACTTAATCCAAAATAAATCCGGGTGTTGAGTGAAGTAGTAAACAAAAAAAAAATAAAGCGCCAAAGCTTCCAAAAAAAAAAATCAATATTCAAAAATTGCGATAATTAGTTCGTAAACGAAAACAGAAGAAATCAAAACTCTGTAAAAATCAAGTCGGTCGAAGAGCAAAAACTGCTCTCTCAACCGGAATCCGGTTGTCGCTCATCTGTTACATCTCACTTTTCAGTGATATAAGGTGTTTGCAGTGCCCCCTCCTCTTTTTCATGGTCCCACCTCTACTCGGCATTATTGAAATACCCGCCAGGTGATGAGTATTACATAGTTAAAGCTCCACCTATTAACTTTGGTGACTCAATAATAACTTAAAGCTCCCTCCTACGATATCTCTTACAAAAAAAAAACAAAATCCCCTGTCCTACTGAAAACACAGTGACAGTCTAGTAGTGCCACATTTGACAAGGTTAAGTAGCAACAGTTTGTTTTTATCACTTGGATGAGTTTTTAAAAAAATATTATTTTTTCACCGTTTTATCTTGGAAAGAAACAACAAAGCAACCCCTTTGCGATTATCATCTAGCAAAACAAGCATGCTATGCTTGAAAGACTACATCAAGGGTCCAATAACATCGATTGCACTATTAAGTGTATTAAGTATAATTTCTTTTATTAAAAAAATTACAAAAGCCATAAATTTAGTATTTAACACACACTTAGACAGTGAAATAAAGTTCCATCATAAAGATGAAAAAGTGCAGTTACAATAAAAAGTATTTTTCTACTATAAATTCAGAAATTTTGTAAAATGAAAATAATTCATGAAAAATATGATAAAAAAGAACTCAATTCCTTTCAAGTTATACCAAATCTGACTATTCAACTACTTGTTATTTGATATTTAGCTGGGATATGAAGAAATGGCCTAAAAATAATTATTAATGCGTTTAATTGTGAGTTATTAAAACTGGCTTTAAAAAATATTAATAAATTGAAATTTTGTCATAGGTTTACTATAGGTTATTTAGTGTTACTGTATTAAAACAATTTATTTAACTGCATAATATTCAAAAATTATCACCGATTTTGAGACTAAACAGAAACTCATATAAATTTATAAGATGCAATTAAAATAGAAATATAGTTATGAAGCTCTGCGTTTTATTACAGCTAAATTGCAAATTTATAGCTTTTGTAGTTCTTTAAACTAAAAAAAATACTTTAAGTGATATTTTTGACTTTACCGCGTAGATGTTTATGGAACAAAATCAATTCAGCTAAAATTAGCATGGATGAACCTTTGCAGGTCAACCGCCAAGATTATTTTTAGTTACTTTACCAAATTCGCAGCCACTGTCTGCTTCGTAAAGTCAATTAATTAAATGATAAATTGCCTGGCAAAAATAAGATTCATTAAAATAGCTCTCTTAAGCTAAACGGTCTGATGTTTTAAATGAAGTGTAAAAAATGAAATATTTTTCAGCAAATGAGAATTTGCATAGTACAAAGATACCATTATCAATTTAAAATGGAAAACAGCCAGTTAATCCAGATGTTCGCAAAATGACGGTAGAAATTTCACAACAAAAAAAAAAACATTAACAGTGTCATTTTCAGACTTACAGGAATTTAGGCCGATTTCATCATCAATTACGTTTTACCGGTTAGTGCTTTTAATAGAACTTAAAAAAATAAAATACTGCGATTGTCTTACCTGTCTCTCGGCTCATCGGCAGCTAAAAGCAAAAATAAGCATTAGAATAAGCTTAATGTACAAATCATTTTAGTTATAGTGTAACTTACGACTGAAATTAAGGTTGATGGAAGCAGACACTTCACCCATTAGGTTATGTGCCTTGACCTTGTACATCCCAGCATCACTTTCAATAACATCATCTAGCTCCAATACAACTAAATATTTGGTCGGCGCCAATTCGTCGATTCGCATCACCGTCCGGTGATCATTTCGTAGTTCGTCTTCCTCACGAAACCAGCGAATGTCAGGCCTTGGCCTCGACACCAACTGGCACTCGAATATGAGTCGGTTGCCATCGTCCTCCTGACGGAGTTGGGGTTTCTGTTGAAAACTGGGAGCTATATCATCAGTTACCCCCATTTTTAACAGCAGGCCAGTGTATCACACTGACCATACAATGTTGTGTCTTGGCCAAAAACGTTATATAGGCATCTGAGAAACCTAATACATACAACGAACAAAATAAATTTCTTGTAATGACTTTTTACAACAATAAAATACATCAAATTATAAAAAACTCAACCAGTGTTATTAACATTAAATAAAGTCAAATTACTTTTTAATTAACAACTATTTTTCTGACATCTTTACTTATTATTTAAGTATTGTAAAAATTAAAAATTAGTTGTTTAATTTTTCTTTCAACCTAATGTTAATGTCTTAATAACGACATCCGGAAATTCTTTCTCTGTATATTCTTTCACTAAGATAATCCTTTCTTTTTTACAGTTTTACTAATAAAATAATTACAATTATTGATATTAAAATGATAATTTCACTGTTAAACTGGCAAATTTACTACTAAAATGACAATTTCACTGCAGTACTAAAATGTTATTTCATGATTAAATTGACCATTTTACTACCAAAACGACAATTTCACTAACTTTATAACAACTTTTAAATAAAAGATATAAATAACATTTTTTTAAATCAACTATTTTAATATAATTATTTAATTTTTTTAACATTTTTATAATAGCTGATGACTATATTGTGGGTGTTCGTATTTTTACATGTGTTTATGTCAATGACGTACTCACAATACTACTGTATAAGAAGGCGTAAAACGTCAACAATCTTTAAAAGCTGACAGTAAAATAATTGGATATATAAATAAACAAATAGTCGAATTTTCCAGGGATAAAAGTCAGACGTAAAAGTATGTACGTAAGTATTTAGGCTAATGGTTACACCTAGTTCCATATATTTATGTAAGCCCAGGGGTTCGTACCTTTAAAACTCCAGACAATAGCAACAGCTTTCGTATACTGTTTTAAGCACCGCTAATACGGCAATACCAACTAAGAAAAACGCACTACAAAAAACACACTCGAGCGCACAAACACGGTTGATGTCACGTTGGAAAAAAAGTTACGAGCAATAGGAAAAGTAGGCAGAAAAAAACCCTCGAGACTTTTTAAAACTGGAAATTAACCAGCAGAAGTTATCTTTAAACCATCAACTTTTTTCACATGCACAAAATGGTTTCAACTCCGTAAAGGCCACACGTACAGATAAAAAGCTAGTGATAAATTATATCCAAAGGGTATTCCACATTTGAATAAGAGAAATCTCGGCACCCCAACGACCCAGAATCTCCGGGTGCTTCTAACACACACACAGGCACAAGAGTATACTGAATCTGGTTAAGAAAAGACAGTTGTTGTGTGTATAAGTGCGATTGAATTGAAGCGAAATATAGGATGGCACTAAAAATACTGTTGTGTTGTTGTAGAATTCAGCCGGAAGTAGGTTTTTAAAAGTGTATGTGTGTGTGTGTTATATAGTGGTGGGTGGAGCACTTACAACACATACTTTTACAACAAACTTTTTAAGTAAAATGTGTTAAAAATGGATTGAGATGTATCTAATCAAGTAGAAACATTTCCTAAACTAGTTAGAATAATATAATAGCTCATTTTGATATATTTTAGTCTACAAGCTATACACACGCCATGTGCACTTATCCTCGATGTTTATTCGTTGGAAATTTGCAACAAACCCCCAGACAAACAGAAACAAACCCAGTTTGAGATCAGATTTCTACAAGGCAGTCCTGCAACATGGTGCTTGGAAGTTGGATGGCACATACACTTTTTAACAGTTACAGTTACAACGTGTGCATATTGCATTCGTATATGCCATGCCATTCTTTGTGTGGTAACACGCATAACTTATGATTACTGTAGACAAGTTCGTTGCTCTTATAATCCGTCTATTTTTATAAATGTTCAATATTTTCCACCGAACAAAAAAAAAACGTCTTAATTAAGAACTATTTCTATTTGTGTGCTATAAATAACGGTACAATATTTACTTTCTCTTGTAATCACCATATGTTATGTATCACCTACTTAAATTACAAATTTTCTGTGTCCTGTTTTATTTGTTTGGTTTTTATATGTTTTGGTTGACTTTCTTAAAGGTTAAAAAAATACATTTTTTAACTAATCCGCAAAATTTGGCTATATGTTATCGTACTCCTCTTATTTTTTTATTGTATCAAAAAGTTCTAAATTTAAAGTAATGTTGACTACTTTCATCAAATGAGAAATTGTATTTGGTCGTTAGGTGGAGCCTAGCTTTTAGTTCCCATTAGACAAAAAAAAAGTTGATGGGGGGAAAAAAATTTTGATCTTACCTTTTACGTGTGAAGCTGGCTCCTAAAATAACAAATAAAAGGGGGAAACTGAAGTAAATAACTTGCAGGAAGACGTAGCAAAATATCCTATAGCGTTGAATACCAAAACACAATACGTGTGTGCTAAAGATGTTGGATAAAAGGATGGGAAGAGCACCGAAACTCATACACCTAAAGTGATGGGGGAAAAGATAGAGTCAGAAATGAGTGGGTGGTTTAGGGTGGGAAAGTGAAAAAAACTGGGTGATATGGTGGCAAAGATACATACGTTTTAAAGTGAGGAGGGGGATTGTCCCAAAAATAGCAAAAGAAGGCTGCGGTATTCCAGACACGCCAAGGGCGGACCCGTAACCTAATCTCTATTACGCTGTGCCCATATATGTAACCCCGACTTCAAGTTGAGCGACATGTAACGCTGAGATGGAAAAGAAATAGCTCTGTTCAACACTGTGGACAGAAAGAAAGTGAATGGACAAAGTTTAAAAAATATATCTCTTTTTGTATTTACTGTTTATTGATGACATACTGACAAGCTTTTACCTTGTATCAAATTTGTTAACATCCTTGTTTTTATTAATTAATCTTTAACAGCATCAACGTAAACTAAAATCATATACTGTATATATTTTTTTAATGGGATAATTTTTGGTTAGTGTTATTGGTGATGGTTTTGTTAGACATAGATGGCCCTGAAATGAAAGAGAAAGTTCATTCAGAAAACAATTATTGTGTCACCACTTTGTCTATTTTTATCCAAACTTTTTCCCTTATTTGGTTCATTGTAAAAATATTACACATGAGGTTCTTGTCGCTGCTTTGTTTGTTCATTACATATTTTGGAGACGGAAGTGGGTCATGAACCTTTTCCTAGCAGTCTTATTGAGATTGTAAAAAGATAAAAAGTTACGTCTGCTTTTATCAAATATGTAGGATGCATTTTCTAACAGTAAATTCAGGGAAGAAACTGGAAATGCTTTTAGTAAGAGTACGCATTTAGATCTTTGTAAATAAACAGGAACCACATCCGACTTTAAATAAGATTGTAAATAGATCATTGGGAGGGGGGAAAACTACATGTTAAACTGTTTCTGGTTTTTTTTACTTTCATTGAATAAAATAAATCATTATGATTGAATATTACCACTCGCCTAATTTTATGCACCCAATTTTAATTAGTGCAATTTCAACTTGGAAAGTCAAGATGCAATTTATTCAAATACAGTACTTCTATAGTTTGAAATTTCAATTCAACAGAACCAAAAATGAAGTTAACGATTGTAAAGACCACTGGGTGATTTTATAGATAGTAACACTGTTTTTCACAGGATCTTTTCGGAACAAGATAAACTCGCAAACTACTGGCTCAATTTACTTCATTCATTTTTTGTTGGAAATATGGAAGTCATTAGTAATACGGTACTGTACAGGAATTATGTGTTGAGTTTATAATAGAAAACACCAACTAGAGTGCGTTCCCATCTCGACGGATGTCAGCGCAAGATGCTTTCTGTCACTACGGTGATTGGGTCCTGAACTTTTTAAAGAATTTTGAAAAGATGGCGGGATAATACAGTATAATGAAATTATAACACACGACTATCACTGTTGTATTTGTACTAATAAAATAATAACGATTCCAAATACAAGTGTATTTGATACGGTACATGATAATATAAAGTTATACACACATTTCGTAAAATTAAAATAAGAATTAGAAAAAAGTTGCCAACAGCACCTGGTATTCCCAGGCGGTCACCCATCCAAGTACTAACCAGGCCCGACGTTGCTTAACTTCAGTGATCGGACGAGAACTGGTGCTTTCAACGTGGTATGGCCGTTGACAATCATTTAACCTTCTTATAACATACAAGAATGTGTAATCTATAAGCTATTTGGATTTTTAAAATGTTGTATCGGTATGTAATAAATTAAATAAACAAAAACGAGGTTAACTACAACTGTTACAATTTTTCGTAAATTACCGGTTTAGGTATTCGAATAAAAACACAGTTTCCTGCGTTGAATTTCTCTATGGAAAAAATACGCTGCCAGCTGTGCGCTAAACGTCAAAGGTGGTTTGTGACACTCTTGCACATCTGTTTGATAACTTGTATAACAAACTTCAACGGTACTACTAATTGAGTAAATACCGGTAACAAAACTACATTTTCATACATTTAAGGTCTAATAATTAAATTGATTTAATCATGTATTTACTTGTCTTATTTTATTAAGTCATGAAATAAAAAGTTCAACAACCAGCAGTCGTAGAAGTTGCTACAGTATTTGATGGCCACGTTTAACATTGAGCTGCGTTAACTTTGTGAAATCGTAATAATAAAATGGGATGTACGTGTGGAAAGGAATCTGTCGAAATAAACAACCGAACATATGTTATAAGATCCAGGCTGGGAGAAGGGTAAATCGAGTACATTTCAACTGCATATTAATCCTGCACTTAACGTGTGTATAATCAATTTTGCAGAGGTTTCAGCTATGTGGATCTTGTCGAATGTTTACGTACACATAAAATGTATGCGTTGAAACGAATCACCACACATAGCAGAGAAGACGAAATTACATCTTTGAAAGAAATTGAATATTATCGAGCTGTTAAACATCCTAATGTTATTCAGTGTATCGATTGGTCCGTTAAACCACCTGACATCGAGTTTGATAGAAGTGGCGAAGTTTTAATATTATTGCCGTTTTTAAGAGTAAGAACTTGTCATTTTTGATATCTTGCCAACCATATTATAAACTAACTTTTTATGCTTATTTAAGCGAGGAACACTTCAAGATGAAATAGAAAGCAGACAGAAACTATCAGAGTATTTTACAGAAGAACAAGTTTTGCAATTATTTCATAAAATATGCTTGGGTATTAAAGCTTTGCATCATAATAAACCTACATCAATTGCTCACAGGTATCAACAGTTTCACTCTTAAAATACTTTTATTACTAAATCTTATTTAAATTTTAGGGATATTAAGCCTGGCAATATTTTGTTATCTGACGACTTCTCACCTGTGATAATGGATTTGGGATCTGCAGGACCTGCACGTCAGGAGATTCGTGACGCTCAACAGGCTAAAGCATTCGAGGTTCGCTATCTTAAAACTAATCTGATTCAGTACTGTATTTACATTAGTAATGAAAACGTACATAGGATATGGCTGCTCAACATTGTTCCATGTTATTCAGAGCTCCTGAATTCTTCCACGTTGAAAGCCGTAGTTCAATTGATGAACGAAGTGATATTTGGGTATTAAAAATCTAAAGTTAACTGTATTCAAATTCTAAATGATTTTTTATAATTTGCTAGTCGCTGGGATGTACTTTATACGCAATCTGCTTCTTAAAATCGCCGTTTGAAGTTGCTTACGAACGAGGAAACAGTGTTGCCTTAGCCGTTATTGGAGGAAATATACAGATTCCAACAACTTCGCCGTAATGTTTTGATGTTTAATGAATTAAAATAAAATTATTAATTATTTATATCAAATAATAGGTTTTCCAACAAGCTTCATGAACTTATTTGTTGTATGCTATTAGTTAACGCTATGGAAAGGCCGTTTATTGATGGAGTAATCGAAAGAGTGGAGTACATGTTAAAATCAAGTTTCAACAATATAGATTGTTAAGTCATTTCTGCAAACAAGACTAGCGATTTCCATACTTATCAAGCTACTCTTGACACTTGTCTGACATTGCTCAATATTACGCTGAACAATGTGGAACTGTAATGCATTACGTAAAGTATTTATACAAAGAAATGCTGCCTTAAATGAAAGACTGAGCAATACGTTACCATGTACTACTAGCGTATATCGGCTACAGTACATAACTATTCAGATTAGTATTATTTCAGTTAAAAAATACAGTATTTATATAATTATTTTAAACATTACGCGAGTGAAAATATTTGATATTGATGTTACCATTTTTGCTAAATAAATTTAATTTAATCTCATTTGCACTTGGAATTAAATGATTATTACACTTCGTAATACGCTACCACGTTGCAATCATGCTCTTCTTTCTAGCAAAGAAAACTAACTTTTAGCCCTGTTACGTGCATCATGTTTCGTATGAAACAGATACCATTACTGCACTGAGATAACATTTTTAAGCAAATTCTACCATTATAATCTATTAACTATGGATGCAGTTAACCTTGTGATATACTTACTGTGGTTAAAATTGCAGAAATATCGGGCATTAGCAATACAAGACACTGTACAGTAGTTCGCCTCTTAAGTAAAACAGCTTATTCATGATCATCTATATATATAAAAAAGTTAAATATTAATCATACGCTCACTATATTGAATATATAGTTATTCTAATTATTTATTATCAGTCAATAAATGTATTCGCACAGACATTATGCATGTCTAGACAATCAGGGTTCAAATATTAATTCATCATCAAAATAAAAACATTATTGCTAGATTGTAATCAACAAAATAACTAAATATATGAAAGTGGTAAATATACGCTTCTCTTAACTTTTTCGTTCAATAAATAATTAGGTAATCACTATATGTATAAAATTTACCTGTTCAGAGATCAGAACGCACATCGACTTTAAAATGAACTGCTTTGATCCAATTTAAGAATAAAGAATTGATCAAAAGAAGGCCCTACAACAAAAGAATTAAGTTAGTTGCATGGTCTTGTTATTGATTTGATATAGCATTTGTAATCTTTAATCAGTATTTCAAAATTATTCGCATTGACTAAGTCTAGACAATCAGGGTTCAAACATTTACTCATCATTAAAAAGCTGCCAACTCTACGTCAAGTGCATTGCAATAATAATTGTCACGAAACAAAATTATGCAAGTAATTATACAACTGTTTTTAAAAACGTTGGCAATGCTTTTTAATAGACTAGATTTTACAAACACTATTATAATGTAGTAGTGTATTTACCTTTCGCAATATTTCTTATTTTCAATGCTAAAGTTGTTTTTCTTTGACAATAGACTGGTAAGCTCATTAATATGTTGTTCAATCGTTAGTAGACTTTCATCAAATTTCTTGTCAATCAATGCATTCTGCAACAAAAAAAATGATGAAACCAGACATTCACTTATTAAAATGCTCTAATTGATTTAAATAGTAATCAGATCTAAATTAATTCGCACCGACAAAATGTCTCGACAATCAGGGTTCAAATAATTACTCATCATTCAAGTACAAAATACAAAAATTGAATGCATTTAGTTCCATTACACGCACTAAATACATTAATCACTCCAAAACGATGTTACGTATACGTTTCTCGTCTACTATAGCCACAAAACCAATTTATTAAATTTACCTGTTACGAGATCAACCAGACTTTTGAATGAGCTAGTGTTCCCCAGCAAAGATGCCAGCGTTGAATATTATGTCACCAAAAGAGGGTTCTACATAAAAACAATTTAGTCAATTAGTTGTATGGTCTATTTAACATTTTCATACAGTTATCACAATCATTCATCAGTATTAAAAATTGTTCGCATCGACAAAGTCTAGACAATCAGGGTTCAAACATTTGTTCATCATTAAAAAGTTGCCAACGCGACCGCGTGTATTTTAGGAAAGTACTTGTTTCAAAATAATTACTGTGCTAAATTGTTATGCATCTTAGCTAAGTGCATTGTAATCGTCATGAAAGATCACGCAAGGAATATTACAAAACTTCCTTTTTTAACGTTGGCATTGGTATTATTAAACTATTTGTTATGAATACGTATGCTTTAGTGTATTTACCTTTATACAAATTTCCTATTTACAATTATGAAACTCCATTTCATGCCAAAAGATAAATAATCGTTTGTTGAATTATTTACAGCAGTCTACAAAAGAAAGCACATGTTATTAAACTATTCTTCAACTTACTAAAATAAAATTTCTTTAAATATTTATCAGTTCTACAATATATTCGCACCGACAAAATGTCTCGACAATCAGGGTTCAAATTATTGCTCATCATTAAGTATTTTATAAAAGTTGATTGTTTAGTTTGTAATTTCGTAATTGTACATGTTAGTTAAGTTCATAAACGCAGACAATTTTTATCGAAATATGTTACGTCAAAACCTAAATATTTACCATTTTTCGGACTTTCCATTAACACAGCGTGTCCTTCAACGTTTACCAGATTATAATGAAACAATCAAATTATAATGTTCAAAGCCTGATGGTTTAAGCATGAAGTTCCAGCAAAATTTAATACTGGAAATAACAAGAATTCACATCAATAAATAGTTCAATTAAACGTTTCATGTTATACATTATATAGCATTAGATCATTAATTTTTCAGTTCAAACATGTTTTCGCACCGACAAATTGTCTCGACAATCAGGGTTCAAAACATTTGTCATCATTAAATGTCAAATCCACCAAGCTAACAACTTGCAAAGAACCAGTAATTCCCTCAATTACAATACAGTAATTCAAACTAGTGTCAAATTATACTAGAATCACAATTTTATAAAAGTTGAGTATAGTTACCTGTAATCCTGCAAATTGTTGCAAAAACGTTTCAACTGGACCGAAAAATTCGTTAACTTCTATTTCTTTTTCAAACTATAACCATCAAAAACTGCAATGTATAACAAAGATTTCGTTACAGACATCATTCAAAAAAGTAAACCATTAAACGCACCTCTAGTCATCCATTCAAGTGTAAAATTCTGTATTCCCATGAATGTAGACAATATTTCTCAGAAGCATCGGTGTAAACAGATAATTTACGAATATTTGTACACAAGTACCAGTTTCTGGAAACTCAAGCGCTAAAATAATCGCAAAACACTATCTACTGTAGCTGTCACTCTGAAATGTCGATAATAGTACCCATTGAAACTTCACTTTTGACTTAAAACTTTACTGCTACCAGATTATGTACAAAGTAGAACGTCAGTAAAATAAATCTTATTCGAGAGAACCTAGCATCCCAATTTATCTTACAAACAAGTAATATACATAACGCGCATACTGCGAACGATTATATTAATATTTTTATGATATAAAATTCATCTCTTATGATAAATATTAAGTATATATGTGCCAAATTCGACCATTCAGTTACAAAAATATACAACTCTTTATAATTTTTTGTTTTTACGATAAATTTTTAAATAAAAATCACGCACCTTTATACGGATTTTGCAGAATGCGCGGCGACGAATCCATTACTCGAACAAGCAAGTTGTCAATATAATCTTCAAGCGAATTAATATGATTCTGTTGGTGTTCTAGTAAACTTCTTTGCTTGCTAAGCAACTCTACCAATTCCTAGAAATAAATTCAACGTTATTCAAACAATTAAATTCCTTAGAAAAAAAAGTTAAGTTACCTGTTTCGTCATTGCATCATACATACTCATCACTTCATTAGAATTCAACTTTGCAATGTCAGGCTTTCCATTTACATCATTATACTTGAATTCTGGACGTTCAAGAGTGCCGTTGGTCTTATCACTGTTAAGGTTTGATTTATCACTGTTATGATGAAAAGGACTTCGTACTAAATTCGTAATCGGCTTAGCTTTGGCGGCCAATGAATTAATTTGTCTGCGAGCACCTTAATAATGTGAAACCATAAATCACCATCTTCATTAACTTGATTCTTAAATTTAAATTACTTTTCAAATTGTCGTTATTCTTTACAGCGACATCTTTTTCAACGTTGGTTACTGTTTTGCTTCCCTTGTTATCTGTTATAAGATTTTACATTTTAAAAATGAATTTGTTTATAAAAATGTTTACTCAAATGAACCTTGGAAGACAGGTTTCGGCTTCTCATTATAATTAATGGACTCCGAGGATAACTTGTGTTGAGCAGGAGATTCGTAAGTTTCCATAATCATTTCAGTATGTGGGGTATTAATATTGCTTTTAGGTGAAGAGCTATAAGATACAGGACTTGGACTGGGTGGGTGTTCAAAGGCTCTTGTGGAAGTGTTTTCTAAATCTCTATATAATTCACTGGTACTAGATGTCAGTTGTGAAGGCATCTCACCGGTTTGGCTTGAACTAGCAATACTCTTAAAATTTACAACAAAAACTCCATTAGAAAGAAATGGTAAAATTTCTCAAACAGAAAACCATACCACAGCATCATATTCACTCATATCATCGACATCACCAATCGAAACATCATCATTTATTTCACCTTCCTCAATGACTGAGTCGCTTTTAGAAGAACCTTTTTTACGTCGTCTTAATTTGCCACCTATAAAATAAGTAAGTTTATAATATATTTTTAAACATTTCAAAGTCACAGACCAAGTTCAGCAACATCAAGTGCAAGTAAAATAATTACCTAGTGAATTTTTCAGGTTTCCTAACGACAGTTTCTTATCTTTACCACCCAAATTCATCAAACTACCACCTACATTTAAAATTCACATTTAAGTTAAAAGCCTCAAATACAAATGAAGCCATACTAACCAACACTATGAACCATTTTAAGAGGTAACGAATTGCTTTTCTGAGGCTTTTTGCTCAAATCCATTAAACTTCCAGTGACGCTCTTAACAACAAAAGCGAACCGTACTTCAAGTTCACCTCTGACTTTTCCATCGTTGCTACCCGGCTTGCCTTGTAGAGGATACATTCTACACACAAAATTTTTAAGGAGTTTTAATTAGCTATGCAATTATATAATTAATCTTTTCAACCATATCTTAAATCATAAATCAGTCATTAAAGTTTTCGCACTGACAATTGTCTCGACAATCAGGGTTCAAAATTCGTGTTCATCAATTACAATTAAAAGCCTGCCATTAATGTGTCAAGTTAAATTACTGCAACATTTTTTTATATGTAATCTTTTACTGCGCAAGATTCCCTTATGTTTATACTGTCAACATTCAAACAGTTCATTAAAATTCCAAATTAGTGGCAACGCCTTTTTTAAATAACCAAAAGGAACATTAAAATGTAAAACTATTTACTTGTTCCGAGGCCTTTCATAAATATCTAATTCTTGCAAAGGCACATCGACTCGACCAAGAAACTTGTCCAAGCCCATAAAATTCCTGTGGAAAATTGTAAGCGTTATGCATGATGTATTGCCATCAGGGATTGTGCTGTATAAATATAAAATAAATAACCATAAGCACCTATCAGCAAATACAAGTTTATAAATTACAAAATAATTATATGACACGTACAGTTCACACTCTTCATGCCACTCGGGTGAAGTGGTTTTTTCCTGCACCGACGTTTGAAATTTTTCTTTTCCCAGTTGAATTGTAACATAGGTATCATTGGCTCCTGTGGATTATCAAAAAAAAATTCATTTGTAATAAAATTCTAAAGCATTGTTAAATCAGCATAAATGTACCATTTTTGCCTTTAATCCTCAAGTTTTTGGCTTTTTGAACTGTAAACAAAAATAAAAATATTAACAGATGTTTTCTTATCAATTTAATCTCTACGAATAACTCATACTACGTGATAATTATTTATCAATCCGTCATTTTAGTATTTGGAAATCTAGATACGTAATATGCACTCAATTTGCGCAGTCAAATTTGAACTTGAGCTAATCTAAACAAACATTGAAAAACGTCACGCATACATGTACTTCCAACCAGTCAGAAAAAATAACAATTTTTCATTTCGAGTTCGAAGATGTTCAGATGGTTGCTGGCAATACAACATCTGCAACATGTCATTGGAAAATTTATTTTAATATGTTCACAGCAACCAGCATTTTTTGCAGTTTTGCACAAATATTTACAATGACGAAATTGTAGGTTCTTTTTTTAAACCTTGGCATGTTGACATTTAAAAATCAGAGATAAGTTAACTACAATGTAAAACTATTTTTCCCTCTTTATTTTTAACATTCTATTGTTTTCAAACTTCAAAAGTTAAAAACAAAAATTAAAAATGCATTTGTTTAAAATTAAGTGACCATATTTTTTATCAGGTTGACTGTCTTGGTGCCGATAACAACTATATTACAAAAGTTGACCCGGTCATTTTTAACTACTGTTGAAGTTTGAATATAAAATAGCTAATGGCAAAAGGAAATTTGAAGTTGTTCGGCCTACAAGCGCCATAGGTCAACTGTATTTTCACATGAACAGGTGGCTTGTCAGGTTAATCGACCAGCAAGTATCAACTCTTTTTCTCGTCCACCCCACAACTAAATAGCTACAGAAAATTCCACTTTACGCCTGAGAAGTTTCAAATCTTTCAACCTCTCATTGTTTTTTAGATTTTTTTAAACTTCCAACTATTGAGTATTGACGCCATTCAAAAACCGTATTATACTTTATAATAATATTGTGTTATCACAATGTAACATTATTAAAATATCAACTCTCACCTTAAAGAACAGTTAACTATAGAAAGAGGGCAAACAAACTGTTGCTATCTTATTATGATTTATGAACTTTTCAATACTGTATTGCACAAAATATATACAGTCGAGCCCCTTTTATTGGGCGGTCTCGGGGAATGAGAAATTGGTCCAATTATGCGGTGCGCCCAATAATCCAAAATACATGTAAATGTACGCAAAATGGTAAAAAATTGGTTTTCTCACAATATTTTATTAGTTGCTATAATAACCTTTATAGGGATAACTTATACAACTAAAATGACATTCACTTGAGAAAATCAGTGAATTTGGTTTAAAATTCTCAATCTTTTATTTTTACAAAATAAGTTTCCTTTACGAGAAACAAATATTTTCTATATCTAACGTTAAACTACAGTATATTGAATTTTAAAAATTAATTTTGAAGCTTTTCTCAGCTTTGAAGTTGTCCCATTTACACTTGCATGATACAGTATTTCTATTCAGTAGTGCCCCTCTGTTGTACAGTACCTCTTTTTCCCTACTTTTCGGAGCTTGAGGCTAAAAAAGCCCATTTAAGGGGGCAGAAATCATAAAACCCCTTCAAAATGGAGGCCAAGAAAGCGGGGAGCTTAATTACCCAGAGCCCAAATATGCAGTAATTTTTAACATGCAATTCAATGGGAGAACAAATGGGGAAATTGAAATTGGCCCAACAACGCGGGGCGGCCATTTATGCGGGGCCCAATTACGTGGGCTCGACTGTATTGATTTAATAAAGCTTTTCTTCGTCAAAAAAGCTTTAGTTAGTAAATTTACCAAACATCAAGTTTACTTCTTAAATACTAAAATAAAGTTTATCGCGATCATTCAAAATAACTATAATTTAAAAGTCATTTGGCATCTCACAAAAAAAATACTGAATGAACAGTTTGACGTAAAAATTGAAGCCTTGCTTTGTCCAAAAGATTGCGTGAACCTTCTCTGAAGCGTGACACAAAACATAGCAAAATGTGATGAAATACAAATACTTTTAGAAACACAATTAATATCCTTAACAATATAAATGTTATAATAAACTCCGTCTCTATCAGTGCATCCTTGGTTTTCTGCGCCGTAAAATATAATTTAGGCTTTAAAATTTATTCGTCGCGCTGGCAAAGTCATGGGATTTTCTTTAGGACTACAACTAAATTTTTTAATTTTGCTTACGCTGCTCGATACAAGTAAAATTACGGTATTAAGTAAACTACTCAGTGGGTGTATTACTTCTGAAACACAATATCGCACTCAATCTAAACTCTTATCCAATAAAAATTAATCTCTTTAAGTTTATTATTCAGTGCTATTGGCATAATGAATCATAGCAAACATGGCCGGCCTAAAAAAAATATTTTCACTTCACGCACGTATTTTCGAACAAAATTAAACCAAAATAAAACACTTTCAACTTCTAAAAAATTAATTTAATAAATTGTACACATACCTATGACTTGAACATGGGTAGGACTCCACATTTCTTCTTTATGGCGAATTTGAAACAAAGGTCACACAACAATCGATGTCTACGTATTTTTAAGCCTAAAATAATCGAGTAACGTTTATAAACACCAAGACTGAGGCTGTATTTTTCCATCAATTTTTAAAATGTTTGTTCGAATTTACCTTGTGTATCGTCACATATAGAACTTATGCATCCTAGTAAAATAACTTAAACTCTAAAACTTCCTCCATTATCAATCTTTCACTTCCATTACAACCTCCAAAACTGCACTATTTTCACAATCATGGCAGCCGCCCAGTGTTATTTCCTTCTGTAGATGGCGCTAGAATACTACGACGTAACTCCTTAGCAACAAACATGGCAACGGGCAAACAACTACAGTAAAAACAAAATTTAAATTTTATTTTAAAGAGTGGTTTATCTCTTACAAGGTTGAGATAATTCATTTCTTGAAATTGTTTACATTATAATTTCGTGTTATAATATTTTTAAGTGCAGAGGTCCGTCAATATAAAGGTAAATGTAGTTTATTCTACAATTACAGTATAATAAAGTAGTTAAATGTTATCGTAATGCATTTTAATTTTTAATTAAAGATGAATAATTCAAAGTTAAGTACTGTAATAAAATATTAATGTTAAAGATATTGTGTTCCTTAATAGCTAACTTAGTTTATTTTAATTCATGCAAATTTTAAATGCTTGTTATTTAAGATTCTCAAATCAACATTATCATAAACGATGTGCATAAATTATTTTTTTCTCTACTTCTACATTAGTTAACATTTTTAAATCAATTGCAAGTACTGTATATTATTACGATGGACCAGATTAAAAACAAACTGGCCAAAACAGACAAAGAAATTTAAAATAGAGGACATTTAAAAACTTAAACAGTTCCTGAAAGATGTTAGGTTAGTATATACAATATAAATAGTAGTACAAATTTATTTGTCATAATGTAAACTCATGACTCGATCACGAACAATGGCATTGTGGGAGCAGCTAAAGGAAACTGTCACCAACTTTCCCGACGATTTCCTTGAATTGTCCTATTCATGCCTTGTTTCATAATTTAATTAACGAAATTATATTCATCTAACAAAATTACTCGCCAAGGAAGCAAATTAACTTAATGCAAAAATTGCCAAATTTCAAACTGTCAAATACTTAATACTACGCATCCGAAATTGTTTTTTTAATAATACAATACTGTAAATTAAAAAAAAAAGTAAGTTAGTACAGTACTGTGTTGTAGATTTGCATGACTCAATTTAAAGCTATAAATAAACAGATACCATTATATTATTCCATAAATTAAAATACAATTTTTAATATATAAATGTTGCTTAATTCTTGCAGCTGATTTGCGGTAATAACATGTCAAACGATAACAGCGATTCAAACTGCAATGACGAAAGATACCCAAGGTCTCCCAGTAATTTATACTAGCAAGGCAATTTGATTAATTTTTAATTAAATACAGAATGACCAAGAAGACTCTTAGAGACATTTGCATAAATCTCAAATTATATGCAACCCCAAGTATTAACTCAAGTTTATACTTGCAATATAAAGGTAATTAAACTTAGTGTAGAAAAGAAAATACACAGTATAAACAAGACACTCTCTTTACTAATAGGGTTTAAAAAAATTGAAAATCTCGAGGAATATTGCAATTTAAAAGCACTGTGGCTTCAAAATAATTACATAAAACAAATCGAAAATTTAGAAAATCTGCTGTACTTAAAATGCCTTCAACTTCAAGACAATATGATTGAGAAAATTGATGGACTGAATCATCTGCAGAATCTATGCACTTTAAATCTTAGCAATAACCGTATCACAATGATTGAGAATTTAAGTCAGTTATCTTGAAATACATATCAATAATATTGCAATACTGATTTTTTTTTTACTTCTTAGAATTCTTGCCATTTTTAACTACACTAAATATAAGTCACAATAAACTCCAAACCGCTGCAGCTATTGTTCATCTTTCAGAATGCCACCAAATCTCTATATTAGACTTATCGTACAATGTTCTTGAAGAATCAGAAGTGATTAAAATTCTGGGTCAAATGAACAGTTTGGTATGATAATACAGTAAAATATTATTAACCGGTTTTGTTATGCAAATGATGTTAATATGAATTGTGTTAGAGCAGAGTGTTCTCAATCTGATGGGAAATCCGTTAACGAAGTCGATTACTAACTATCGTAAAACGGTGATCTTAAATCTGGTACGAAATAAAGATACTCTAGTAACGAGTAGACATCTCAATTCCAAAAAATTTAATTAATATCATATTCATTGCGCGCATGTAGCCGAAATTAAATTATCTGGATGATCGTCCTTGTGATGCCCGTGAAAAAGCATGCGTCATTGCTTGGTAGAATTTAATTTTGTAATTTAAAACAATATAGTATTCTACTGTATAATAATAATTAATCAAATTTATAGGTCAAAGGGGGGTTTAGAAGCTGAGCGAGCTGAGAGAGAAAAATGGCAATTAGAAGAGAAACTTCGGATACAGAAACACGTGGATGGTAAGTTGATAACCACCATTAATTTTAATTTAAGAAGCTTAGAAATTAAACTACAATGTTGTAATTTTGATTTAACAGCTTTGCTAAAAGGAAAAGCAAATAAAATGACGGAAACACCTAACATAAACAATGATGAATTACTTCAGACAAATATAAACGACGCTATATCGTCTGACAGTGTAGTTATTAACATAACTTAAATAACTGAACTACATGAATGATTTTGACATACCGGTAATACAGTAAATCAAGAATTCTTTATCAAGATACAGGATTAGACTTGGGTGTTCTCTGAAATCAAGTAATTCTAGCAATTACGAAGTTTTTGTGACGAAACTCCATAGAACATTCATTCGTAATTATTAGATGTTAATGCAACTTTTCTAATTTTTTTGAAAACGACAACTCCTTGGCGGCATTAAGCTATTGTAGTACAGTATCACAATGCAATCATAATGAATCAATTTCTTTTTAACTTTATTCAAAATCTCTATTTTATTTAGATCTAATCCATATTTATTCGTTCATTATTGTACTTATATCTTTCCATCATTACCGTATTGTGATACAGTACTGTACTGAAGTTACTGGTACTTACAGTTGGAAGCCTTCTTGGCCAAGCTCGTATTGTATTTAAGTAACTTGAGAGTGACGCATTTGATTAATTAATTGCTGTCTTTTTAAATACTTTTCTCGACCGTCAATTTCTTTCCCCCGGTGTTGCTTTTAGGATATTTTCCTTTACGGCATTGTCAAAATAGCCATTGGCGTCTTGGCATCCATCGACTTTACATGGTCTTCAATTTATTCCTGGACTGCATTCTTTCGACATTTTTATTAATACTCTCCACAAAATACATTAATGTTTCCTTTATGAGCGCCACCTTTGAGTTATTGAGAAAATTTACTTTTGCCATATACATTTACTCAAAGGTTCAAGAAGGCGCCACTACGGAATTGTATGTGGCTTTTGTTGGAAGGATTTCAGATAACTTCGAAAGTGTGCAGTCCATACTTTTTCACAACAAAGGTAAACCAGGGCTACTCTGTTGTAAATTTCCGTTGTCTTGAACTTCTAGGCAGCGTGCTTGTCAAAAACATTTTTCATTACAATGTATTTAACTGCGCATGCGTTTTATTTGCATTGCGCATGTGCTTGGTTCATAAAACAATTTTCATCATAATACGCATGCGCTCTATCTCCAATGTATCGCCATCTTGAGATACAAAAAAGACGACAAGTTTTTTTTAGTGCAAGGTGCATAGAGCAAGATGGTGTGCTCATATTTTTAGTTTTGGCGGTAATTTATATTATCCAATAAAAGTGAAGAAAATTAGCGCGATAACTGAAACACCAATCAAATACTGTAGAATCCGAATGACCATTATACACATTTCATAACAGGTGTAATGTTACGGTATAGGAACCAATAATTTTTGATTAATAAAAGTTAATTTTTATGAATTTTGACAGTTGAATATAGTTAACTAAGTGTTTTTATAGTACTATCGATTGATTATAAGTAATTTGCAAGCTTAAATATTAGTTTTTAAAAAATGTAGGTTTTGAGTTGAAATGTTATGTCATCAGATAAATGCACTGATACTAAGCTTACTTTAAAAATGAAAATCTTTTAAACAAAATTGAAAACACAAATGCAGATTATATTAAAACAATTGTAAACACAAAATAAAAGAGATGTAGACAATTTTTAGTTATTAATGAAGTTTATAATATTTTATTTTAATTTTAAAATGCGGCTACTAACAAATGGAAAGAACAGTTTAACATTCATTAGAGATTCTTAGTGAATATAATTTATTCTGTTTTTAAAATTTATGATTTAATCGTAGTAATCATAGTAATCATAATGTTTTTTATTTTAAAAGCACGCTGAAATGTTAAACGATGCATATGTAAAGATTACATGGAATTTGATTAGTCTTTATTGAAAATAAAAATAAAGAAACTTATTTTATTTTCATTCAAGTTTATTGATTTATTTAATTTTTGTTGAGTCTAATAGTTATTTGCTAATTGTATTTGTTTTAAGTATTTTAATAACATTTGATTCAAAAAATAATAAACAAAATTTGAATAATATTATTATTTCTAAGGGCATAAGGAAACGATCACACTATTACGTTTTACGCAACGTTAAATGTTACTTGACTATCTTACGTAATCCGTAAGAAATAAACCTATTAACGTTCCATTAAACGTAACATTGATATTTGTAACGTTAAATTGTTTGACATAATAGTGTAGAATTAGCTTAAAATAGAGGACGTAATTGAAAAGTAACCCATCTCTTTCACGTCCGTAAACAACAACTATAAATACTAATCGGAAATGGCGCCAAATTATATACGAAGCTCCGAAAGCCCTTAATGACGTACTGCATTTAATCATCTAATCATGATCATTTAATTTTACATAGTAAAACCGCAAAACAGGTGAAAATCAGTTTTATCGATCTCTTTATCCATCATTTTTATAATTAAAGTGATTAATTAGAGGACGTCGCATGACGTTAATGATAAATTACGATGGTTCAAGAAAATATTGTAAAGGTGAGATAATCAGATGATACTATGTATTTGCAAAAAAAATAAACGAGTGCCAATAAGCAAATGTAAACTACTTCACGATTTTGCATCAGTTAGAATTTAGTTTGCTACTGAATTGTAATTTGTAAACAACGATTATGTAATCAACGTCGCTGCACTTTCACTAGTGAATTTTCGCTCGTATTTCGGATTCTATTTTATTACTGTGACAATATATTATTTAAAATTTTTTAGTATGTATGTTATTTAATTTAATCCAATGTATGTCAATTTAACGATATTGAACAACATAATTATTTTTATACCGGTAATATGTAATCGTGGTGTTGTGTACATTAGTAATTTAGTGATTGTGTCCCCCATGACGTCATTTTCTAAAAAGTGATAGCAGCGCCGCCAAATCTTAGGAGAAGGGTCCGATAGGATTTATACTGTACCATCATGATATTGCATATCATAACTGAATGTGTTGTGAGTTTCATTTTACATTTTATTGTACATTGATACGATAGTCGTTTCAAAATGTTAAAAACGTTGACATCAAAGATTTTGCGGTGGCAACGATGTCCATACATTTTAACTAGCTCATGTCGAAGAACTTTTGCCAGCAATGAGGAATCTAATGCTATCGACGACTATTACGATATCATTATTACGGGTTGTGGAATGGTAGGCGCAGCCGCTGCTGCATCATTAGGTAACTATATATCTTTGGATAGTTGTAAATCGTATATTATGTACCAATTTATAAATTAAAAATGTAGTAAACATTCTTGAATATTCAAAATTGCTAATGACACTTCGATTATGAAATGGCTTATTAATTTTAAAAGCGCTACATACAAGTTCATAAAACTGTTCAGATTATTAGTTTGCAATCTCATTATTGTTTTTAAATATTATTTCATGAAGTAATATTTAAAAAGAAAATCTAATGTTTTAGCTCATTTGTTTATTTAGACATTACATTAATCAGTTTGTATAACTTGAATGACATTAAGGTGCTTTTCTAATCCACTGTATTTTTATTTATAGCATTATCTCCCAAATTATCAAATAAGCGAATTTTAGTGATCGAAGCAGCACCTCGTCGAAATTACAGCTTCAAAGATATTTACAGCAATCGAGTTAGTTCACTTAGCCCTTCAACGAAGCAGTTTATGCAAAGTAAATAACAATGGTTTGTGATCTAACATTTAATTTTATTACGTCTTTAAATTCTCGTGATTGTGGTTAGTGGTATCAGTTTTGGTTACTGATCAAATTCCGTGCGAATATTAGTTAAATATAGCTAAGAGAAATGTATTTCCTTGATTTCAATGTAATTCAAGACGATTTTGATAAAAAATCATTTAACTAAGAAAGTATGCAAAGTTGCTTAATCATTGTAAGTTGTTTAACATAAACTGCTCAAAATTAAAAATTAATGTTTGTTGCAGAGGTTGGTGCGTGGGAATATGTTGAAAATGCTCGATATCATGCAGCTAAGCGAATGCAGGTACTGAATAATAAAATTATTACCTTGAAGATTTAAATGAACAATAATATATTATTGACAGGTATGGGATGGCTGTTCCGATGCTTCAATTTCATTTACAGGTCTTGAAGAACACGATGGTATCGTCGCATATACGGTGGAGAATACTTTAGTCGTGGAGGCTTTCTTATCAGTCATTAACAAGTTAAAAGATCGAGTTACTATTTTGAATGGCATGCGAATAAACGACTATGAATTGCCTTGCACTGGTTTAATTGATGATAAAGTTAAAGTGAAGTTATTAAATGGGCAAACCATTAAAGCGGATTTGTTGGTAAGCTAATATGCATGTCAGTTGTTTCGATGGATCTTTATGCGAATATAATTTATATTTAGATAGGAGCAGATGGCTTTAGATCAACAGTTCGAGATCGGATGGGCTTGAAGTATCTGAATTGGTCTTACGATCAAATGGCTATTGTCGCAACAATGCATCTAGATAAAACCGAACAATCCACAGAAGTAGAATACCTGTAATGTTTTCTAGATAGTGCTGACATATGATTTGACAAATCATTTTTACAGACGTTAAGTAACTGTGTGGCTTGGCAGAGATATTTACCAAACAATATAGTTGCGTTACTTCCAGTAGGTCAAATGATATTTGAACAATTATTACCGTATTGAAACTATTTATTAACTTATAAAGTTGTATTTAGTTAAATGACAACTTAAGTTCATTGGTGTGGAGCACATCGATTTCTCATGCTAAACAGCTGTTAGCAATGGGGGAAAGAGAGTTTGTAAGAGCAGTGAATGATGTCCTGGTAAATATGTTTTTAGTAGAATGCATTTAGGTATTATTTAAATTTTAATTTAATACTTTTGTGATGCAGTGGAAAAAGGATCACAAAATTCCTGCGATATCCTCCTTGCTGGGCTCTTTCACGCGTTTATTAAACAATTTCACATCAAGTGGGAGTCAATTTATACTTTCTTTACGATATAATGACTTATTATGCTTTATTTTTTAGATGCAAAGACTACTTATCAATTCCCACCTCATTTGACTGATGTGGATCCAAAAAGTCGAGCTGGATATATTCTTGGTTTTGGTCATGCTAGCAATTATGTTGGTCATAGAGTGGCTCTTATTGGGTAATTATATATATACTGAACAATTTACAGTATTTATAAAAACTAAAAATATTGCTTTTATATTGAATAGTGATGCCGCTCATCGTGTTCATCCACATGCTGGACAAGGAGTAAACTTAGGTTTCGCTGATGTTGAAAGTTTGTGCCAAACGTTAGAAGAAACCGTTTTATGCGGTGCTGATATTGGTAAACTTAATTTATGTAGTTTTATAAATTAATTTGATGTTACAGTGTAATTTATTTGTTGTAGGCTCTTTGTTATACTTAATGAACTATGAAACTGATAGACAGCGTAGAATTGCAGTATTAATGGCAGCAATTGACGGGATCCAACGTCTTTATCAAACAAACTTTGCACCGGTTGTTTTGCTTAGAAGTCTGGGATTACAGTCTGTTGATGCAACTAATTCGTTTAAGGTACAGAAAATCTATTTTTCTAACAGAATGTCGTAAAATAGTAACAACTATTTTCTAATATAAAAATGTTGTCAAAACGTTTAGCTCAAAATATCTAGGGATGCAAATTTAGTTAAATGTGTGTTATTACTATAGCTTTTGTTTGCATTTAAATTACAGTAATTTCGATAGCCAAAATTTCAAGATTTAAGCAATTGATTCTTAATATCTTACTTTGAAAAGTTTATATGAATCATTTCAGTTTGTCTCTAAAATATAATTGCTTTTATAATGTTGTTTTTTTTAATTTTCAGAAGTACATCATGAAGAGTACAGTTCAGTAGGAGTATTAAAGAAATTACAGTTGGGTAATTATAATAGGATAAGTAGTAAATGAATTATGGTTGCGGATGCTTATAAGCAGTTTAAGCAACTGCTCGAAATTCTCTTCGATAACATATTACTAAATTCAATTCGGAATGCGAACGGTTATGATTTAGAAATTGGTTTTATAATTTGACATCGGTAACGTTATCTGATATAGTCTTAAAAAAAGTAAAGTCATATCAGAATTTCAATGTTTACATTCGATTTCATGTTCAAATATTCGGAAAAACTTGTAAGAAAAAACCCAAATGAAAGTTTGCACAAATATTATTTGTAAGCCAACTTCCAAGTTACCGGTCCTTTTTCCGATTACAAAATAAAATTCGAGACTAATCAGACAAGTTAAATTTACTTGCAGTCTCTAATGACTAATTTTTGTATAATAATGATGAATGGCACCTGCATGGCTCATAAAAATAAAGAGAAAAATGTATTTGTATTGTCTGTAAAGACTACGAATTTTTTTATCAATTTTGACGTAAGTGTGGGCGTGGTTTGAATTCCTTAAAAACGATTTGATTTCGATATTATCGATGGTGTAGAAAAATCGCGCCAGTCGGTCACAAGAAGAGGGAGGGATAAGTTGCGTTTGTGTTTTTCCGTTGCGAGACTTTTTTGTTTTTACCAAAGGAGCTAATGACATTTTGAGATGGTGTTTTTCTTCATGTTAATGTGCTAATAAAAATGGGGAATTGTTTCAGCTCACCTGGAACTAAACCTGGGATAAAAACTGGAACCGATATTAACGGTGGTCCGCCCGCAGGTCAGGGAATTATCACCGAAAATACTGTTCATCCAGGAAGCATAATTACTGGCCCACCGCCTGGTACTTTTGACCCACCTAGGTATCCACCTTTGTTAGAACCAAATAACCGAATTCCTCCGACATCCGAAAATTCAATCGAACCATCGGTATCATCTGGTGCAAAAGTGTTTGTGGCGTTATACGATTACGACGCGAGAACTGACGAAGATTTAAGCTTTAAAAAAGGTGAACATTTGGAAATTTTAAATGACACTCAGGGTGACTGGTGGTTTGCCAGGTCGAAAGCAACCAAGCAAGAAGGATATATTCCGTCTAATTATGTAGCCAAACTAAAATCGATTGAAGCTGAACCGTAAGTGCAATTGATTTAACAATAATTTTCAGCCTCGTAAAAATATTAAGCTTTGCATAAACGAGTGTGGAAAGGCAAGTTGCCTCGTTAAGTTTTGATAGCAAGCAGCCATTTTGAAAGCAGCTAACGTTGAAATACAGGGCGACTCAAAATCTCGTAGAATTCAGGGAAATGAGTTTTCATTGAAAGGTATGTCAGACTAACACAGTGACAATATTAAATATTTACAGTTATAATACTCTGAGAGAAACAAGTTTGGAAAAATACGCCATCCAAGTTGATAAACATCAACTGTAAATTAATACAAACTACATTACTTGAATTGAGCACTGTAATCTTAATTTTTAATCATTATTGTATGTCTAGCCAGTCTTGTTTTTCTTTTTGCAGTATCCAAAATAATATTATGCTGCTACTGTAATTAGTAAAATAATGCAAGTTAATGTTGCGTTTTATACTGCCTAATTATTTTAAAGTTTTTATTTAGTTGCATGGCTAAAACTTGAAAGGAAGTATAAAATACTCGGTGTCATGCGGTTTGCTTAGAGTTCGTCATTCAAAAAAAGTTATCTTGAAGGACAAAAAGCGTTGCGGAAATGGAGAAATGGAAACAGTAGTCGCCATTTGATAAATTAAAGTTGTCAAGTCTCGCGAATTGTTTTACGTTTTAGAAAGAAAAACTGTAGGACTACTATTCAATAACACTTCTTACCAAAAATTAATCGTAGGAGGGAAGTTTGGTCTTAAAGATACAGTACTTCATACAATCTGTGAGCACTGTTTTAATTTTAGTGCTCTTTGTTTCATAAAATTTACGTTAAGTGCTAGGGAGCCATGTGGATTTATAATTCTGGCAGTCATGTTGATATAACTACAGTATTATAACGAGATTATTCACGGACACATTTAGTGCATGCAATCTGCCAAGTTAGATGTCTCGCTATAATAAAGAACATGTGTATGACAAAAATTAGTGGCAAAACGCCATGAGAATTCAATGTTAAAAAAAACGTTACGTTTCCTAGATATTGCCATTATTTAAGGATTATTTTAGAACCACTTAAGCACATTATGACCGAATCTTTCACTGAATTATGTAATTTTGTGTCTGAAGTTGGTGCACGTTTGACATTTCTCCTGGAAAAGAAAAGAAGCTTTAACCTGACCTAGTTTGGTTGCAAAATTGAAATTCAGTAAAAAAAAGAACCACAATCATGCACAATTGTGTAATAAAAAATTTAGCTTTGCTCAGCTGTACCAGCTAGTGATATGTGATTGTTTCCCACCACAAATTAAGTACTGTACAGGTACAATGTTTCACACTAAACACTTGAAAGTTGACAGTTATGAATTGTTTGATACCAGAATTAAAAGTGTATTTTGTTCAGAATTTGTTATCAAATGGAATTATTGGCGTTTTATACTTGAAAAGATTAGGATTTTATCCTTGAACACCTTAAAGTGTTTATTCAATTAATCGGTTGAGTGTGGATGATTTCAGTTTATCTATGAAAAATTGAATCTGGACTTAAGTTTGAATACTTTGCATATAAATTAAACTTATAATACCTGTATAAAAAGTATTAAACAATTCTTTTTTAATCAGAAAATAAATTAAGCTGAAATAAAATTGCATAATTAATACATTTCTCACTACAATAAGGGAATTATGATACCGGTACTCAAGTTACTTATGATTAGCTCTAATTTGATAATTAAGGGTATTAAATGTAGTTAAAACAAGTGTCAAATCACGTTTAATCGATATTTGAAACTCCAATCATTGATGATATGAATCCAATGATATTTTCGAAAATTACTATTTGTAATGTGCTTAATGTAAAGCATTTATACTGAATATTATTGGAAATTAGAAATATGATGAAATTATTTTCAAAAGCTTGGAAAATATCAAAAGTTAAATCATATCTGTGGCGACTGAGTTTTGCAATTAGGACAAATCACTTAACCTAGAGTCGAAAACACCGATTATCTATTAAATTATCAAATAACAGTGACTACTGAAGTTGATTACAAAACTAATCAACTAATTGTTTACTTGTTCGGTCTCCACGACTATAAAAACTAATATTGAATTACTGTACTAAAATTAATGAAGGTGAAAATAGGTCTGAAATGGCTTAGAATCAGTTACTTTATGATGCAACAAAATAAAACTTGCTTTATCATTGATTTAAACATTGAAAATGAAAGTGGTAAAACATTACTGCTGGTTTTACTCGTGCTTTATTATGTTGTTTCGGTCATTGTATAATACAGTATGATGTAGCTCCAGGTGTCTTTTGAGGATCAAATTGATTTCAGGCCAAAGCTGTCTTCTCGGTTCGCTTCTCTCTCGTTATTTCTCCAAGGTATAGGTAGCTTAGTCTTGCGTATCGATTCGACCCACAATATGTCTAAGCTGTATACTATTGCATTGCTAAAATCTGCTCAGATGTTAAGATCTAGGTTGTCATCGATTAACCGTTTAAACAATGTTAAAGTAATTAAAATAATATAAAAAATGCATGTCCTTCTTTTGTTTATTCAGTAGTGCTGTACATGTTTAATAACCTGAAAATGCTTTGTAATTTGGGGTTTTTTTTCTCTCCAAATGTTAGCTATAGTAGCAATTGCATTTAATTGTAAGCATTACTAACTCTTTTTAATTGTTACAGTATTCAGTTGACCTAAATCGTTATGAATATTTTTTTCTAATCGACTGAAAACTTATTGGCGACTGTTAGTTAACGTATCCGTGACGTATGCAGTATTTTCGAAAAAAAAGATGAATATTTTTATGTTCAGTTTTGGCCAAACCAACCAACAATTCAACCTCAATTTATGAAATGGTGGAGTCTAAGATTGATCCAGAAAAAAATTTGATACTGTAAATAATGTCGACGGTACTGTAGTTTTTCTCTTCCATCACTGTTTGAAATGTTCAGGCTACTAAGTTTTATTGTTTAGCTGACTGTATTTTTACATTGCTATTTTTCCAATTCTGTTTCAAAGCTAAACTCAAGAACGTTTTTTTTTTCTTTTTACAAAAAGTTATTTTTTTCAAAAAGTAAAAATGGCGAGTTATGACATTTCGAACAAGCACGATACCACGTAATTACATTCCAATTAGATATTTATTTTCCAGATGACATTTTCCCAAGGTTATTACCCTGTATTTACAATTCAACATTTAAATTAATGACGGTCACTGTATTAATTTGAATGAATAATTTAATTAGCAAGTAGTTGTTAAATTTTGAGATATTTTGCGGTGCAATGACAAGAGAAGCGTTTCAATATTTGCAATTTCTAATCGACTGTTGGCAACATTGGACATTTTGGTTTCACTGTTGCGGATGTCTGTACTTGCAGTAAGTACAGTACTTGACGTCTTTTTGTTAAGTGACCTCTTACTCATAGTCGTTTTGAGTTATTTATTTGCAGCCATTAAAGCACATTTTTTTATTGACGCTGTAATTCGATAGTTAATTATGATAAAATACATAGTGTATTAATACTGTATATATTGACTGTTTTTGTCAAATATTGTAGTCTCGCTCAGTTGGTGTAACTTAGATTGTCAGACTAGAAAACTCATTTAAATTTGATTTCATCTCGTTAATCGGTTGTGGTTATTTGCATACCAGGGTATTTAAATTACCATAAACATTTAATCGACGAAGAAAATCAAGAGAAAGGCGGTTCTTTTTAGTGGTACCAAGGTTACTCATTCAAATACTGTACAGTAATACTGATTATACAGTATGCGACAACGGCTTTGAAAGGAATGGAAAAGCAACTTGAGCTAAATATAACCATGGTCTCAAACATCTTTAGTGTGCTATGTAATGCACAAATCACTTCCTGAACCAACTGCAAGTTATTTACACCCACAGGTCTATAAATGTCTGAAAAGACCGTGAAGTATGGTACAGTAATTACATACTTATTGGATGAAACACGAGTTACATGACAAAAGCAAAGTTCTGTGTAAACACAATTTTAGCTATAAAGGTTTCAATCTATTGTTTTTTGTTACGAAGTTCCGAACGGAAGTCATGCCCAATTTCCTCGCACTTAATTTCATAATTTGACTTTTAAGATCCGGTTTTTATTATCCAAGTTAATAGAGTAGTAGTGTTATGAGGTATTTTTGTTATAGTTACGAGTCTCTTAAAACTTAACTACTGTACTGTTTTCTAATATGCATATTTGTATTTAGTAAATTAAATTTGATGTTCAGCCATCACAAAGTACGACAACCATGTCTTTAGAAGGCCATACAGTGTGTAAAATGCTGAACAGTAATTACATGAGGAAGTAATTGAAGCATATTAGGGCGTTAAATTATACTGTATAATTTCTCAGCATTTGTTGGTGATATTGATCGTGATCTAATGTCTGCTTTTATTAAAGAAATGGTATTTAGGAGTGGCCAGGTGTAGACAGACTCGTAGATGCGTGAGAATGGTGAATATTTACTATGGCAAGTTCTTTGTTATGAATCAATATGCAGGTAAAACATTCGGTGAAGTAATTTTGTTTTTTTTTAACATGCCGCGCGTTTTTGTTGTTTGATAACTAGTCAACATCCGTATGTGTTTTCATATGCGTCGTTTATACTGCAACGTGAGGTGATTGACTTCGGGTTTTTGGTTGAGAAAAGAATAAATATGGATGAAGACATAAAAAGACAAATAAAGACGTTTTATGTTAAGTTTTTGTTGATTGCACACAATGTACTGTATCACGATGGTAGAATGAGAACTTTCTTAAGTTGTGAACTCAATCAAAACTGAATTGAAATAATAAGATATCACTTTAAGATATTTTATTATTATATTGTTCAGTAGTTGAAATAAATAATTGCAGTCGTTTTTGTTGAAAGCTTCAATTCATTCTGAAACTTGTAAGACCAATAGATCATACTTGTTTCACTTTAAAAATAATACAAAATATTATATTAACTTGTATGACATTTCCAAGTTACTTTTTTAGCAAATACATTCGTCATTTTTACAATATTGCATTTTGGAGCAGTTTTTGAATTCCAGTACATCCAAACATTTTTATTCCAAACATTTTCTTGTATTTTTTTTAATGTCTTGCATTGTTTTAATATGATCTGGTTGTAACATAATTCCTATTTTGTTTTTTTGCTTATTATTATCAGTTGTCGACGTTGTTTTTAGTTGCATAAGCAGTATTAATCTTTTATTAGAAATGTATCAGCTTTTTTTAAATTGCATTAACTGATTACAATTGTTCAAAACTTAAAGTTTCACTTTAAATTCGCTTTTGAAGTCAGTGAATGATTTCATCAACGAATTTAAATTAGCTTTGAACATGGCTTTCAGAATTAGATTTCCAAAAACACTATAAATTAGATTATGCTGCAATTTTTAAGATTATACAGTGTTGCGAGCTTTTAAAAAAATTTAAAAACTCGTAAACTTAGCCCACCAATTGTGTTTAAGTATCAAGTTTTATAAGGTCGTGTAAAGACTAACTACATTATAATAAAGTCATGTAAGCCATACAATATTTCTTAATATTAGAATTGCCGTTTTTTTCTCTTCTTATAATAAGAAATTATTCTGGGTGGCTTGTTAAAAGTGTAGAGTACTGTAATATTGCAAGGCTGGAATTTGTATGTGCTTGAATGGTTGCTATTTTTTCATTGAGTTTTGCGGTTCTCAGAAATAACAATTCGTCTACCATTTTTTTCGGGAGGTCAAATTGAGCTAAAACCGAGTAAATCTTTGTTGTGTAGATAAACACAAGAGTGTTTGAAATTTATTGTGCAAAATTCTTTTCACACTTGACTCCCTCTTTCGTTGTGAGAGCAGTAAACACTATAAACAACGTAACTTCGTTTTTGCTAACCTTTTCCTTTACCTTTATCTTAGAACACCAGACTCGACATAACTTCATAAACATTACAGCACTTAAACCACAAACAGAAATGAATCTGCTCCTAGTATTGTGTGAAATTTTTCAACAGAAATGTTATTTTTTTCTTAACTTGTACATGTAATTTGAAATCTAGTACGCGGTTGCGCGGACGGATCGTTTTTTTTTTGTAATCTTAAAATTAAAATAATTATTCCGTTTGATTGAACAAGTTTGTGAAGGTTAACCAGATATAATTAAAGATAACATTCGGTTGCGAGTTTAACTTGCAATCACGTTTCAACTTTTTTTATATTATTATTTGGCAATTTAACATTTCAAAGTGTTGGCAAATGAGAGCATGGCGTGGTCGCTTCTTGTTAAAAGCTTAATTTCGGGTCTATTTGGTCACTGACCTGCAGCAAACTAGTACGGTAGTAGTAGGCCATATTTTTCAAATATTGTAAATAAAAAATAATCAAATAAACTACTTACCGGTCTAGTTTTTATTTGTAGCTTCCTAATAAGAAAAGCAGTTTTAAACTGCAGAAATTGATGACACTAACATAAATTTACTTGCTTTATGATTTTTATTTATAAAAACCAGTTAGAAACGTACAGTAAATTGTATAATGTAGTGAGCTAAATTATAAATCCAAAAAAAAAACAGTATTGTTTTTTCTTTTGGTAAAATACACTAAAATCTTACTTGTGATTGAGTACAGTATTCAATTTAGCAATCTGAACATTTGACTTAATACTGTACTAAAATTTTTAATTTGATATACTGGACTAAATTGTTTTTAAGATTGTGCAAGTTTCTCTAAAGAAGCTGGTATATTGTTAATATTCGGGCTTGCTTATATTTCTGTAATTGTTTATTGTTACAATTAAATTTGTAATAAAATAGTCCTGTGAAACTATACATTAGGCAATCACGGGAATTTAATCTTTTGACAATTTTAGTAAACAATAGTTAATGACATCGTTGAAAAGTGATAACTTGTTAGTAAATAAAGCATTTAAAACGAAGGACATCGATTAAAAACTTTTTTTGTTATCAAGAATGCGAATTTAATTTTGTATTGAATGCCAATTACCGGTAGCTGAACCATGTAAACAAAACCAATGAATTGAATTTTTTATTTGATAATTTAACCATGCATGAAAATATATTTGCTAAATGTACGATGAATCACAAAATAACAGTATTTTACAGTTATAGGTAATATCACTATTTTTTAAAAAATAAATTTTTGACATGGAATTATTAAACATGTATTTATCTATACGTAGCGCAAAATTACCTTTTTTATATTCAATACTGTATAACAATTTTATACTGTACATACTATAATTTGAGCATCGATTAATGATCAGCTTCTTACATTTTGTTATAATATAGGAAGCTGTTAGATGGATATCAGATATTCTTTAAAATTATAGGAAATCTAACTTCATCTGACCGCTTGACCATTGATTTGAAAATTTATTTGCAAAACCCGTTTTAGTTTTTCATTTTAGCAATAAGTTTACCTGTAAACTACTGTTAAACTTGCATTAAAAATCCACTGCATTTGATAAGTTAAACGATTGGTTTAGCATCAGCGAATAATCTGCATTGTATTAATATTCTAAAACCAAACTGAATATTTATTTCGTTAAATAGCTGTTTATATTCCAGCAACAATGAAAAGATTTGGTTCTAGACAACAAGTGAAAGAATGAGGTTAAATATTTTGCATGCAAAACCGAGAAATTTATTCTGAATGGCTAAAAAAAAACTAGTAATACCCAAACGAGTTTGATATCCTTTTATTAAACTGTAAAGGAAATTCCAAATGCTACAGAAAGCATTCAATTAACTTATCTATTTTAGTTTTTTGAGTAAACAATTTTTCTATTAAATAGTTGAATATACAGTGGTTTACTTTTTATGTAAAATTGAGTAATTTTATTATACGGTAGCATTAAGAGACGAAAATTACAATCATTGTTGATGGTACTTCAAGACTTGAAGCAATTCCAAGACTTGAAAAAATACTAGTAAATAATAAATACATTTCTCAGAAAAAATTGAGGGATTTAACGACAACGTGTAATTAAATCTAAACGCTATACCTTTTACAATGTACATGTACAGTACTACTATATAATATTCAAATGATTGTACATATTTTTCCCCTTTCTTTCATTTCTATCTCAGTTGGAGGCTATGTGTGGTGAAAATAATAATGTTGTTTAGCTGGCGGTGCCGTGTACACATTATTATGTGCTCAACCACCGATTTTTGACATGGAATTACCGGTATTAAAGTCTCATTTTGTGTTTTGCCTTGAAACTTGATTGTGAAGTTATAGCCGTTGCTTAACAAGCTCCTCCCGTAAAAATATTGCATGAAAATACCACCCAGTTAAAAAAAATTCTGCTTTTTTATTGGTGATTTGGTATTGTTAGCTAAGTACCGGTATTATACCGGAAAAGTTGGAAGTTGGACAGAAAAACAAGTTTTTTACGATATCTATGAAATTATAAGAACGGTAGTTAACATATAAAATGAAAACTTGGTATATTGTTTATTAAAGGAGATTTCTGTGATGATCGAATACCATGCGAATAATTTCATGAATGTACCAGTTTTATTGAGAAAACAGTACCGGTATGGTTTATTTTTAGGCTTGTAACTTTTACGCTGATTAAATTCGCTTATTAGCAGTTTAATTTTGTCTATTTTGTTAGTTGTTGGAGCAGTTGAAATTAGATACCGTGTTACACTTAAATTAGAAATCCTTCGTAGGTGGTCTACTCATTTGTATAAATTTTCCTTTTGAATGAATATCATCAACTTTATTACGTGACGTTATGGTACGGTAACTAAAATAACTTTAAGGTAGACTAGTCTTGCAATGCTAAATTTATAAAAAATAAATTTTAGTTTAGTGGTAATAAAATTATTAAGAACTGTTATCATAACAATTAAATTAAAAGAAAGTTGCATAACAATTAAAATGTCATTTTCATTATTTTGTATTCTGCTGCGAATTGCTTTTGTTGGAATAATAATACGGAAGTGCGACATAAATTATCATAAATCTTTATATTTCTGAGGAATTGTCGACGTGTAAATGTCTTATTTATTTAAAAATATAAGTTGCTGCTAAAATGACAAATTTGGTATTTTAATGTAGATGAGTAAGTTTGAGGTCGAGGGTATCAACTTCTGTATTAGCTTAACATTATTTAATTTCGATGTTGCTTGCTACCTGTTTATTTTCATTTTGTGGTATTAACTTTAGAAGTTTAAGCACGCGAAACGCAAATCTTGTATTTTAAGGTCATCTCGTGCGTAGTAACGGAGTCAACATGATAAGAGAAAATGTTTGAGAATGACGTCGTCTCATCTCCAATATCTTAAATAACATTAAATAATAGATTGCTACGAAAATGACATTTACATTTTGATGTCTCACTTTCGGCTAGTCACAAATTACTTCAAACACTATGGCCGATTATGACAAATGTGGACAATATTGTGTGTGGTGTGTGACTCAGATTGCACTGGAAACTGTTAAATGTATTGACGAAATTTTATTAACTAAATTGATGTTGTTTTGAATTTTTATCTCGGAATCATATTCTAAAGACCTAAATGCATAATTTCCTAGTTGTCACTATAAACAAATTTGAAATACCAAATCCTACACACTTTCTTAAACTTCTATTTAATTATATTTACTTGTTTGGGTAACACATCTGCGAATTTCACTCTTTGCTTTGTAGATGGTTAATTGAAAAGCGACCTAATTGCAACCATAATTTATAGTTGACTTATCCGACTCGAGTGCTGTTGATATCGTATAATTTATCTCTCTTTTTATTTAATTACAATTGTTTTAATTGTAGTTTCTTGTCATAATGACAAAGTGTAAAACACTGTCATACCATGTCCAAATTCGGTCAGCCTTGAAATTTAAGTTACTATTTACAATAATCGTTAGACACTGATAGATAAATAAGATCGTGTATGTTTATTGATTTGTGGTGTAAAAACAAAAGATTGTGAGAAAAGTATTATAAATATTGTCTTTATTCATTTTGATACGAAACAACAGTTGTACTTGTAATCTTGCATTTCACTAGCAAGATGTACAGTGTGTGTTACCAGGCACGATAAGTTATCAGTTTGTGTCAGAGCTTATCAATTTTACAAAAAAATACTACTCATTGCAAAGACAAAACGTTATGACATAGAATAGATAGATGTACAGTACAGCGGTTTACAAAGTGAGAATTTTCATCTTATCGATGGTTACATAGTGTATTTTACATGGATGAAAAAACTGTTTGTGAGGATGGTAGTTAAACGGAACCAGCGCAAAAAACGCTGGAGTGAAAATGGCTTTGAATACGAGTGAGTTTTATATTTTATGTGATTGATCACCGTTTATGTGCAAGCTTTTTTTAATATCAAAATGTTGCTGACACAAAATGAAAGTTGATGAAGTCATTAACCGATTTTTTCTTTCTTTTCGTCTTTGTTTCCAGATGGTATTTTGGAAAAATCAAGCGTATCGAAGCTGAAAAGAAATTACTTCTGCCTGAAAATGAACATGGAGCCTATCTTATCAGAGACAGCGAAAGTAGAAGAAACGATTTCTCATTGTCTGGTATGTTTTCTTCGACTTTTCGATGTTTGGTACAGTATAAATCTCGTTTATCATCACAAAGTGCTGCACGCAGCAGAGTTTTAACCAGATGTTTCTATCTAAGCGGGCGTTAGTCGCTTGGAAAAACACAATTCCTTACTCGATCAACACTTTTTGCAACGTTCCAAGCGATAATCCAGCTGCTTTCCTGGTCTTAAGAACTGTTTATTAACACCCACAAGAATGATACTTGCATACTGATACACTATACTATAAAATCAAAAATAAATAAATGAGAAGCATTACTTTGTCAGGAAGGATAACAGTTTATTTATGGAGCCTTTAAAACAATTTGGATCTTCGTTTAATCTCATAAATTGACATTGCACTTTACTAGATTATATTTTAATGGAATGGAATGGTTTTATTAAGATAATAACGAATTTTACTACTTTTATATGTACAATATACGTTTATACTGTGAAAGGGAATGTAAAACAGTGACAGTAGCCTCTATCGATTTAGCTGTAAACGAACTTAGGTTGTGCAAAAATGTCATTGACCATATACGCAATCTATATCCTGATATTTTGTCGTATGAAATAATCCAAATTTGAATTGTGTCAGGGTAATAAATATTTTTAGGTGGGTTAATTTGCTTTGTTGATAAAACTGTGTTGATCTCGAAGTTAAATATTAAAGGGTAATGTTTTATTAGTCTAACATTTGTGATATGAATGGGTCCAATGAACTGGTAGACTTATAAACGACACATTTATAGCTGGGTAAAGTTGCCAACTATTAGAAAGAGTAAAACATTAAAATCTACTATTCATAAAAAAGTAGGCGAGGTCATTCGTATGAACTTAGTTACTGTATTTGGTACTTCACGGTTTGTTCGTTCTATAGAACACAAAATATATGATAGATATGAATACATTTCTAGGTCACTATTAGAAGATAGCTATCCATTTAAATTTAAAATGTACCTTTATTTATTTTCTTTTCTTTTATTCCTGACATCGTTCGCCTACGCATTGTTTTGGGTATTTTTTTGGGCGTATCTGAATGCAGTTGCTGGAGCCTGGAACTGAATTTCAACGAAAATATCATCTTACAATTATAAAATATAATAGTTGGCATAAATATCCGCGCAGCTCAACTGTGTAGTTTGGCCTTGCAAAGTCGTGATGCTGTAGATAATGTTTTTTTTTCTTTGTAAATGTCCATGATGTTTAGTTTTTTTATTAATTGTTTATTTTGTGCTGTCTGTTAGTCCGTGACGGAGACACAGTGAAACATTATCGTATCAGGCAGTTGGATGAAGGTGGATTTTTTATTGCCAGGCGAACAACTTTTAGAACTTTGCAAGAACTCGTGGAACATTATAGTAGAGATGCCGACGGCTTGTGTGTTAATTTAAGGAAACCTTGCATTCAGGTATTATTGAATGAATTTTGCACTATTGTGTTTGACTGTTTTAAACGTTTTGGCATTACTTTAGATCGAGAAACCAAATCCACTGGGATTATCCTTTAATACTAGGGATCAATGGGAAATCGACCGCAATTCGTTAAAATTCGTCCGAAAACTTGGTCATGGTCAGTTTGGAGAAGTCTGGGAGGGTTTGTGGAACAACACCACTCCTGTGGCTATCAAGACCTTGAAAACTGGTTTGATATTATTATTGCAGTTCTGACATTTTAATATTTAGCGTTTACTGAATGCTAATTTGGTTTTGATATAGGTACAATGGATCCAAAAGATTTCCTGGCTGAAGCGCAAATTATGAAAAAACTTCGCCATCCTAAACTAATTCAGCTGTACGCTGTGTGTACACTGGAAGAGCCAATTTACATTATTACAGAATTGATGAAAAATGGAAGCTTATTAGATTATTTGCAAGGTTATTTTTACTTTTAACATTATAAAGCAACTTCAGTCTAACTATGGTACTTGTTGGGGGTATTTTAGGAAAAGGCCGTGGCTTAAAATTAAATCAGCTGATCGATATGGCTGCTCAGATTGCTGCTGGAATGGCATATCTTGAATCCCAAAACTACATCCATCGTGATTTAGCTGCCAGGAATGTTTTAGTTGGTGATAACAACATTGTAAAGATTGCTGACTTTGGGCTTGCCAGGCTTATCAAGGTGACAAAATTAATTATAACACATTACATCATAAGTATGTAATTGTGTTGTTTTAACTGTTTCTTTGACTTGTTTTTTTTAATAATCGAGAAATATGAAGTTATTAATAACTTTTAAAGCATCTACTGTAGTAACGTAGACAACAACCGTTTTAATATTACCAAATGCGGTATTGTTTGATTTAACAAATTGTTATCGAGATAATTTTTATTTTTCAACTTTTCTCGGAAAGATAAGTTGAAATTATATCTTTTAAATTGTTAACGTTTGTTTTTTGGGTTTGAGATTAGTAACATTTGGTGATGTATTGATATCAATTTTATGGTGAAATCACCAATGATTAATTTTGTCGATTATCTTGCAGATTATGACTGAAGATAACTGTAACATACCACATTTGACAGCCACTCTATAATTCTAATTAGATTGTTAAGTCATTTTGATAAATGCGTTACCGTAGATTTGATTTTTAATAATTTAAAAAAAATAAAAATCAAAGCGATTACTAATGGAAATGGTGCCACTCGATATTGCTGGAGAATAGATCTGAGTAGTATTGAGTGGCAGCTGTCAACTTTTTGATGGATAATCAAAATGATAAGTCTTAGTACCTTTTCAAGTTGATTGAGTACTTTTCTGTCAGATTTTTTAAAGTAAATTTTTAGCTAAGTCTAGGATATCTAAAATGATTATGAAATCTATATGGAAATTTTTCTATTTATCTATTTCATACATTAGTTCTAACTTTAAGCTAAATATGTTTATTGGTTTTGACTTTCTTTTTATCATTTTTAACGTTTTCTTAAATTTTTTTTCGTTTGCAGGAAGATGAATATGAAGCTCGCGTTGGAGCTAGGTTCCCTATTAAATGGACAGCTCCAGAAGCTGCTAACTATAGCAAATTTTCGATCAAATCTGACGTGTGGTCTTTTGGTATTTTGTTAACAGAGCTGATAACATATGGGCGAATACCTTATCCAGGCATGATTCGTCGTCTTTAGTTTAAGACTGCTTTTCTTATCTAATAATTTCTTATTTAGGTATGACTAACGCCGAAGTTCTTCACCAAGTTGAGCATGGATATCGCATGCCCGCTCCTCCATTCTGTCCACCTGCTCTATACGAAATCATGTTGGAGTGTTGGCATAAGGATCCAATGAAGCGACCCACGTTTGAGACGCTCCAATGGAAACTGGAAGATTTCTTCACTATTGAAGGTTCTGAATATAAGGAGGCATCAGTCGCGTATTAACGTCAAAAGCCTAGTAAGAAAGCGATTTTATGAATAACTTTCGCCTTGAAATACTGGAACTGGATCTTTTCTACTGTGTTAATGTGCTTAGCCACGAATTTTGTGTGTGTAGTCAATTTATTGGTACGTCTATGCCAAAATGGATACACGGTGTCGGTTCTTGGTAGAATGTCGATGGCTATCGAATCTACTTGTGTTTCTGAAGTTAACACATGGCAATTTGTTTGATTCCATACCCGAAATCTTTAAAAGTTGATAATATGGCTTCGGCTTCACCTACTAGAATATTGAGAAATGAGGTCCTGCGGATCAGAAATGATGGGAATTATGTCCCACCGTTTTAATTTTTTAAGTCAATTTTTTTATTTAGAAATGTTCAGTTTTTTTATTGGGGACCAATTTTTTAGTTTATAATTATAAGCAAGAATTCGTGTATGTGGACTACTAAGAGGTTGAACAAAACAAAAACAATGAATCATTGTTGCTGACTGATTTCAGTTTTAAACAAAATTCTTCAGTTAGAAAGATGTTTATGATCATAATAATCATGATAACGATAAACGACGTTTTGGATTCTTTTTCTAAACAGAAATTTAAACTTGACAGTATGAACTATCGATGACTCAGAGAAACATTCAATTTGATGATTTCATACACTGCTAATTTATTTGTTACTAGCCATTTTCCTAATCGTTTTGGTACTTTGTCCTGACATACAGTACGATATGAATCGTATAAAGAACGTATTCGGCAGGAATTTGGAATGTTTTACATTTTAAACAAGTGATAACATAATATTACTATTATATTTTTTATGATCATACATTTTTTTGTTTCCGGACAATTCATTCAGATCAACTAAGTCATGCAAACTGATAGCGATGAGACAAACTGGAAATCTAATAGAAAGCAGTTGGTTGTTTAAGTAACTTGATTTCGTTTGAACAATAATATTATTATAATCGTGAATTTATAAGTGTAAAAAATCAATGCATATCGTAAATCTGATGTGTTATTTTTCCATTCTATCCGTTGAAGTTGAGCACATGGTTTGCCGCAACTTTTGTTTTGCTTTTCAAAGAGACATTTACAATACATTTACAAAGTTTTTTGTTAATGCAAATTTTAGCTTTGCGTTTAGCAATATATATTTAGCAACTTATTAAATTCATGCTTAATTTAAGATTTATCATATTAATGAATTTGAAAGAGAGACACTGACTATCTGCCCTATTTCGGTGTCAATTCACTCGTAACCCATTGTGCAAACTTTTCATAATGTATAGTAAACATCCTGCATTATTTCTGGTATATTAAATCCATATTGAATTATAATTTTAATAACGACTAGTTTTATTTCAGTACTCAGTTGGTTGCCTACGATTTAGCCTTGGACTATAAACAATATGTAAAGTTAATACAGTGATACGGTTTTAAAATAGTAAAACATACGAGTTGAGCAATATCTGGGAAGAATAATTTAATATTTTTTTTTTAATTTACCGACCACCACAGAGCCATCCTCCACTGTTGGTAGTAGGAGTTACTGTGGTTGCGGGGGTGGAACTGAAAGTTCTGCAAAATGGACGCTTAGAATTCGTTTGTAAATAAAATCCCTGTTCAGCTGGGATAGGATTTGATTCAGCGTATTTGTAAGCGTTAAAACCCATTTCGGCGCATTGCGTATTATGTTCTCCACATTCTGTACACTGGTTTGCTAGAAATGAATCGTAGCTGTCACACGGGCTAGAAGTAAATTGACAAGTGCTGCTGCTGGAAATGGGAATGCTCTCACTGAAATACTCGAATGCTCTCCCGTGATCGCATGCAACTGAATAACTTCGTAAAGCTAATTGAGATAAAAAGATTGTAATAATTAATTGACATCATTACAGTATGAAGTAATAATTATTGATGAAATTACCGTCATTTAAAGTCTTGTAACTGCTCGAGTTGAGTTGTAATTTGCAACCTGGTTGTTCCGCGCCTCCATTTGGGTAAAAATCTAAGTGGCCAATTACTTGGTTGATTCCAAACTCTATAATGAAAATTCTGTAATCAGATAATGGGGTGGTGGGTGGATAAATATTGTGTTTTACCTCCTAAAACAATTGTTCCTGCATTTGTGTGTATTACATCAACAAGTTTAGCATCGCTTGGATCTAAACGAACGTCTGGATCGGTATTCTCATAGTACGGACCAGCCGGATCTAATCCTGTATATAGAATTTTAAATGTAGTGAAATAGTTTATAAATTATACGAGTATTTCTACCTGTAATTCTTCCAAATTCCCCATTGAAGTATCTTCCTCCACTGCCACATGCATGTGCACCAAGACTGTGTCCTATACAGTAAAAATCTGATAACGGTATTCCAGCCATGTTCTATGGTGATGAAAGTTATTTCAAAAAATATGACAGTAAATTGGGTTAGCATTTTATAAAACCTTGATATTGTCGGTAAATTTATAGATCATTGCTCCAACCATTCGCACGTTTGCTACTGCCTGTTCATACGATGTATTAGAGGAGTTTCCCCAGTTTACATTAAAGACATTGTAGTTGTCATAATTTAGAAGTGGCTGAAGCATACTCTGTAAAATTTCAAATGATCTTGACACTTTCTGTAAAAGGAAAAACGAAACTAACCTTAGGGAATACTGTACTTACATTCACCAAAGAACTGCCATTTCCACTAGTAAATCCAGCCACTATAAAAATTACTTTAGACGTGTTGTTAAAATTGGAGTTTTTTATTTGAGTTAAATTATTCGGATTTTTTAGTATCTATAAAAAAAAATACATTTATTAATTTTTTACATTAAGTTAATCTTTTTTTGATTTACAAATGGAAGTTTTGGGTTCTTTCTGGTATACAGCTCAAACGTGACATTAGCTTTATCAGGTGGAAATGGTGCTAAACTTGTTGGTCGATAAGCTGATATGTATGGTCCTCCTACTCTAAAGCATGGATAGGGTTCGTAACACCAATAAATGTCGCTGAAAACTGAATTTGTGGATATTGTACAATATATATAAATAGCAATTTACAAAAATAATTAGACGTACATTTGCTGAATAAGTCGGTGAGAAACTGATTAACAACATCTGTAAAATAGAGATTTTTAAATCATTATTACTGGTATGTTTTCTGAAATTGTAATCCCAACTCTTACTTCCGAAAGCGATGCTGTTGATAAATTTGTCATACATGAGAGCTGAAGAGTAGGAATAAAATAAATTAGTAACAATTTTTCGTTGTACATTTACGGTGCATAATAATATAGTTTGACAGAAAAATTAATATCTTGGAGGGACAAAACACATTAATCAAATAAAAGGTATTTTAAAAATTGGATATTATTTGCTTATCAACGTGACAGTGATTAATGAGTTAGGTCAGTAATGACTTTTATTTGTTGTCTGAATTTGTGCAAGTGTCGTCGATCAGTTTATTGTTCTACAAACACTAATCAATATTATTGTAATTTTATTTTGTAGTTTACTTAATGACAAGAATGAGGCAAATTAAAACGTCATTATAAGTTATAGAAATGAGTCTTTTTTTTTAAAAAAAAAAATTCAATAATAAGTTTTCTACTGTATATTAAAAAATTACAATATAATCAAAACATAAATATAAGTTATCCGTATTTGAAAAAGTGAGGCAGTGGGCTGAAACATTTTAGTTTTGGTAATTACTGTATTAATTAAGTTACATTTTTATAACCACGAATGAGGACATAATTGATAGTAATGCTACAATATACTAATTACAGTACTAAATGTGCCAACAGAGAATAACACTGTATTAAAATCAAACTTAAGCAATTATTCGTGTATGTTATTTTAATATATGAATAATTATTATACCTATTCCACTATTATAGTTTACGGCATTAGATGTTGCATTTACAACAGTTCCTGCTTTAGTTGTAACATTCACAGCATTTGCAACAAAACCACAACAGGCAACGATTAAAACGACTATCAATTTCTTCTTCATTTGAAATAAACAGATATATTTTTAATTGAAATATTAAGTTTATATTAAGTCAATATTTTTTTTTTTGATTATTTAATTGTAAAAGTTTGTTGGTTTCCAGAATGATGAATACAGTATATGTTGTGCAATTGGCTAATCATACTAGAATTGAAATTGAAAAGAAGCTGCATTCAGAAACCGAAACAGGAATGCTTTAGTGATGAATTTATACCGAGTATTTATGTTACTTCTAAGTTTGAACAAATTTGTGCTATAAAACATTATATTTTGAATTATTATATTATCTCACAATTGGTACACAGCTGGACCTGTTAATTGCACGTAGACTATGCTGGTTTTCGGTCAAATAATTACTGCTGACAATAACATTAATTACAGTAGTTGATTAAAATAATTTGTATTTCCTGTACGTTGAAATCGAGAAATTGTTTTAATAACATATTTTACAAGTTTTTAGGAAACTTTGTTTTAATGGCATACTTTATCTGGTTTTAGGGCATAATAACACTGGTCCTATACTAATAATTTATTAGCTGACTCGAATATTTAAGAAATATTTATTTTATACCGGTATATTATTATTACGGTACCAGTAATTTTAAAAGCCTATGCAATATGCACTGTAACATTGAATTAAACCTTGGCACTTATCCAAGGTTATAGGAAATTATCATTTTGCAAAGTGCTTGATAGTGACTACAGATTATCAAGTGTCGGTGCAATTACTATAGTAAGCTAAATAAAATACAAGATAACACAATTAATATTTTTTTTTGCTGTCTCACTTTAAAGCAGCAATCACAAGAATTGTTGGTGTTGTAGCATTTTGCACTTCAATAAAACATGGCTTGCTGCAAGAAATTTGCTCTGATAATTCTACCGGTTATTATTGGTTGTTGGTTATATTGTGGTTGCAATTTTAACCCAGAAGAAATTCGTGGGAAGCGAGTTTTAGTTACCGGAGCTTCGTCAGGAATTGGAAAAAAAATAGCGTTTAGGTATGCTGAGTTGGGAGCGAAATTAGTCATAACAGCCAGACGTAAGGAATTGCTTGAAGATGTTGTAAAGAAATGCAAAGAACTTGGAGCTGAATCGGTGCATGCAGTGCCAGCGGATATGGCTAAACCGGTTGATAGAAAAGCAGTGGTTGAAGCAACTAAAAAGCATCTCGGTGGACTGGATATTCTTATACTCAATCATGCTCTTATTCATATAGATTGGCTAACAGGGACACCGGAAGACGTGTCTACTACTGAAAATGTAATGAACGTTAATTTCCATTCATTCGTCGATATAACAAATCAACTGTTAAATGAGCTAAAAGACAGCAATGGATATATCGGCATTGTCTCGTCTGTCGCTGGTAAAGTAGGAAGTGTACGTTTGGCAGCTTATTCCGCAAGTAAACATGCTCTTCAAGGCTTTTATTCATCATTGCGTCAAGAGTTGAGAGCAAAAAATTCAGGAGTGTCAATTAGTTTGGTGGTTTATGGACCAGTCGCATCAGAGCAGGCTTTAGAAAATTCTGGAAACCTTTCCGAGGAAAGAATTAAAGAATTGCTTAAATATGCTGGAAGCACAGAAGACGCAGCCGATGTCCTCGTCAAAGGTGTTGCAGCTAGAAATTACGAAATTTATTTTCCAGCAGCTGGAACGATTATGGTTTATCTGAATCGCATTATTCCTGAATATTTGGAAGATGCAGCGAGCTCTATAATGAATGATATGTAAAATTCTGTAAAATAATTCTGTAAACATTGTCAAGAAAATAGCCAAGTACTTTCTAAATAATAAAGTTTAATATTAAATGAAGGGATTCCAAAAAAAACATGGTACATTAATATTTTCGTTGAAAAACCCAGCTTTAAACCAACAAATCTTGCATTTGCTTGAGCTTGGTGTATATGTCAACATCCGATTGAACCAACAATCTAATTAACTTTGAAAACATTAGTGATTCCAACATTGTAGAAAGCTGCCAGTGTAATATATTTTTTTAGTTTTAATCTATTGCTAAATAAAATTAAAGTTTTAATAATGAATATTTGAAGTTTTTATGTGTTTGCTTAAAACAAGTACAGTCATTTTTTTTATTTTATATTAAAGTGAAGATTATTATTTATAGTTCAAACAAACTATAAGTACTGTATACGCTCGTTGTGACTGGATTATTAAGTTAGAATTTGCTCAAGGTTACGATGATCATATTATCAGTCTCTGATGCAACAACTTAGCAAAAGAACACGAGATAATAAGTAAATGTAGATTACTTTTTTGCAGTTTCATTTACTTTAGTTATCAGGACTGTGGGACAAGCAACACATTTTGCACGTCGATAAAACATGGCTTGCTGCAAGAAATTCGTCGTGATACTTTTGCCGATTATTATTGGTTATTGGCTATATTGTGGTTGCAATTTTAATCCAGAAGAAATTCGTGGGAAGCGAGTTTTAGTTACCGGAGCTTCGTCAGGAATTGGAAAAAAAGTGGCGTTTAGGTATGCTGAATTGGGAGCAAAACTAATCATAACAGCAAGACGTAAGGAATTGCTTGAAGATGTTGTAAAGAAATGCAAAGAACTTGGAGCTGAATCGGTGCATGCAGTGCCAGCAGATATGGCTAAACCGGCTGATAGAAAAGCCGTGGTCGAAGCAACTAAAAAGCATCTCGGTGGACTGGATATTCTTATACTCAATCATGCTTTTATTCATATAGATTGGCTAACTGGGACACCGGAAGACGTGTCTACTGTTGAAAATGCAATTAACGTTAATTTCTATTCATTCGTCGATATAACAAATCAACTGTTAAATGAGCTAAAAGAAAATAATGGATATATCGCCATCGTCTCTTCTGTAGCTGGTAAAATGGGAAGTTCGCGTTTGGCAGCTTATTCTGCAAGTAAACATGCTCTTCAAGGCTTTTATTCATCATTGCGTCAAGAGTTGCGTGCAAAAAATTCAGGAGTGTCTATTAGTTTAGTAGTGTATGGTCCAGTTGCATCAGAGCAAGCTTTAGATAATAGCAGAAACTTTTCAGAAGAAAAAGTGAAAGAAATGCTTAAATATGCTGGAAGCACAGAAGACGCAGCCGATGTCCTCGTCAAAGGTGTTGCAGCTAGAAATTATGAGATTTATTTTCCAGCAGCTGGAACGATCATGGTTTATCTGAATCGCATTATTCCTGAATATTTGGAAGATGCAGCGAGCTCTTTAATGAATGAGTTGTAAAATATTGTCTTTGCATTCAGTACTAAATGCAAAATTTGTCAAATAACTTAACCATGTTTATTGTCGATTAAAAGTAGTGCATTTACAACACTATTCCAGAAATATATTACGTTTACTAAATAATTATATTTCACTTCAGTTGCTTTACATTGACAGTTTTATAATTGCTAAATAGTTTTTACTGTTCTTTACAAATTTTAAAATGGTCAATTTTTATACTTGTAAGATTAAATGTCCTGCTAGTGATAGCTTTTACGGCAACCAGTGCATATGTAAAACAACTACTAAGTTATTATTATGCTGAAAGTATATTATAAACATTTTACTGAATGAACTAATGCATCACTATATTTTTTTAAGATTTGCAAAATGGTGAAGCACTATTTGTGTCAAGATAAAAAGCCTGTGAAGCTGGAGTTTGGGCATAGTTGATAGCATTATAACCCATTTCAGAACAGCTTGTTCCTGGGGCGCTGCAATTGTTGCATTGATTTGCTTTGAAAGTGGCATAATTTTCACATGGATATGAAGTGAATTTGCAAGAGCTATTTTGGCTTATACTATTTAGAGTATCTAGATACAGGAAAACTGCTCGCGAATGGCCACAAAGAGATATTCGGCTGACTTGCAATGGAACTGAAACTAGAGTCGAGAACTGTTATTAGAAAAATAATTTTTAGTAACAAACCAATTCAATTTAAAATACTTTTGTCTTGTTCGCATCCAGGTTGAATATCACCACCGTTAGGATAAAAGTCCTGATGAGCGCATCTTTCAGCCATGCCAGGTCCTGCAAATCAACCAAAAAATGTTTTAATTTACTTTTATATCTGCGCAATTCACAATGTATCCATTTATATCAAAAATGATTCCAGATAACAGTACCGGTACTTGGGAAACGGGTAGTGTGAATGACATCAACGAATTTAGCATCAGTTGGATCCAATCGATAAGCAGGGTCTGAGCCTTCGAAATATATTGCGGCTGGATCAAGGCCTTAGTGAATCATGAAAGACCATAATTATTTATTATACATTATTTTCATAATGTGTGGCGCAAGTTTAAAGTTTAAACAATAAAAACCTGTAATTCTGCCTAATTTTCCTTTCAAATATTCACCGGCATAACCACACAAGTGCGCTCCTAAACTGCTGCAAACAAGGTAACTATTGTCAAGAGAATAGCCAAGTACTTTCTAAATAATAACGATTAGTATTAAATGAATTGACAGCAAAAAAAATGTACGGTACATTAATATTTTCGATGAAATAACCCAGCTTTAAACCAACTAATCTTGCATTTGCTTGAGCTTGATGTATTTGTCCAAATCCGATTGAACCAACAACCCAATTAACGTTGAAAACATTAGCGATTCCAATGTTGAAGAAAGCTGGTGCTAATATCTAAGTTATAACAAAAACAATTCAAAAAAAATATACAAATACAGTAGCTCTCTAATTATTAATTATAAACTTGTTATATTTACCGTTGGAAGTTCAATTGCATAACTTGCAAATCCTGCCACGTAAAATACAGTTTTAGAGTTGTTTTTAAAATTAGAATGATTAACGAGACGTGAAAGGTTGTTGGGATCACTAAAAATCTTTTAAATATAATGACATTAGTCAATTTAATTGTATGTTTTGATATTCTGGTTGATTTGATCAAATTGAAGCATTGCTTTTACAATGCCAATAAAACAACGACACAAAATCTTATCCATTTTATTGGCGTTTCTTTTTTGCCATTGGAAAAAAAATTTCTATTAAAAAATCATCCGGTATTGTTATTTTACAGTATATATAATTTAATTTAATCATGAATTGATTCAAATCACTATAACTTCAAGTACAGTGTTGGAGTGTTAATGAAATTTGGGAAATAAGAACTAGATTCTGTAATGTACATATGAATTTGGAGCTGTGATAGGACTATGAAATCATGTACTTGTAGCAATAAAAATTGGGAAAATATTTAAATTATTTACCTCAGGTAAGTATGGATTTGCCTGGGTGTAGAGTTCAAACGTAGCAGTGTTGAAGATTAATTCTGATGGAGCCAAACTAACACCGCAGTTACTTTGATTTATGTAAATACCTCCTACTTGTAGGCATGGATTTTGTGGAATTTGTGGAAAACACCAATAACAGTCTCTGAAACCTGTAAATAATACCGTATATTATAAAACATTTTAACTGTTTTAGTTAAGTATTTACTTACCTTTGCTGAATCTGACAATTTGTGATGCTTGCTGTTGTGCTATAAAAGTATAATCGTACCAATTAGTTAGTAAATGACTAAATTGACTTTAGATTATCTACCATATGCGGATGTTGGATCTTCATTCATCATTCGGATCGTAAACAGTGTATAATCTGCAACTACAGATTAATGAGAAAATTAACATTTTCGTTATGTACTACAGTTAAGATTCTGAATAATAGTCAGCATTGTTCTCTGCGATATTTTAATTTACGATTTATACATACTGTATAATGTTACGTTCTTACCTAAAGCATTGTTGATGGTGGAATGACACGTCATTTGAGGAATAATCGTTGCAATATTTAAATGTAGATGGAAAATTACTACAAACAATATTGCTATCAACTTCATTTTGATGTTTTGTTGGTATTCTTTGCTATTAAAAAATAAAATAGATTAATGAATTTATAATATCAATGAGTTTCAAAATCGAAAGCGTATAGATTTTAACTTGATTGTCTTAACTGTAACAAAATAACTTCAAATTGTCTTTTTAAAATACTTTATCGTCACATCTATACTATATATTGTAAGTTTTATGAGCAGTTGAAAGATAAAGTAGTATAAAATACAATACCTAAATCTGTCGAAAATGCAATTGAGAATACACTTTTACTGATGTATTTTGACACTGAATAAAAGTTTTAGAAAATGCAAGAAATTATTTATACTGAAAGTCTGTAGCGTACGTGGATGTGTACGTATATGATTGATAAATTTTAGGACGTCTGTCATTTAAAATCAAGTACACATTTCGTGATATTTAAATAAATATTATACAGCTGTGTTTTTTTATTTTCATTATTTTATTAACTTATTTTCAAATACCATATTTGTATATTTACTATGTTCAGGGCCGGAATGACTTTTTGCGGGGCCGGGTGCAAAACCGTTTTAGCAGGGCATGACGCCAAATATTTCCAAAAAATTTTTTTTGTAGCAACAAACAAACGGGAAAATTTATCATTGAAACTAATACGTTTTAGTCCCGTTTCTTTATTGGCACTGTCAGAAACGGTGTTCCAATATAGAAAATCAGCCGGTCTAATATATATTTTTAATCTATTGATAAATAAAATTAAAGTTTTACTAATGAATACTTGAAGTTTTTATGAGTTTGTTTAAAACAAGTACAGTATTCTTTTTTATTTCATATTAAAATGAAGATTATTATTTATAATTCAAACAAACTATAAGTACAGTAGATACTCGTTGTAACGAAATTATTGAGTTAGAAATTGCTCAAGGTTATGATGATCATCTTATCAGTCTCTGATGCAACAACTTAGCAAAAGAATACGAGATAATAAGTAACTATAGATTACTTTTTTGCAGTTTCATTTACTTTAGTTATCAGAGTTGTTGGATAAGCAGCAAATTTTGTACGTTGGTAAAACATGGCTTGCTGCAAGACATTCGTCGTGATACTTTTGCCGATTATTATTGGTTATTGGTTATACTGTGGTTGCAATTTTAATCCAGAAGAAATTCGCGGAAAGCGAGTTTTAGTTACTGGAGCTTCTTCAGGAATTGGAAAAAAAGTGGCGTTTAGGTATGCAGAATTGGGAGCAAAACTAATCATAACAGCTAGACGTAAGGAATTTCTTGAAGATGTTGAAAAGCATTGCAAGGAACTTGGAGCTGAATCTGTGTATGCAGTGCCAGCAGATATGTCTAAACCGGCTGACAGAAAGGCCGTGGTCGATGCAACTAAAAAGCACCTAGGTGGACTGGATATTCTGATTTTAAATCACGCTTTTATCCATGTTGAATGGCTAACTGGGTCACCTGAAGATACCAAAATAATCGAGGAGGTGATGAACGTTAATTTCCACTCATTCGTTGACATAACAAGTCAACTGTTGAATGAGTTGAAAGAAAGTAATGGATACATTGGAATCGTTTCGTCAGTTGCTGGTAAAGTTGGAGGCAAACGTTTGACAGCTTATTCCGCAAGTAAACATGCACTTCAAGGGTTTTATTCATCATTACGCCAAGAATTGCGAGCCAAAAATTCTGAAGTGTCCATTAGTTTGGTGGTGTATGGTCCAGTCGCATCAGAGCACGTTGTTGAAATGAGCAAAATGCGTTCCGACGAAGAAGCACAGGAATTATTTAAATACGCTGGAAGCACAGAAGATGCTGCTGATGTTCTTGTAAAGGGAATTGCTGCCAGACAATACGAAATTTATTTTCCATCTGTAGCTACTGTTATTGTTTACCTGAATCGTATTATTCCTGAGTATTTGGAAAACGCCATAAGCTCATTAATGCCAGATGACTATTAAAATATAGTACTACTAATAAATACGAAATTTAAATTCATTTGTGGTGTACTGGTATCTATTTTCTGTAACTTTTGCTAAGACGAATTGGAATTTGAGAAATATTACCAGCAGTTTAAACCCAGTGACGTTTTTAATATGTAGTAATTAAATAGCCTTTTCAAAATGTTGGATAATTATCTTTTTTAATCATTAATTTTAAAAGATAAAGCTAATCTAACATTTACATTTCACCATTTGATGGAAATAATTGCCAAATGTCAATAGTTTTTTTAAAGTTTCTTTTACGATTAAGGTATATTTACAATGGTCAATTCATAAAGTACAATTGTGAAAGTTAAGGTACTTTTTAAGTTTTGCAAAATGGTGGGACTTTATTCGTTTCAAGAAAGAAAGCGTTGGATGCTGGATTTGGATAAAATTTTGAGTAGTTTATAGCATTAAAGCCCATTTCAGGACAATTGCCATTTGCAACATCACAATTGCTCATGCATTCATTGCTTTTGAATTTGTCATAGTTTGAACAAGGGTATGATGTAAATTTGCAGTTTCTATTATTTATAACGTTTTGTAAACTATCGTGATATAACGATACTGCCCGCATGTGGTCACAAGAGACAAATGGCTCAGTAAGTGCTGAGTTAAATAAAAAAATAACGCTGATTTCTTCAATAATAACATATACATTATAGTTAAAATACCTCCAGTTATTGTTGAAACAAATTTTAAGAAAGGGACGGTTATTGGACAACCTCCAGGCTGTTTAGAACCACCATTTGGATAAAAATCCAGGTGACCACATCTTTGAATAATGCCGAATTCTATATATATATGCAATTTAGTATCATAATACTGTAGATGTACACTGTAATAACCATACATACTTAATTCTTTCCAAAATGATCCTCCACCAGTGTGAATTACGTCAACAAATTTAGCATCAGTTGGATCCAATCTAAATGCAGGGTCTGAACCTTCATAATATGGCCCAGCAGGATCAAGACCTTAATGAAATGTAGTTAAACATAATGTCAAAAATGCTTTTACTGTATTTGCTTATGGAAATATTTAAGTACCTGTAATTCGGCTGACTTTTCCTTTAAGATATTGGCCAGTGTAACCGCACAATTGCGCCCCTAAGCTGGTGCAAACAAGATAAACATTATCCAGAGAGTAACCAGTTGATTTCTAATTTGATATTTAAATTATTAAAAAGATGAATTTGACTGGCATCCTATTGACATCCCATACATTAATATTTTCAATAAATAAACCAAGCATTATGCCCACTAGTCGTGAATTTGCTACTGCTTGTGGATATATTTCTAATGTACTCCAAAACCAATTAACGTTGAATACATTGTAATCGTCAAGTTTGAGGAAAGCTGGAGCTAACAACTACCAATTTGATTAAAAACCTTGTTTACAATTGTATGACATCGAGTTTAAATTGTATTTACTGATGACAATTCCAATGCAATGCTTGTATATCCTGCCACATAAAATATGGTTGGTGAGTTTCTTCGGAAATTAGAGTTATTGAGGCCTTCAACGTTATTAGGGTCTTTAAAAACCTATAATTAATTTGTTAAAATGCTATTTAAATACTGTTATTTGTTTTAATGGTTTATTATACTTCAGGAAAAAATGTATTTCTTCTTGTATAGAGTTCAAACTCGACACTCATAGTCGATGGATCCATTGGTGCCATACTAATTGGATTACTTTGACTTATGTAAGGACCGCCGATTTGTAGACATTCATATGGTGGATAGCACCAATAGCAATCGCTTAGCTCTATACAAGTTATTTGTAATTTATAAGAAAATTATTAGTAGAATTTCTACGATTTAATTATTACAATTGTAACTTGCCTTCACTGAATCTTTTAATCTTCGGTGCTTGCTGTAATGCTATGAAATTGCAATAATTATATACTCGTATAACTAGTACTAATGACTTAATTAATTAGTCATTTATTAGTTAGTTACTTACCATATAAAGATGATGGATCTATCAGAAGCATTGAATTCACAAAAGAATTGTACTCTAAAACTATTAAGTAAAATTTAGAAAAAAACAAAATAATATTAAGTTTAGTTGTTGTAGGTTTTGAAGTCAGTAAATATAATAATTATTTGTCTTTTTTAATTTATGTTTAATAATAAGATTAACTTGATATAATTCTATCAACCATACCTACGGAATGTTTGTCGATTGAATGACAGGTGTAAGGAGTTGCAAAGGACACATATGCTTGAGAAACAATTACTAATAATATTGCTATCAACCTCATTTTGATACTCGTCCAAAAGTAGCTATTCCTCTATTACTAAATATAAACAAAGTATATAAATATTACAAATTAAGTTTATAACAATAGTTGTATGGCTAGGCACGCATTCAATAGATACAGTATATCATTGTCAATGTAACCCAATGTTTTGTAGATATATAATTTGTTTTCAAAATAAATCACGACAAATTAAAATATTAATGCAATAATTAATGTTTGCCAATTGTCTAAAACTTTATTATTATTGTAACTTTGATAGATTGATTATGGTTATCGAAATTGTTTAGATTCAATATGGTTTTACGTGGCGTAAATAAAATAAAATTGAACACTAAAATATATGGGATTGGCAATTATATAAAAGAAAGCTATTGGCATTGATAATGTATAAAACTTTAGTTAACTTAACTGTAAATTTTCGATAACTTATTAGAGGTAAATGAAGACGTCTTATTAATTGAATTAGTTTATGAATTAGAAATTGAAATATTTACCTGGTAAAAATGAAACCAATATATTTGAAGATTCAATAACTTCATTCGCTGATTGGAAATTTTATAATAATGTATACTATTTGTTTTATTTTTGTTGCCCAATGAATTTGATTTGGGTTTTCTACGTTAAACAAATAATCCAATACTCAGTTCGAACAACTAACTATTATAAACTCTGGTTTTTCAGCTATTTCATTTTACAATAGACGAGCTTCGTCCACAATAATTAATACAGTGTCAAAAATAAAAACTATAGGCGATCGAATATATAATTAATCTTTAGTTCTTTTAATTCTTTTGTTTACGACACTATTTAACATAAGAGTAAATAATTTTATTTGAAGGTTATGCATACATTTGCTAAAGTCATCGATAAAAATAGGCAATATTTATTTTTGCAATGTATTGCACGTGATATAAAAATTTATATATGGTAGTATTAAGATTGACAAAATGATAGCATATTATTTACATAACGAAAGAAGCATTGGATGTTGGCAATGTGTTAAATTATACATACGAATAGTGTAATGGATTGGACATTGCATAGTCAAGACATTTGGTCCTAGTAACAGTAATCATACAGTATTCTGAATAAGGCTACAATGTTAATTCCTGAATATTTAGTGGATTTTTGAAATTCTTTAGCTTAAATAATTCCATTTATCGTTTTGGTTGCATTATCAGCTTTTATACTTAAAATATCAATGGCTTAGTTAAATATTTTAAGCATTTCAATGACGAAATAACTCAGCTATATCAATTGATAAATACTTTACAAATGACAATCCAGTTAAAAATCAGTTAAAACCGTTTTCAACCACCTAAATGTCAATTTCCAAATAATACATTTTCCACATTAAATTAAGCAATGTTCCACTGGCATATACCGTATGTAACGTAATGCACAATTAAATATTTCATTTACACAAAGTAATAGTAAATAAATGAAATCCTGTGATGCAATTTATTATGATTGTAAATTGTAAGAGGCAGTAAAATCCAACGCATTTACGAGAAATTTATTTTTTCTTTATTGAAAATTAAAGTTAATAAACATTTAAATATCATCACGTTAATTTCATCGGTTTCACCGAAATTAAAAGTGCGAACAATATATATTTTACATGCCGTATAAGAAATAAAAAAATTGCTATATAATTATTATGGTGAACATGAAAATTCTTCTTAAAATACACGAGATAAATGTGATGAAAACAACAAACACGACAAGACATATTGCATGGCACAATTAAGAATGTGTATATCGCTTTGATACATACAGTATTATGACTTTACAGTATTATTCTTCATTTTCAATGAACCAGAAGAAGTTCACATCTAAATTATAAAAAAAAACAATAATTGTAAAAATAAACCAACTATTAAAGCTTATTGTCTTAAATTTAAGGCAATACGATTATGTTTCTTACTTTAAACTTTTATATCTTTCTTTTTCCACATGATTATCTGGTGATTCACATTCAAACGAGGCTAATGCAAGAGCTGAAACCGCATTCAAATAACATAAAGTTAAAAAAAATATATTAAAAGTAAAGAAACAAAAGTCTACTAACCACTTTCAGAAAATACGAATGTTGTTGTTAAGTATTGGATGACTTTGGGCAGTTTTTCAAATGGACACTGATAGAAAATCGGTTAAAAGTTTGACATTTTTACTTCATAATATTTAAATAACTTACTATAACTTTTTGCCACGTCATAAATTCCGACACTTGCTTTGCAAGTTGCCAGAACTTCTCAAAATTGATATGACCATTCGATAGCCTGTTAATGTTAAATTTCTAACTGTTAATAACACCGAGTATTTAATACTTATATCAATTTTACTCACTTGCTCGCACAGCCTTCATTTAAAAAATATAAATCTTTGAGAAGGAGGCTAAAACATGGGATGATTATCTGTAAATACAAAATTGAACAATATTCAAGTTAGTATTGTTTTTAAGCTGACGTAATTATTGACTCGAATTACTTTTTCGCTGCCATGGACAGCACCCTGAGATCGCCACATTGCTGCTTTTAACGTGGACCTATAACTAGCGAAATTCGATGTTGGATCCATTTGATGTTCCAAAATATCAAACTTAGCTGTATTCACTTTTGACCACTAAATTGTATTTATATTTTAGATTAAACTGAAACAATCTTTAAGGTACGGTAAAAACTTACCGTTTTCTTTAACCGGGATACTGGAGTGAGATTGAGACCTGCTAAAATTGCCATCATTGAGTTAAAATTGCCCTCATTAAAACACTCTCGAGCTGCTTCGATAAAATATTCTATCAGTTTGACTCTTGTTTTCTTTTTTGGATGCTGAATTTAAAAAAAAAAACAACTTGTAATGACCTCATTTTCGCCTTACTTTTTAGACTTACCCTGCAAATTTCTGTTGCTACTAAACTACTTGTCCTATTAAACCACTGCACATAGGATTCCAAATTCTTTGTACTTTTCAATATGCAATCATCCGTCTAGTTTAACACGCAAGAGTCATAATTATTATCATTTGTGATTAACAGATATTTGTATGCGCTGAATACAACCTGAACAACAACCGGGTTTTCCACTGCAAATGCTTGAACAAATTCCTCTGGCCCAATATGACCCAGTTTTTCTAACTCAATATGAGTTAATTGCTGAGCCAAAACGAATGGATTTGGACATATTTCGGTTACGTCCGTCTATAAACAAACAAAATAGCTGGTTTACTAAATGAACATTAATTATTAAAAGTTAATTCAGGTTCTTACTGGTGGTGGAGGATTTATGACATTGCTAAGAGGACCTCCACTAAGTCCATCAATGGAATCTTCATACTGTTCTAATTTATTCAACTGAAAACATTTAATTGTGCGATTTAATATTTTAATTGGTTAATAAAAGTCTTTAAAATAACTTACTTTATGAAGTAAATTCTGCATTAAAATTGTGACATCTTTTCTTAACCTACTGTCAAGCTGAGTACATCTCTGTGTTACTGTTTTCAGGTGCCTCATCATATGCTCATCCCTAAAATCGTATGGAAATGTCTCAGCCCAGTCACTGTTCACATTTTCACCGTATTAATTTTCAGTTAAATTCATACCATCAACAATTTTTGTTACCTTAATAGCTGGACCAATTTCGGACAAATTTGAATAAGGTGATCAGGTGTATAATGGTCCTGATTTGGTCTGGACATGACTGTCAGATGATGAACCCGTTGTAGCAGCTCGTACGGTTTAACAAATAACCGTGAACATAATAAAAAGGCAAATAAATAATTTCTCTACAAAAAATAAACCAATTATTTTTTGTATTCATTAAATTTCACTTAATTGTTATTCTTACTTCAGGGTAATAATCTGGCGTTGGAACCAGGCGGCGAATTAATGAGTCTAAAGAACCGGAAACAATTTTATGTTCACTGCCCCAAACCAGCTACACAAATAAAAACAATTCATTAGTATAATATAACAATATTATGAATAAATAGTTGAAAATCTTTACTTCGTCATCAGCCTCGTTTGTTGAAAACAGACCATTGTTTTTTAAATTTGTTTGTTCCTGATATAATTAAAAGAAAACATTTAATCAGGTCAAAAATTCATTTTCCACTCATAAAAGCATAACCACAACTCAGCAAAATACATTAATTGCTCTAGTAAGCAACATAAATGTGCTTATTTTTTACAAAGAAATTCGTTTAAATGAATTAATACAATGTGTCTTCAAGATTTCCATAATTGAAAATGCGTCTGAGCGGTAAAATAAATATACGGAAGATTTAATTTTAATTTTTGTAAAACCAAATAGGCGCCGATAAAGAAATTATGCTTATTTTTAACTTTCCATTCATTTCAGTCTTTCAGGAATGACCCAGTTGGAAATGCTTACCGATTCATTTTCTTTTAATGGACTGTCAGCTGACAACAAAGAACTGAACATGGACGATGTTAACTGTAAAAAAAAATTAAAATTAAAATACTTTTACGTAACAAATGATCTATTATAAAAATTTAACATCAAGCTGTCAATGAAATAATTGCATTTTAATTTAAAAGTAGCACGTAGGCAGCAATCAACTTCACTCATTGACAGCTATCAAACAAAAAATAAAACACACTTGCTCTAAAAATAGTTTTATAATCATTATTTAATACTTGGCAATAAGTTAATAACATTTTTATACAATTATTATACGGTATTATTATATCTTTGGCACCGACATAAAATTATAATACAAAATGCGGCAGACGTGTAAAATAAATTAGGAGTCATTATTATAAAAATCTGCCGCTTGTTATTATTTTATTTTGTTTTAAAAAAAAATCAAAGCCTCAACTAATTTTCTTGCACTCAGCATGCGTGGCTACCAAATAATGTTAATGATGTTGTCCTATATTTTATTCATGAAGTCATTAAATTATGGAGTTTCTCAAACTATGAGAGCCGACGTACCGCTTATCAAAATGCACTGTCTCAGCTACTCTTAATTTTCTCATTAATTTGCCAATCAAACTTTTAGTGTAATTTGCACATTTTAATTAAATATTAGTATTACAAAGTTAATTTAAAAAAATAATCGTTTTCTGTTAATCTGAATTTTTTTTTTGTGTAATAGTAACAGGTGATTGTCTAAATTTGAACACAGTATTTTTACAAGGTCAATAAAGAAACGAGACTTTATTTTATCAATTCCAATTGCAAATTTCATCGTTTCTTTATTGCAATGAGAAAAATAAGTGTCCCAGTTTGGAAATCACCCGGTAAACTGCACTGTGCAGAGCTGGTATGGTGTTACCAATCAAAAGCATGCATATACCACCGTTTGAGAAACACTACTGTAATATCATGAAAATTATTGTTGCTAATTACGTAAATAAATATACGATAAGAGCCATAAATCTTTTCATGAAAAATATTTCATGCAGAGAATAAGCAATCACAGATTCACGTTGATGACCATAAAACCGTCGGCTTTGTCATCATTTGCATTTTAATGTGGCAATAAATCTGTTGGAATTTTTTATACAGTATATTCAGAAATAACTATTGCAAACATTTACCAATGTTTCGTGTGTAATAACAAGAGGTTGGCGTCTGTTTGACTATTCCTCTTGTTTCATTGGAATTTCAAGTTTTTAATTCTACAGACTACAAGCCACGCCATGTACTTGGCGTGTGGGTGTGTCCAGTTTACATGAATTTTTCTCATTTTCATTTTCGTAGTTCCATCACTCACTCATCAAGTCAATTTATATCCACATAGTGAGAAAGTAATTTGAGTCGTATGCCAAACTGTTTTCTATAGAAATGCTGGTACAAAAGAAGAGGGAAAGATTTTTTTCAGTTTTAGTTTGTGTGTGGTTTCAAGTCCAAATTGCTTTTCGCACCATCTGTCATAAAGTACATTTTTAAAGCGAGTAAATCAATGAAGTATTATACAGCTGGTGTCACGTAAACTAAAACTTAAACACCTTTAAAATAAACCATTTTTATCCCTTTACCTTTGCACTCTTTGACACGCAACATTTGTTATGCAGTCTATTTGGCGCCTTAGGATTGACCCCCCCAACTGTTTCCCTGGTATTTTTTTTATCTTTCCTTTTTTTTTTTACAGTAAAGTTTAAAAAAAAATCTTTTTGCTACTGTTTTACTGTGGATGTCTGAGGAGCATATTTCACTTAAGATTACGCTGTTTGTAGAAATCAGTTTGATAAATTCAATGAACTTTTTGTTTAGTTTTACCAGCTTGCCACCTACAGTAGAAAGCTATGTGGAGTTAGTTTACATAGTTTCAACAAAGATCTACTGTGGCTTCAGTTATAATGATAAATGACAGAACTTGTTTTTGCTGAACTGTGTTTTTTAAACACTGTGTTGTAAAAAAAATCTTTTGGCATATTGATTTCTTGAAATCTCAAAAATATTCCTTGTTTGCTGTGCTTTCCATTCAATCTGGTGAAAAGCTCTTTCATGGATTATTTTATTTATTGCCTATATATGAGAAATATACGTGTACATAGTAATTTAGCAAAATGAGATTTCGGATGATTTTAGAAAGGGGAAAAGTGATTCGTCGTAGGTTATTTTTATAGTTGATGATCTGATGAATGCAAAATGATTAAATACGCAAGCCGCAGGAGAATTCCGTAGATATTATACATGTACAGTGATGTATATGAAGCATATTTTCTACTCTCCAAAAAAATATTAATAATAAAATAGATTTTTGCTGTCGGATATGATTATATTAAAAAAAGATGGCATGTAAATAAACAAGTGCATTTTTCTTACCAATTTGTTATGATATGAAAACTTTACAGCATTCTGTCATTTACGGTACCGGTACTACAAAATACAAATTGGTCGCTTGTTTATTTTACTTGTAGTTTAATTAACAGAATATCATTAACTACTGTAACAAATACGGCTACGGAAATTATTCTACCACTATTACGATAATGAACTACTTTATATCTAAATATATCGTAACAATTTGAATTATAACCGAACTATTACAATAAAACAGTAATTAGTGTTACTGACAATTTGAATTTAGTCTGGGTTTTCCAATTACTACTCGCCCTAAGAAGCTCGAATCAAAACAAGTCGCCCCAAAACTATGACTTGCGGATAAGCTTATGTTGCAAGTAATATTTTGGGCTATAAGCTTATAAACAAACATTATTTGTTCAATAGATTAATGGTCGTTGCCATTTGTTAAACCAGATTACACTGCTTAAACCTCAAAAACTTGATTCATTCACCTTTGAGTCAACTCTAGACAAATTATGATAAATAATTACAGTACTGTATTCGCAAATCCGATCTAGCCAACTATCCGCAAGTAATTCTTAAAGCACCAGTTGTTCTAAATCGAATTGTTTAAGGCAAGTTGTCTATGAAATTTCCCCCCCCCCCCCTCAATCAGTTCTCCAATTACTTAACATTATAACTTGAAATTAGTCAAAACCGATGGATAACCCACTAACTTCAAGTCAACTATTAATTACGTCTAGAAGATCCATGGCAGGTCACACTCACTGTAGGAAAATTACATTTAAGGAAGAATTTTCACCACCTATCAAACTCTCTATTGATTTGTATCCAAGTAATATTATACAGTAAGTCATAATAATAAGTTAAAACAGAAAAAATAGTGTACAAGTACCTTAGATAATTTATAATCAGAGTAACACCGTCATGACTCGTAAGATGTTTACTGTAGTTCTTTGGCGCGCAAATAATGTTTGCCTGATCGTGTTTTGTATTTTTAATAATTTTGGTAAATCATGCGGGAATTTCCGAAAAACATCTCATAAAACCTGAATGTGTGGCAGAGCAGTCATGTATGAACCAGCTGTTCACGGGGTATTATCGCACGTTGCATTTTCTGTATCATCAGGCTTCGCAGGTGGTCAAAACAGTGAAACAGTTCATGAAAATGTATACAGTATAATATTCCATTATTTCTGCACAACAATAACGAAATATGTTATACATAAAAAAGCAATGAATGTTTAAAAAAACTGTTTCAGTTTTAACTTTCAAGTATGATTTGTAGTTGCAACTTTTTAAGAGTGTTTCTTTTATTTGTAGACCCCACGCACATAATAATTTAAGCTTTTAAAACGAACGGAGAAGGCTGTTAATCGTAATTTAATTCGTCTTGACTACAAAAAGTGCAATTTTATCAACATATGAGACGTAAGTAATGGATTTTTAATTGGCTGTGAGTGCTTTTATGATGAAAGTCTCTGTGAAAGCCGCGTGCATATAAGAATTTACTCATATATTTTCTTTTCATCTTACATAATTGGACAACCCAGCTTATTTATTTATCGCTTCTTGTTATTACCCAATTTCAACTACGGTATAGTGAGAGAGGCGCGAGTACTGTATAGTGAAGAATGAAGATTCCTAGAATTTGCAATAATAAAAGACACGTTTAGCGGACTTTTTATTATTTTCCGACGCAATCTCGACGATAACAATAAGGATAGAAACGGTTGATGTCATTTAGTACTACGTATATAATGTTATGCTTTGTTAGCCAACCAAAGAATGAGTTACATCACTCTGCAAGTCTGTGTCAATCCCTTAACGGTTTGCCAAGGCCAAAATACCAAAACCGATCATGGCTTTTGTGTAACAATTGTTTTTTCATGGTATCTTGATCACTGATGCTTGAAATATTTTGGTGGTTTACAAAATTATAGAAATAACGACATGAAAATAATTTTATTTCCAAGGAATTTCCATTAATAATACAAACAAATTTCGGTCACGGTCATGACTACCACAGTGTTTCTATGTCCTCGTTTTAAAATGCAGTACTGAATGTAGGAGAAATGTAGTCAATCATCCATCCTCATTTCAGAGAAATTTACTGAAAGTTTCAGAAATGTATTAACTAAAATGTACATTATCTGAATTTTAAAAGGGGAACTAGGTATAAAAATCTGCAAAATATTTGCTGTAAATATTTAATATGTCAAAATCAGAATGTATTACAAATTGTTCGTGATCTACCCTTCCTGTAGTGCAATTAAACCTTTATTTTAATGTCTATTATTAAATTTTTAAATATAAAATTGTTACATTCGGCTACTATATGTAGGTCACAGTCTGAGTGCCACACGTACATTATTTATTATCGCTTAACTTTTAGTTATTTATAAAGCTTGAAGTTTTGAAAACAAAAAAAGAAGTTATTGTTGTTGTCTGGGATTTAGAGAATATGTTGCATGGTGGATTTCTATTGTGACCTATATAATATAACTCACAGAAATAGAAATTAATGGTGAATTTATAGTTGAGAACAGTCTTTTTTTTTAAATCATACTAGACGGTGTACACAGCAACAGTGCTAATTTAATGGGCAAATAGATCGGTGCTATTTTATGACTTTATAGCCGTCCATGCTTGGATTAAACACGAGTTGCTGTAGAAAACAATTTTGTTTACCATCTCGATTTTTATGGTTATTGTTTGAGCAAACCAAGGTTGTCATATTTACAAAAGTAAGTGTGAAAGATAATATTGCAATCAAGCACAAAAATTCAACAAAAAATAACAACTTATAAGTTCATAACTGAGAAATCCACTTACTTGTGTGTAGAACAAACAGTACAGCTTACTATTTTATAAGTTGGAAGTCCCTAACCAAATTTGTCTTAGATTTAGACCCACCTACAGGTCCTACAGTGTATTCGCCCAATTGGCACCATTTTCAAAAGCAAACATTGCCAAACAATCATACTATGCCGATTATACAAACACATTCCCAATTTAAATAAGGATGTAAATACGTCAAAAAGGAAACTCATGACTTATAGTTGGCAGTTTGTACAGTATTTTAACGGTTACATAAAAATAAGATCATATAGGAAAATAAGGAAGTTAGGCGACATCAAAAGTCTGATAGCATCATTAACGTATCAGCAGGAAAGTTACAATGAATAATACGAGTACATTATTAATACACAAGTGAATCAGAATTTTACTATATTTTCAAGAACAAAAAATTAATGAGTTACAAGTGACTAATTGTATGATATGGTTTTATTCACGTTAAATGCTAATCTTTTAATCGTTTTAATCACGGTGTTTCTTTTTATATTTTTAGGTTATCGAATAAACGGCAAGCATATGATTATATTTCATTGTTACTGGAAATGAAGAAGGAAGATTCTGGCTTTCTGAGGAAACCACAAAGGTGATAAGAAATCATGCTTAACAATATTTATTGGTGTGCTTAGCATAAAGCCATTTCTAAATCATTCTTGCGTATACCGATATGACACCTACATAATCCTTTCTACACTATTTTATAATTGCAACAAGTTCACAAAATCGTTGCTTGAATTTTTATACCGGGTGAATTTATAAACTGGATTGTCTTTTTTATCCCATGGGAAGAAAAAACCGAGGCACTTCACCATTTAGATTAATAAGATTACACGCACTTTTTTTCCAATGTGTAGGAAAACTTGGAGAGATCACCCTTGGAACTTACAGATTTTAGCCTCCTTTCTTTATTGTTACTTTAACAACAGTGTTCCAAATAAGAAAATCACCCTGTATGGTATCTGTTAAGTACTTGTATATCATAATAGTGAAGTCTACGTGTAAAGAAATCGATTAGGGAGTGACAAAATGAAATTAAGGGTGGGATAAAGTAAAAGGATTTACGCCCTAAATGTCGCAAATAGGGGGAGAATGTTTAGGGCTGGTGAAAAAAATGACGTCACAAGGCCAAACAAGGGGAAAAGTCAGATTAAGTTTAAAAATAGTTTTAGAATGGGTAAAACGGTAGGTGAAACCTTTCCCCATTATTTAGGGCAATGTGTAGTCTGCTTGTGCATCACTACATTTGGTGTTACCATTACAGACAAAATGGCTGTTTCAAAATTAAAAAGATTAAAGAGGTTGGAGAGATTTGAAAATATGTGTTTACTGTACACATTAAAGGATCCAATAAACCCTATGGAGATATATGATGATGACCAGTTTATCAGAAGATTTAGGATGAGTAAAGACACTGTAATATATGTCTTAAATTTAATTCATGAAAACACATTTGCAAATGCAAGAGGACCTGCAGTACCTCCACTTATACAGTTATTAATTGCCATAAGGTTCTACTGTTGTGGTTCTTTTCAACTTGTCATTAGTGATATGTTTAATGTCACTCAACCAACTATTGTAAATATATTAAAGAGAGTGTCCCATGCTTTATCAATGTTGAGAAGACAATTTATAAAATTTCCTGAAAATAATGAGACATTGGCATTCAGGAAGAAATTTTTTGAGTTGGGTTCAATGAACAATTTACCTGGTCTAAGAGGATGTGTAGGTGCTATTGATTGTACCCACATACATATTGAAAGCACCAATTTTGGAGAAATTTCTGAATTATACAGGTAACTTATCATGTTTATATTGTATTATAATTTGACTAAAATTGTTTGTATTTAGAAATAGAAAGGGAAGATATTCTATTAATGTGCAATTAGTTTGTGGACCTAACATGGAAATAACCAGTATTGTTGCTTACTGGTATGGTAGTGCACATGACAGCAGAATATTTCAAAACTCAATATTAAATGCAAGATTACAAGAAAATGTTTTGCCAGGTATTTGTATAACACATAATAACTGTAATGTTTTACAAATAATAAATTTATTACTTTCAGGTTTTCTTGTAGGTGATCAGGGGTACCCATGTTTATCATATTTGATCACACCATTGAGGGACCCACAAACTCAAGCTGAAAAAAGATATAACAGAGTTCATGTTCAAACAAGGGTAGTTGTTGAAAGAGTGAATGGAATTTGGAAAAAGTTATACTCTTGTTTAAAACTCATGAGGTTAAAAATCACCACAGTGCAAACTGTCATCATTGCTTGTGCAGTACTTCATAATATCAGGTGCTATATTAATAATTACATTAATAACTAATTGAATTGCAATTACAATTTATTGCAGATTACTACACAATCACTCATTGGAAGTGGAAAGTGACAGTGAGGAAGACAATGAAGATGATAATGAAAACCAAAATGATGAACCAGAATTTAATGGCATTTGGACTAACAAAAGTCAAACAGTCAGAGGCCAGTGTAAAAGACAATTCATTATTCAACAATATGCATAAATAGTATGGATCAGTTTATAACAACTGTATTTCAATACATAACTATAAGAAAATTTTATAAATAAAAACAAATTTCAATTCAATTTTAGAACCAATTTTTATTTAATTATTTGGTGGTGGCTGTTGATGAGCCAATAAATTTTCCCAAAATTGTTGTTTAATTTTTAATATGTTGTTCTTTGTTTCTTCATTTTCTAATATTTTCTTTTGGGTCTCTATTTCCAGTTGAAGTTGAAGCTTTCTTAATTCACTTTCTTCATCTTCATTAAACAAAAACTGCTTTTTGTAGTGGACCAAAGGTTTTTTTTTATTGTTTTTTAAATTTAAAGTACCTAAAAATATATTTGAATTAAATGACATTGTAATACAGTATTTAACATAATCACTTACCACTATTTTTGTTAACTGAAGATGCCATACAAGGAGTAGAATGAATGACTATTAAAATTACAACATTTTAAACATGATAATGTTAATAATGTAACAAAAATTACCTGGTTGAGGGGATTTTATTAAACTGTTATGTTCAACAGATTGAACTGACATGACTTCTTCCTTTTCTTCTTGCTCTAAGTTAACTTCTTGTATAATTTCTATTTCTGGGTTATTTAAATTGTCTACATAATATTTCAGATGTTAAATTTATTTTATAACTAATTAATTATTAAACTCACCATTGTCTTCATCCATAACCCCAATAACAGGAGTTATTTGTTCACTGCCAGCAATGGAAGTGATGTGGAGTGTCTTATCTGTCAGCTCCATTGGTCCAGGTCCACCACCAGTTTTATATTTTTCAATCCTGTTCATGGTGACTTCTTTCTTTGCTTTTCTTTTCAAATTTTCCCAGCTTTTTCTCAATTGCAAATCAGTTTTTAAATTTCCACCCAGCATATTAAATTGTTCTGCAATTTCTTGCCAACATTTTCTTTTTTTTTCTTTAGTGACTCCATCAGTTTTTTTATTTTCCACAATTTCTTTACAACTATCTATAATTTGTAACAATTGCTTTTGTTCTTCTTTAGTAAGATAACTGTTTTTTTTTTCTTTTACTTCAGACATTTTTACTAAGATTTCCACTTAAACTTTTCAACAAAGTGATAACATGTGAGTTACAACACATGGAAAAAGTAATCTCTTTGCAATACTTTTCATATGCAGTTTACAAAGAGGTAGCATTGACTTTTCCTGGTTGATGGGAGTGGTTAAAAATGTGCCCTACATGATCGTGGATGGATATAGGGCCATAAAAGTTTTATTACTTCATTTGTTTTTTTTTTCTCCCCCTAAAATATTTTCACACCCTAAACATGTTGCTGGCAACAGTTACTGAAACAGTTGGCAACACACAGAAAATTTCTTTATCCCACCCTAAGTCTCGTGTGGTTGCTTCTTCTGAGAAGAAGTTAATTTCCATCTGTGGATGGTATATTAGGGAAAACATAATCTCTTATATCATAAATTTTAGAGAATTTTCAGGAAAAGGCAACTTCGTGTTTAAAAAAAAGAAAGAAAAGTGTAATAATTTTTAGACTAAAAGACTTTAGTGCAATGCCTATCTATAGTCTTTACCCTCTGCAGCTCCTCTTAATGGTAATTACTGTGACAGTGAAAAACGACGCCTTCAAAAACCACACCCATTCAACAACTATAACAACAGCATATGCGTTCAAATTTATTTATAAGTTTAAATCGGGTATTATTTACTATTTCACTTGGAGATTTAAGAAAAATAATGCTGTACAGTAGTTTAATAATGCTGTTAACAGTGGAAAATGTAACCTAAATGCAAACAAAATGCTAATCAAGGAGATCGATAGGCTTTGTTGTTTACCCACTGTTATGACAGCAAAAATGTTAATCCGGTTGTCACAAACACATAACTTATATTTTCTATAATATTATGCTAGATAACGAACTGTACTTGCATACAATATTCCGAATTTCCGACACATTTTTGTTGTCAAGTTTTGAGAAAATTTGTTTTTGGGAATTGTCATTTTCATTTTTGTTGACAACAAGAAATTATTTATATTTTTACATGCAGTGTTTTCTGATGGGTGTTGTGTTTGCACTATAAACATGAAATTATAATACTTTTTTTTTTTTTTTGTTATTTAAATGTAGCGATCTATTTTTGCAGCTCAACCTACTGTAAGTTATTAAAATGAGTTTGTATTGTCGTTAAACGTTTTAATTTGCTACCCGGTTTAATTAACCATGTAATGAAAAGTAATAAAATTTAAATTTGGTAATTGAACTTGCAGTCCTACACACTGGAAACAAATTGATTACATTTCGCTTTGTAAGTTATAATGAGATTCTGCATTTCAGCGTAATGTCTGTATTAACAGTGCATAAATTTATTTTATTTTTTGGCAGATTAATGGGTAGGCGTTGTCTAATAAATAATAAATTTGTTTGTGCAAAGGTAACGCGATGTTTTACGAAATAATTTTATTTACACAATTTGTTGTTTGTGCAATCCAGTTGATAAATAATAGAATGGCTATGAACACAGTTTCATAAAGCGTTTTCCTATATTTACCTCAGTTTTTACAACAAAAAAAACCAACCTTGTCATTTACAAGCAAATGCCCAATTAATTCAGTTCCTCCATTTTCAGACAAAGTACTCTGTTCATTTTAACGTATTTTATCATTATAATACAGTATTTTTAAATCCTATATTTTGGTTTTAAGAGCATTTTGATTTATATGAAAAATTGCTACTTTATTATTAACAAAAACGCATTGTCAGAAGAGTCGTTTATCTAAAGTGTGGTTTAAGATTTCATTTTGTGTTTTTGAAAATCGATGTAAATACTCCATGATGTGTGCACAATACTAATATGGTGACATTCCCCATTATCTTTATTCTTAGATAAAAAGAACTTCACAGCTGTGTTTGCATTCTTCTAAAAAGCCAATGCATTGATTGGTTAAGAGACGAGGGTTCGTTTCCTATGGATACGTCCAGAAGCTGAGTTGATGGGTAAGAGAATTGTACTGTGTCTAACTTATTATAATAACAAAGCATGAACAGTATGTTTCATCTAAAATACAGAAAATAGCATACTGCATGTACAGTACCAGTATACCGAATAAAGCGCAGATAACAAAACTTGTAGGAGATGCAGCTGCATACTCAAAATACTGTACTGTACGTGTGAGGGAAATTTAATGGAATCGATAGAATTATGTAGGGGGAGGAAACCAACTGAATGTTCATGAGGGTATGCACACTATAGAGCTGGATGAGTCATGGTGGAATATTATATATACGGCACGCAATTCAGTTAGTTAATTTAACTCCACCCTGAGGCTCTCCAGGCACACATCAGTCGTTTTATTGTCCGTGTAATATTGAAGGACATCTAAAAGCTTATTAAATGATAGAAAAAATATATAATATGTATAATAGCGTGTAACTCTTTTCCCTTGACTGTCATTGGACATATTGTCAAATGCTTTATGTTGCACCTAGATTATGTTAAAATGTGTTTCAAATAACATTTTTCAGACGGTAGCTAGTCAGTCATACATCCTTCGATACCGGATGTTTTTTTATTTCAATTGTTAGATTAATTTATATGGTAATTTTAAATTCAACTGCATATCATGGTGATGTTTGTAGATTATTTTAGATTCAGGTTACCAGTGGCGTATTTTAACAAAATGAGTGGCAGCCATGGCTTGTGCCATAGGTGCGGCTTGAAGGGAGAGTCAAAAATCCAACTTGAGAAAATAAATTTGCCTTTCATACAAAATGAAAGGAAACATTCACATTCAGAACATGAATTTTCCTTTATATTTTTAAAAATGAAAATAATATTCATGATAGGAATTGATTTGGTTTTGTAAAACCTAATATGTTACTTAATTCTTGGTGATGGTTTGTATTTGTAGTTTTCAGATTTGAGTTTTAAGACAAAGAGTTCGGCCCTTTAAGAAAACTAATCTGCCATTAGTATCAGCTTTTGTTTTTTGATAATTTTGGTTTTAGAAGCCAGATTTGCCATCGTGTACAGTAATTATATTAATGCTTGCCACGAATTCTATTTTCCCTTGGCACACGACTTGATGTTACTATTTCTCGTTAAAAATGTTTATAAACCGCATATAATAGCAATGTTATGAGTCATTTACAAGGTAATTAGAGAACTGAGCTCGCTATTTGATATTTTTGGTTGTTATGGAAACGTAGGTAAATCATGCCAATTGTATAGCAGCATGTTGGACGTACTAGTACTTTATGGTTTCACTTTCCTCAACATTCCAGCCATTTTTTTCAATAAAAATGAGAGTGTATCTTGTTATATTATGCTATAAATTTATACAAGAATTTTTACGATTGTTTATATGTAAGTCCAACATTCTGGAGTCAAAGAGCTTGAAGTTGTAATGTACTCGGCGAATGGACTCTTATGGCATTTTGCCTGCGTTTAATAATATTGATTACGAGTGTAAATAAATAGGAGGAATAAATAATAACAACATGAACATGAAAGTGAATTTGATAACAAATATTTTCGTCGAGTGCAGTTTTTATATGCTGTACATACGAATGTTTACTAGTTTCGATATGGCGAAATAGATGACCGTGTTGACAACCGTTTCTATTGGTTCTTTAGTTTTTAGACCTTTAGTGTGGGTTTTTACATAAAGGTAAACAAGCAGCCATTTTTCTTATTTTTCTCTTACACTATACTATGCTACACAGAGTGGATATACACTGAATATTGTATACAACTCGAAAATTAAGGACACACGGAAACAAAACCAGTTCACGAGAACGTCCTCGATTTTTATTGATTTATTTTTCCAGTATCTTTTAGTGTACAAGTAGGGGCTTAACTCGGGCCTTGGGGCGACAGGCAATTTATAGCAATTTCCCTATATGTCATGTTAAACATTTCTCTGTCATCAATTGTTTTGCATTTAAGTGGCGTGTAAAGAATTTGGAGTACCGAATGTCAACAGAGGTGATGTCTAAAACAATATAAATAGGTGTTGTAGTTGATAATCATTGCATAACAGACGCCAAACCAATTTTTATCGGTCGACGACCCTTATTAACAGGTTTTAAACACTAGGAAAAAAATTATAAACTCTCAGCATAAGTTATAAATAATTTTAGTCTTGAATAAGAGCAGAAATTATAATGAATGAACGCGTACACAACCACGAATGCAGATCCGTTTCATGGCTTATCTCGAACGGAAGTCAATTGCTAGACACATGTCAAGATTTTTCTAGATTTCAAATTCGATGCTATAAAAAACTTGGCAGCTTTGGCGCTTATTAATAATTTTTTTTGATAAAGAATGCTAAATTATGTAACTTTTTAATTGCAGCGACATAAATTAAAAACAAGTTTAATTGCAAACTTTGAGTACTCGCCGTTGTGTGGCCCAGTTAACATTATAAAAAAAATACTTTAATATTATACTCTCTTTTGCTTATTTACTTATAAAAGCTATAATAAGTTAAAACTGCAGTAATTGCTCAGTACAAATTTTATACGCGTTACAAAAGTATGTTAATGTAATTTTTAAATATGCTGTGTGATGTGAATAATATTGGCATATGGTTAGTTAAAATATTTAGGTTTTATGGAAGTGAAATGACACCATTTAACTATAATTATTTGCTTTGAAGTATCAAGTATGTGCAATCGTTTTCAATTGCTGCTTAAAAAAGTTCACCAAAATGTCTGAAATCGTGTTCTAAGATTATTTTGAGCGACATTTTCAAGAAGTATTTATAAAATTGTGCATGTCTTGGTTGCCTTTAAAAATAAGAAGTTTCCCACTCGACTAGTTATGTACGTACGCCCTCATTTGACCATGACCCCGAATGGTCTGACCTGACAGGTGATATTTAAAATAAAAGGCTTTCTTCCAATTGCCAGTCTGTTCCATGTTTATACGTACTAAACTTGGAGAAAAATCTTGCTAACCACGCACTTTTACATGAGTTGTTTTCTTTATTCATCCTTAAAGGCATGTTTCGATTTTCTATCTCATTTTAATGCTGGTTGCCATGTAACCGACATTGAGCAGATGTTACTGGAAATTCAGGGAATACCACAGCTATCAATCGATACTCAAAGGAATCCACTAACTGCTTTTTGTTTTCTTCCAAGATTTACTCTACTCTTACAAAACAATCTATGTTCTTATTATAACTACAGCAATACTTTATTTTTAATAGACACAGCATTGGACATGCCTAATGAATTTGTTTAAAAACAAATTTGTTAAAAAGTATAAATAACTCACTTTCACCAATCTCACGTATTCTCCATCTTGAGGTTCCAAATCTTTTCTTTTTATCTTTTGTTTGTCATCCTCATCCTTATCCTCTAGTGTCGGTGTCACATTGAGCTGATTGCAGGCCATACGCTCACTTATATCCATGTACAAACACAAAAAGTCAAATATAATTTCTTATCAAATAGAGGCCTTAAACAGGAGGTACACAAAACTATAAGGCTATTTTGGTCACCAAAAAATTCTTTTATATAGAGTAGTTTGTTTCTTCTTTTTAACAAAAAAAACCCCGAGAAAGTTACTGTGTCATTCTATTGATGTCTGACATAATATTTTTTTTTTAAAAAAAATATATAATAATCAAATTCCAAACGCGTTCACTTTTTAAAAAAGGTGTGAAAATTACGTTACAGTAGTGTAGTTCAAATATCCAGGCTTCAAAACCCAAATGTCAAGCAAGAAAGCTACGATAAACATTTGCAAGTACGTGTTTAGCGCCCTTGAAGAACCAAGAGCTGTGCTACAAATGGAATGAAAAATTTTTGTGTTGGCTGGAGAAGTAAACTGAATGAGTATTTTGTGAGGGACAGAAGGGGAGAAAAGAGGGGGCCAAACATCCGAGGGAGGAACCAACGCAATTGATGGAAAGAGAAATCGATAAGACTTCAAACTCCCTCTGTTGGAGAACCTGAAAGCGCTTGTTTTTCATCGTTTTCTTTATATAAGAATAAAAAAAATAAAAAACTGGTTTACTGAAAAGAGATACCAGTTTTATTTATTCAATTTCAGTTTGGGAATTTTTTTATCACGTCTACAATCCACCACAAAGACGTAACGGATATTTTAAGCAGTTTTTTATATTGTATAAACTACTCATGATAGAAATTTTGACGTGACGAATGAAAAATGTACTGTAACTGTATTTGTCACAGCTTTGTGTGTGATCGATTACAAGAGTTGGTACTGAACATAATTAAACGAATTAATTTTGCCATTTTTCTAACAGTCATGATGTACATACAAGATCTTTGTTTACCCTCAATAATTCATCATTTAATTATACTATAAAAGCGTTTATTAAATTAGTTGTCAAGCAGGAAAATAATAAGTGTAAAGAGTTAAATAATAATTAAAATTGACATATGACACTTGAGTTTTATTTCTTCACTGAACCTTTTAAAGCTACTCGACAACTTCAATAAATTAAGACTACGAATGGGTTATACAGTTATTCACTGATACAAAATTATAAGAGGAATATTTACAGACTGTAGTTTTCAAAATGCATTGCATTACAATGTTTGAATTAGCTAGACATAGCAAACGATACGAAATACAAATTAAAAAAAATTAAAAAAGTAATACTTTGCAAACAAAAATGAAATAAATATACCTTAAAACGATTCTGAAAACAATTCATATCACACAAATATTTTATAAAATGTTGTTGTTTGTTTCAGAATATAAAAAAGTTGATGACCCCGAGCAAGAAAACGACTAGTTATATCATCAAGTTCGCGGATTATATTTGGAATTTTCTGCAAAACCGTTAGCGGTGGAAGCTGTAGGTGTTTCAGCATGGTTGGCACCCAGGACAGTAAACGGTTCAGAAGGAGTTTCAGGAGTAATTGTAAACGAAGTGGAAGCCCTAGCAACTGATTCAACGTCATCCACTAGAGGAAAGCGTTCACATTTGGCATTTTTTCGTACTTTTCGAACGCAAGTGTAAATTACAACACCAATAAACAGGACAGCGAGAACTGAAGTCAGCAGAACACCAAGTAAGATTCGGCCTATATTTTCTGCTCCTAAAATTACAAAAATAATTAAGACTTTGATATGAAAAAAAAATCTATACATTTAATTATTTTGGGTAATTATTACCTAGAGGTGAACAGTCGTTCATTGTATTAATGTGAACTGTAGTATTCATAACCGTTGCATCAGAAATACCATCGACTTGAAAATCAGCCTTGAAAAACAAGAAATTAAATACCGTTATAGACAAACACATTCACAGCAAATTAGTAAGATTGACAAACAGCTAGAAACTAACTTCATACAGTACAGTTCTGTTTTATTTTAGAAGACAGAGCTAGTGCAATAAATGCATTCGAAGTCTTAAATAAATTTGTTGTCATGAGCGCACTTAAGGTGCTCATAATTGTATCAAATTAGAATTTACATTAATCAAGCTACACAAATAGTAAGCATTTAAGAGACGATATAACACTGCTAGAATTTTAAATTAATGGGTTTCCCTATATTATTTAATAATCCGAAGTGCTGTACACTAATCGTGAACCATAAAAACAAAATGTAAACAGCAGCTGTAAACTTTAGTATACTTACAAAAACATCGATAGCATGTTCCCCACTATTTCTCATATCAACCCTCAGAGACACAACACGATCTGGCATGAAGCCCACAATTTCATGATTTTCCAATACGTTAGAAGTGACGTAAGTGTATTTCCAGTCGAGATTCTGTTTTACAGCCTATAAGTAAAGTTCTTTTATACTGTAGTTACTATTATTATAGCACAAAACATCAACAGAAAACTAGACTTACCTTTAAAACAAAAGTGATGTCAGTTGGTTTATGGCAGTGGCTGAATATGACAGTCATCTCAACAGGATACATCTCTAGCACATTAACATGGCAGGTTGCCAAATAAATATCAAATTTACATGGTCCATCTGCGTTACAATTAATTATATTATAAACATTCTTACGAAACATCTTAATCGGTGATTAATTCTTACCAAAATCAGCTGTAGCACCAACAATGCATAAGAGCAGCAAAGAAACAAAGATAAATTGGAAAGCAAGTAATTTGTCCATAGCTTGCATAGAAATTCTTGTAGGGATTTTTTATCTTAAAACATCCTGCTAATGAACTGAAAGTCCATTCGGCTAGTCTGACCGTTTCGTGTAGTTAACGCAAGATTTCACACCATTTCAATTTTCTTATAATTTGCATGTAAATGATGGATATTCCGGTGACAAGTGCAGTGATGCTTCTTCCTTTTTTCAGGTGATCATCCGGGCGATCACGTTACATCCGCAGCATGTCATTGAACTCTGCAGTAACAATTTTCAGTGGCTGCAAAATAATCTAATTTGGCCACTAAACTGTTACAAATGGTTGTTGTTTAATAGTTGCCAAGTTTGCTTAGATTGTTATGCTTTGTGCAGGCTGCGGCTGTCATTTTTAAAGAGATTTTCAAAGCATGGTTATTTATGAAAATCTATATAGATTTACTGAGTTGTGATTTTTGTATTCTATGTGATTTACAACACCGTAAATCTCATATTTTCTATAATAATAACACGTGGGGAATACTGCATAGCATAGTTCTTTTTTAAGGGACATTTTGTCACGTTTGATTATTGTTTTCTTTTAAAGACCAAGTATTTCATAAATGGGGAAAAAAGACAAGAAGAAAGGCCATGGAGCCGCAAAAACAGCAAGTAAAACTGATAAAAAAGCGGCCCTGAAATTGAAGAAAGATCTAAAAGCTAAGGGAGAAGTGAGTAATTTCATTTAAATTGCGGCATGCAAATATCATTATTGAGCTACAGTATTTACAATGTTTAGGATGACATCGAAACTCTATTAGCAGAAATTCAAGAACTTGACCGTCGACGAGATTTAATTGAAGAAACAGTTGGTCCACCTCCATCTCCAAGGCATTTATTTGAAACGTTTGAATGCATGCTGAATGTTTGTGATAAAAACCGATTTTATTTGATATAGGTCTAGCTTTTCTTTGACTGCTCATCCTGATCGTGATGAATTAATTTTATTTGGTGGGGAGTTGTACAGTGGCAATAAGGTTTCATATAACTATAGGCTATTTTGGCAGTTGTTTATAGTTTATTCATTTGCTTTTGAATGTTTTATTACAGACATTTCTCTATAACGATTTGTATTTCTATAATATTAAGAAAAATGAATGGTTATTAACTAAAGTACCAAATGCACCACCTCCACGTTGTTCTCATCAGGTAATATTCATCGTATTGGTTTAAGATACTAAGCCCGTGCTAAATTTCTTTAATGAATAACTTTGAATGTACAGGCAGTTGCAACATCGCAGTGCGGTGGTCAGTTGTGGATTTTTGGAGGCGAATTTGCAAGTCCTACACAATCCCAGTTTTATCATTATAAAGATTTATGGGTTTATCATTTACAAAGCAAGAAGTGGGAGAAAATCAAGTGAGTTTAATTATTCTTAATCTACTGTAGAATATACGTAATATCGTTTACGAATGAAATATCTTAATAATTTTTTAAAGTGCTGCTGGAGGTCCTTGTGCTAGGAGTGGTCATCGAATGGTTATTTCTAGAAAGACGCTTATTATTTTTGGTGGATTTCACGATACAGTTGGGTAAATAAAAGAAGATTTCAAGAATGTTATATGGTTTTAAATTGAATTGATTTATGTTTTAGAAAATACAAGTATTATAACGACGTTCATATGTTTAATCTGGAAACATATAAATGGCAAAAAATTGATTGCTTAGGTCAAGCACCACCACCTAGATCAGGATGTCAAATGGCAGCTTTAAGCGATGGCCGCATCTTAATTTATGGGGGTTACTGTAAAGAGCAAATAAAAAAAGACGTTGATAAAGGAATCACTTATTCTGATATGTACTATTTGCAACCAGAAAGTAAATAACAATCTGACTATATTTATAAATGATATCACTAATATTGTTATTGTTAATGCACTACAGAGAATGATACAACTGGAACTAAATGGCGGTGGTCTCAAGTTAAGCAGTCAGGTGTAAAACCAAGTCCTCGATGTGGTTTTTCATTAGCTTGTATGCCAAATAATAATAGGGCTTATTTGTTTGGTGGAGTGTACGACGTTGAGGACGACGAAGAACAACTAAGTGGAGTGTTTTACAACGAACTATATTTACTCCATACTGATAACGGAAAATGGCACATGCTTGACGTTTCCAAAAAGCCAGATTGTAAACATAAAGTAGTTGACCATGTCGAGGAAATGGAAGTCGACCAGACAACAGAAGAAGCATCAACATGTGTTACGACTTCAACTACTGATGACGGAATATTTACAGTTACAATTGGACCATCTGCTTCCACAGAAGGAACGGGTGTAGCTTCAAGTACAGAAACAGCCTCAAGTGTCTCAAAATCATTTCAACCTCTTGAACGAATGAATGGTGGAATTGCTGTTAAACACAATACGCTATACTTGTATGGAGGAATTAAAGAAGATGGAAAGAATACGATAACGTTTTCTGATTTTTATTCTTTAGGTAGTTGAAAGTAGTAATTTTCATAATCCTTTCTGTTATTTTATTGAAAGATGATTGATAATACACCAGTAATGTGTTATATCTTAAATCTAAATGGGTTGTTCTTGTGCGCAGATTTAAAAAAACTGGAAACCTGGAATGTTTTAATAAAACATGAAGAGGAAGAAGCGGCTTGTGCTCTATCAGATAGTTCATCAGAAGGTGAAGAAGGTACACAAATGCAATTTTTTAAATTCTCAACAATTAATTAATAAGTGAAATGATTTCTAATAATTTAGAAGAGTCAGATAAAGATGGTGAAGACGAAGAAGCTGAAGATAGCATTGAAGATGAAGAAGTTGGAAATAGCAATGAAGATGAAGACGACAAATAATTCCAGAATACAGGCCTGTAATTTAATATGAATTATTTGCAAATTGATAAACGTTTATTAATTACGTGATAAATTCTTTTAATAAATTCCATACAGCCAATTTTATTCTAAACAATTAATACGTCAGCTATTATTTGGTTTGAAATCTTTTAACTTAGCATCTTAGTGATAGTATAATAATTGAAATGTTAGACATATTAAAATATACTTCAGTTTCTAAACACATTTCGACCAGTGTATCACATTACACGAATTCTAAAATTGATGTAATTAATTTGTGGTCATTGCAGGCTAAGCAAGCTGATGACGGTTTTAACAAAATTAGGCAAGTAACCAATTGGCACAATATTACTATAACTACATTTTAAGTCATTAGAAATAACGGCTGAAGTTGCTAGTTAGTAAACGGTTTGTGAATTGCAATAATTAAAGTTGGGCTGAGTTCTTAAAAAGGTGGCAACTACCAGCGGCATCGTGATAATTATACTATCGAGTTTCTCAAATTTTAGAGACTTGCGTGCTATTGACTTACTTTACAAGTGCCTTTGCTATCGTATTTCATTGGAAAATTACAAACAAATTGCTCGTAAATGTTTATGAAATATGATAAATGCGATTGATGAAGTTCAATGTTTTTAACGTATTTTTCAGAAATACTCACTTGTCATAGTTTTTAGCAATTCCTAATTAAAACTTTTTTAATTTTTATTCAAGTAAACATCTATCGATTTTAATACATTTATGCCAATTTGAGGCCAAATAATATTTTATTAACCATTTTAGAGCAACTTTTAAAACCCTTGCGATTACAGTACTTTAAGTAAATACATCATTTCATTCATTTTACACTTTTTGTTTAAGTATTTGTCGTATTTGCAAGCATTTCATTTATCTTTTTATATCTAGTAACAGTCGTAAGATTTTGCATATTATTGTTTTTTTTGTATTACGTTATACATATAAACTGCTCTTCTAATTATTTTAAACATTAGTGTGTCAGTAGTGATGTTCGCTTTACCGCATTAAATTTGTATTACGTGTACCAGAGTTTGAGATCCACTCCTACTGCCTAATTTTGCTGGGCGTCGAAACGAGCTTCTGCGCTGCTTCTCCTCAGCCCTCGCCCATCATCTCATAACGCATTCCCATTCAAGAGCTTGGATAGCGCATTCTAATTCATTTGATGACTATTTCATTTCATAGAGCTGTTTTAATACTCAGTGTCATGTGTCTTGGATAAGTGCCCGTGTTTTTGTGTTTCGGTTTAACAATAATTGTCATATCTGTTGGCTAGCAATTTTGGTCGATCATCAAACTCGTTTAGAGACTGACCGCTAGGATCACTTTTTGAGGTTGTCGACACTTTCTAGGAAAATAAAGACAATGAGGTGGAATTTCAAAGAAGAAGCAGCTCTCGGTGAGTTATGGACTTCATTCAACTTCCTGTATTTTAAATAAATTATAATAAAAGCTAGTAGGCACTATCTTAATTCAATTAATACTACTTCTATATTTAATTATACTATAAACAGAAAATAACAATGTTTCTAATAATAGCATTAACAAATATTTGCTTTTGATTGAGTAATGACTATGTCGTACTTCACACTTGTTTAATCACCTTGTCACGTGTGCACGCGTCTTAGTAAATTTTAAATGAATTGACACAATTATGTTGTTTTTTACAGACGCAAGAAAAATGGAATCGGGTAAAATACGAGCCAAATATCCTAATAGAATTCCGGTGAGATACCGTACATGTAATTGTTTTGGGACGTTTAAATGAATAGACATTTTTTAACCTGCATTCTTAGTCACGGTGATGACCTCAATTGTTGGTCTTTGTGTTGAATATTTATGTAATGTTTTATGCCTCGTTTATTTTTTCCATTTAAAACATCTCAGATCAATTATAATTTATACAATTGTTGAAGATCTATATCTAATTCATTATTAAAATTTATAATTTATTCTGACAGGTTATAGTACAGAAGGCGCCAAAAAGCAATGTACCAGATATTGACAAAAACAAGTTTTTAGTTACTAACGACATTTCAGTTGCGCAGTTAATGTGGATTATTAGAAAAAGGATTCAATTGGAACCAGAAAAAGCGATTTTTCTTTTTGTTGGGAAAGTGTTACCGCAGTCTAGGTGAGATCACACTGTACTATTTTTTATAATTTTAATTGGAAACAATATACAGTAATCGGTTACAATTGACTATGTCTAAACATTTTAAAATTGAATACCGGTACGGTACAATAAATCTCAAATCTTTTATGGATTACAATAAGGTGTAGGAAACTACTAAATTAGTTAACTTTTCTACAATTTTTTGACGTATGATTGTGAAAAACAGTTGGCCCATTTTGGTAACTCGTTAAAATTTGAAGTTAGATTTACGATACTCTGGGATACAGTTCAGGGGGCAGAGATTAAATAACTTTGAAAAAGCAAATTTAGTTTAATTTCTTATCAAACTGTAATTTTATATCTTAAATTTACAGTACTGTATTTTCCCAAATGTGCTACTAAATTACAAAACTTTTAATTTTTGTTGTTCAATTAGAAAGATGGACGTATCTGAATATTTGATAAAAATGCGATTTTTACCCCATAATTAAGGATGCTGTAATTATGGAAATTAACAAGTGTGTTTTAATAATGACAGTCAGTCAACAAAAATTTTAACTTGTTTGGACACTTTGTAATCGTGCTCAATTTCATTTAATTACATGGTGATGAAAGACTGAAGCTAATTATTACTTTGTTATTAGTGCCAGTCTATCTGCTATTTATAAGGAGTATGCTGACGAAGATGGCTTTTTATACATCATGTATAGTGGCGAAAGTACATTTGGTCATTGCCACTGTTAACCCGGTTTAAGTTCAACTTTTCGTTTCATTCCTGTGAATTTGTAAATGCTTGCTCAAAAGTTCTCATACGAGTAAATTATCTTGTTATTTTTAAGTAAACATCATGGACCAGCCATACAAGTCAGTGGCGTGATTTAGAAGCTACAAATTTGTAATCTCTTGTAACTTAATTTTTCACACTTTTATTTCGGCGTTCGCAAACTGTGGGTTATTAGTTATTACTAATGAGTAGCTTAATAATTGTATTTTGAAGAGGGCACATTTATACAAGTTAGTTGTTTACTCAATTTTTTTGTGTAATTGAAATTGTGTTGGTTGGCCTTGAAAACCAAATGTTAATCAATCAAGGCCTTCATTTTATTTTTATAAAAAAAACTTTTTTATAGGTGCCAAAAAATAGAACCTGTTTATTATTTTTAGTGGTATTTAATTTGTGCGAGGTGACGTTCTTAGCAAGATCTATATTATTATGTTACGTTTGGTTACCTTTTGTAAATCATGACTGTGAATGTTCTAATCAGACAGCTAATCACTCAATAACTTTGTAATCTGGTTTAAAACAATTTTACTGTTTTAAATAACTTTAAAAAGTTTGCTCAAGACGTCGAATTGCAATTATATCATTACATTGCCTTAAAACTAGTAAAACTGCGAAAGTATTAGCTTAATTGACGAAACATTAAATATAAAATTTGATACCAAGAAAATCATGCCTCAACTAAAATTTTTTTAAATTTAGTTTAAGTTAATAAGTTTTTTAAACTATCCTTAATTTTATCGATTACATTAAAATGATCTAACTTTGGTTTAAAGTTTAAACGGCATAATTTCTTCCTTGGTTTTTCCATTTCCAATTTTTTTTATTGTTCTAAGAAAATGTTATTGTTTGCGTTTAAGGAAGATGAGATTCGTATAGTGAGACAGCATGTTTCAAACCATGGGTTATTTATTTCATAATGTGTAGCTGGAGGCTCCAACCGTAAATTCTTTAACGCTAGCCGGTTTTTTGTTTATACATTATTATTGTTACTTGCGATGTTTAACCAGCGTCTTTGAGAAACGATACCGTATATTAACATATAAATTTACAAAAAAAAAAAAAAAAACCTGTTTTAGAAAAATATTTACATTTTATAATTGCGTGGCGTTATTTCCTGTAGATCAATTATTAAAGAAATTTTTTTTAAAAAAAAAGACGGATGTAACAAAACGCCTATGTGTTAGAATTGTTTTGGCTGGAAAGATAAATTTGTTTTCTTTATAATTCGTTTTGAAATAAATTGATATTTAAAAAACATGCTATTAAGTTTAAATTAACAATTTCAGTATGATATAATTTAATGTGCAATAAATATCGATTTGCTATGGTGGTGTACCATTGGAAAATATTTATTATTAATCAAATTAATTACTGCGAAAACAATTATAACGTTTTTGTTAATCTCGATTAAGGAGTTATATTAACTGGTATTGGAGAAACCGAATATAGTTTTTCTGATAGAGACATAATTGGGCTCATCGATTTGGCACCTGAAGTTGATTCTTCGTTAGTAGGAAAACGAACGTGAGTCAATTGTCCTGATGACCAACACTACAATACAATTACAAATTAATGAATGCAATTTATTTCATACAGTATAATACATTCATAATTACCACAGTAAGCATCACTCCATCTGTGATATTATTACGAAAAGAAAAACATTGCGGGACCTCGTCAGGATAACCACGAATAAATCCACATGGAGTTACAATTAACGATGGACTTAACTTGGTACGAAATACTGCTATCAACTCTTGCCATTTTCCTGTAAGTAACCGAACGTTTAATACAAAAGTTTCGCTTTCAATGGATTACTGGAAGTCAAACCTTTTGATGCAAATGAAACCGCTAATCGTGATCCTGATTTGTCCCATGCCATTGCTTGTACTGGACCTCCAACACTGCATAACCGATAAATGTAATTACTGAAAATTTACGTTTGACAGAAATTAAAATTTACGTACCACAGTTGTTCATCACTTGATTCGATGTTTACAGGAGCCAAGTTTACGACTGGTATGGCATCTTTTGCACCACCAACTGAATAATCTGATTCCGAATTTGAAAACCTTACAGAATAAATAACCGGATCATCTTTAACAGCAACCAGAAGGTATGTTCCATCTGGACTCCAGCAGGCACTTATTACTCGTTTAGTTCCGGATGACCACCAATCAGACGTCCAGTTTCCACATTCCCAAACACGAAAAACATTTGAACATGAAGCAGAAAAAACTCGCCATGCATCAGGTGACCAACAAGCAGATGGAACTCCACCTCCACTCTGGTGAATTGGTAAACCAGCCCCAGTGTCAACATCCCACAGCTAGCAAAGAACAAGAAATCCACATTAAACTGAATTAAAAACATGAAGTAAGTAAAATTTAACTGACCACTAGTGAGAAATCACGAGGTGAACAGGACAGCAAAAGACGGCCACATGGACTCCACTGAATACTAGTAACTGGACTGTGATTTGATTTTGTCAACATTTTTACACAACTTGCAGGTGACGGGTGAGTAGCAACGGACGTTGGATCGACGGTCCAAACAGCAACACCGTTCCCACATGCAACTGCTAATACTGATGCCGTAAATGGTCTAAAATTGATGATTATATTTACAATTCAATAGTAGACTATAGTTGCAATTAACTAACCTCCATTTAATATTAGTAACATTTTTCTGTAACGAATACTTGAGCACCGGTGAAGCTGTTGTTTTGGAGGAGAATATTTTAACTTGATCATCAAGAAAAGCAACTGCAAACTTTTCCAAATGGTCATGCCAAGCAAATGCACGTATTAAACCATTTTTCCTACATACAAATATACCTTCAATTGAATCTGTAGTTATTATGGTTATTTTTATTGAGGCCAAATAGTCAGAACAGTTACATTAATATGCTAACTTACCAATAGTAAAATTAGATAAATTAACATACTAACTTACCAATCAGTAACTGTCACAAATTCTTGTAATAGATTTTCATCGGTGAGCTAGAAAAACTTTATCATAAACTTTAAGACAATGACAAATTTGATAAGTGAAATTTACTGTTAGATGAGGATAAAAAGCACTGCGTAACTTCTTACTCCATTTCAAGCTAAACATTATTTTTCTAGCCAAATAGTTGGTCCATGTTAGATCTAAGATAAAAATAGATTTAATTAGATTATTAAGTTATGTTGATAAATTTAAGATTGTATATTATTGATAGTGCAACCTCCTTCTTTATTTTCTTCACATAATTCGGCTAGAGCTGCTGTCAAACCATTTTTATTCCTAGAAAATATAAAGGTTCTCTAATAAAATTCTGAACTGATAACTTTAAAATGCTAGAAAATGTCCTACGATCTTTGTTTTTGCAAATAGCACAACATGTAGGCACTATTATTGACAAGTTAAATGTATTCTAATTTATTGTTTACCATGCTGTTACTGATTTTTTCCATAAATCTATCTGCAAATGCATAAATGGAGACTGTTTTAGAAGAATATTTGAATTTCCAGGGCCTGTGGTTGAAATACATTTATATGGTGGAACCTATGATTACCATATTCAGTTAAAAACTCAGAAAGACCAATAGAATAACTTTGAACTTGCCTTAATCGCCGAATTGTAAAGACTGAATTCAGAACTCGATTGTGGTAAAGATGCTAAAGATCCATTAGTTTCACAAGTAGTTATGAATCCCAGAGGAGGAGGTTCAGGAAATAGATTTAACGAACACATTTTTATGTTACTACGTTATAAAGTTACTTTTTTAATTCTTTTATCTTTAGTTGACGTTTCTCATTTCAATTTACCACTCTCACCTTCGACGTAAACAACCACACTGTGAACTAAAACTCAGGCACGTTTCCACAGTGCGATCTAATACAATCAATACACAACTGTGAGTACGTCACTTGATGTAACAAAAGTTGTAGTGTAAACTTGACTGAGCGTCTTGTAAAAATAATCCCTATGGAAGTTAGCAGCCGTTACTGGCATTGTTTATAAGTGTAATCATATGTTTCACTGCCAATTTGAGTTTAAATTACCTCTAAAATGTTGGATTTTGTTATATTTGCGGTTTGTTTTGTGACATTTTTAGTGGTTTTGGTCTTCTATTTGTACCCTGTAAGTACTGACTTGTGTAATGACATTATTGATCCTAGAAAACTGGGCTGCCCAAAGTATTGTCTTGTTATTGACAGTGAGTTTGCCCTGTTATTTAGGATATCAAAGTAATACTCGTTAACATTTGTAAACAACCAGTTATATTTTTGAGGAAACCATATTGTAAATTGTTAATTATCCAGTTTTATTTTGCTTAGGGAGCTAGAAAGTCTGGCACCACAATTCCAGGAATGAATCCATCGGATCCCAAGTACGTCTGAAATTTAATATTATTTCGTAGTTCGCTACGTGTTAGTAGAGTTGCATAAGTTATGATAAACAACTTGTTTATAATTTTAGAGAAGGAAACCTGTTGGACGTTCAACAAGCTGGAAGTTTTCATGAATTTTTACGGAGGTTGCATGGAGAATACGGGGAAATTGCTTCGTTTTGGTTGGAAACTCAGTTGGTTGTCAGTTTAGCTTCTCCAAGACTTTTTATGGATCATTCACATGTGTTTGACAGACCAGGTATACGTCTTAGGTCTCCCTTAAATTTTTATTTGGGTTATATTACATGTTGCAATTAAAATAAATAGGTGATCAGTTTCATTATTTGAAACCTCTGTTGGGAGACAACAGCATATTTTTTCTAAATGGCTCTAAAGCCAGACAGCAACATGCATTAATTGCCGAGGTTCTTTCAAGAACAGCTGATGCAAAATACAGTATTATATACAAACAGGTAATATATGAAATACATTAATGTAATGTGCAATTTTTTACAATATGTTTTTAACTGTAGTTGTCAAAAGAATTAATTGATAAACTAGAAAAACTTCCAGCTGATCAACACGTTCCACTTCAACAGTACATGCTTGCACTTAGCGTAAAATGCATTCTAATTATGCTATTTGGTGATTATTTTCGTGATCCTACAAACATTATTGATTTTCGTTCTCAACTGGATATCGTAATTAGAAGCTCTGTTATTATTGTAATGGTTAAATGATGTTTAGAGTTGCTTTACTAAGTAGGTAGCTCATCATGTGGATCAACAATTATATGGTACGCCTCTCAATCAAATTGAAACTCAAAAAAGAAAAGTTGATCAAGGTAATGCTTTAAGGTTATTGACTATTGATGTATTTTCTAATTGTTGTTTAAATTTTGTATAGCTATTGAGTTTATAAGAACAAAAGTGAAACTGCTTTTGAGTAAAAATAATGGCATCATTTCTGAGTACTGCCAATTAAGTGATGGAAATCAAGAACAAAATATTGACAATGCCATAACCATTATTTACGAAGGATTTTATTCCACTGCAAATTGTTATTTACATTTTAATACTATCTATATCCGATCTTTTTGCAATTATTTTAAATTTCTTTTATGTTTTTTAGTTTTGACATGGGCCTTGCATTTCATAAGTACACATGATGATGTCCAAGAAATGCTATTTGAAGAAGTTTCTGAAAATGCAAAAAATCCAAATTCTTCTCAGGATGCTATCGAATTAAAGTAGTGTGTTTCAATTTATTTTGTGTGCCGTAATATAAACATTTTTGCTTTGTTATATTAGATATTTGAAATGTGTGTTGAATGAGACACTACGGAAAAGTAGCCTTCGGCCGTTTGATGCTCGAGTTCAAGACATTGATGTCGATATTGGTGGTCATGTAATACCAAGAGGCACACCTGTGGTTAGAGCTATTGGCGTTGTATTGGAAAGTACTAAAATTTGGAGTCAACCTGATCGGTTAGTTGAAATCGTTGATTTAGTTCAGACTAAATTTTATATTAATTTCTATTATAACAGATTTAATCCGGAAAGATTTAGCGACGAGCAAGTTAAGGATCGTTCACCTTTAAGCTTCTGCCCTTTTGGTATTGGCACTAAAAGACCTTGCCCTGGAAAAGCGTTTGCTTTCAACGTCGTTGCTGTTATTGTTAGTGAAATAATCTTGTCTTTAAAACTTTCTTCCACCGATTGTGAAGTAGAAAGAAACTTTCGAAGTGCAGTGACAAAACCTGAAGAAGAAGTCTGGATAACTGTGTCGAAACGAAATTAATACGATGAGTTTTATATTTTCATTTTTGAATGTGTTACTCAAGTGGTGCATATCGAATAGGACTTAATAGGCACAATTAATTGTGTTTCAAAATTGAAGAGGTTAAACCGATCCAGTCGAATAAAGAGCTTTTATGGTAAAACGATTTTGCTTTTGACCTTGAAGGACTAAACTTTGTAAGTGTAAATTGTACGGGGTGTGATTTCCAAAGGGTATATTTGCTTTCATTAATACTGATTATGTTTTTTTTAAATAACGGCACTAAATTATAGCGCATTTAAGTAGATCATAGTCATATTACTTTCATACGCTATATACCGGTATTGTATTCGTTAATGGGAGTAGTATAAAAAATAAAAGATTTCACAGAACTTGAAGTCTTGCTTACCGAATTCTATAATTTTTGAAGTTGCTGCTTTCATATTTGGATAAGAGCTTTTAAGAGCAAATATTTTGATTTATTACTGTATATATTTGCACTAACTTTGGCAGTTAAAGAACTAATGCTGCTTATCGGCATGCGTATCTTAATGCACAGGTGGTATCGTGATAAGGATTCGAGTTATTACTTTTCCTTAACAAACATTTGTTAACCGATGCCATAAGTCAGTCGCGTTATTAATTTAGATTTGTAAATACTAATTAATAATGCAAATGGTTAATTTTATGACTTAACTTAGAGATTGAACACCTACACTGAATTAGTGAAGTGAAAATATGGATTTACTCGTGTAAAACGAAATATTTTCTTTATATTTGATTTGTGTACATTGAATGTGAAAGTGCAACATTGAATTTTAAAAAAAAGATAGTGCATAATATTTTATGTAAATAATGTAAATCTAGTAAATATTTACATTGAAACTTAGTCATTTAGGTTGAATATAAATAAGAATTGAGTTTCTGAAACTTTAGTCATTGCTTTGAATTTCCATAGTTGAAAAGCTGCATTTTAGTAATGATATTAATTTTGTTTTTAGCATTATTAGCGAGTGGTTGTTGCGAAATAACACCTCAAGAAAAAAATGTTTTCGAAAATTGGAGTAACAAAACCTATGGAAAAATTTTACGTAAGTTTATGAAACACTAATAAGACGAGTTGGAAACGACATTTTAAATAATTATATTATTATGTAAACTTTCAGGTGATAAAATGTTTGCGTTTTCCGCTAACTACAAATATATTACCGCCTTCAACAAGAATAACGAATCTTATAAATTACATTGGAATATATTTGCTGACACGGTAAATTAATGAAATTCTAAGTACAGTAGTTTTTTTTGTAATGTATTTTTTTTAAATTGTTTTGTAAAGATATTAGGAAACTCAACGTCTATTCCCTGCAGTTCATCAATTAAACCGGGTAAACGTAGTAATACCTTCCCAGAATTTAATTGGCTTAATAGATCACCACACATTATCAAACTTCAAATACGAAACCAAGGCACTTGCGGGAGTTGTTATGCTATGGCAGCGGTGAGTGTAATGTGTGATTTATTTACTAGTGCATCAAACAAATTTTATTAAACTGTAAAAGGTTACCGTTGTTGAAATGCATTATGCAATTCATCATAATAATCTAAAAAATCTGAGTGTTCAAAATGTGTTGGATTGTTCAAACAAGGGATGTGGTGGGGGAAATGTATCTGATGCCCTGCACAATTTACGAACAACTGAACATGTTTCAGCCATTACGAAGCCTTATACTGGCAAATCAGTAAGAACTATAGGATGAAATGAAAGAACATTAAGAATAATTTTAATTAATTGATTCTATTTGTAGCCGACTAAGGGAAAAACATGCATCAGGAAAACGTTTAACGGAAGTCTCCATTTTAATTATACAATGCTTTCAAGCGGCGCAACGTTCGATGACATTAAACAAATTTTAAATACCCATGGTCCTATTACAATTGGACTAGTTACTTTATCCCGAAATTTTCGATTTTACGATGAAGGTAAATCATAGTCATTTATTATAACTTTAAAGTTTAAACAGGTATTACAAAATTAATTATAGGCATATTTGACGATAAAGAAGGCTGCAAAAAAGATATGGTGGATCATACTGCTGTGATTGTTGGATATGGTCATAACAGTTCTTTAAAGAAAGATTTCTGGATAATTAGGAACAGGTAAGATTAATTAATTAACATATATGCAGTTTTGTTAAGTAATTTGAACTTGATAATTAGTTGGGGTCATGAATGGGGAGAAAACGGATATATGAAAATCGCTGCTGATAGCCAGTGTTTAAGATTGTGTTCAGCATATTATATTAACAAACCGTCAACTAGTAAAGCTTTTCTAAAAAGTGCAAATCCTATTCGGAAATATAAAAATATTTCAGTTAAATTAAATTTCTGGAACGAGCTTTTAATTGCGAATATAGTCGTAATTTGCATTTTTTATCGCCAATTTATTTTTGTGATCTAGTACTGTGCTAGTAGTGATCTTGTAGTGTTAAAACCGAATAAGCTTTACAATGAATTATAATTAAATTACAATGATGGAGAAATTCAGTGTAACATCGATGTGTCTGGTAGTTGAAAATATTTTTTAATGCTCAGTCACTGAAATTTTATTACTGACGAACATAACAATAATTATAACGTATACAGCTATAGGATGCGTGATTAAACAATACAACTCGCATTACAAAGAAAATTGTACACCGACAACGCGCTAATTAGTTACGTGGGAGTTAACACGATTACTTGTACATTATTATAAGATAAAAATAATCTGTACACAACAGGGTATATATAAACTATTAAAAGCTTTGTATGCTTAGTAACAATTCACCATTATTTGTAGCTATAATTATTAAGCTAATATTTCTAAAAGACAAGAGTTGTTATATCGGTTAAAAACACTAGATTATTTTATTCATTTTATACCCATCTTTAAAGTAATGACATGGCAAACTGATTAAAATTGTTTAAAGTTATTTATATTGTATAATCAACGACAAGTTTTATATTTTAGCTCTGTCTGAGTGCTAATATTTTTGCATTAAATAATAAGTTTTCATTCCGATCCATCAATATTTTTTTAAAAAAAATAAAATCATTAAAGTATAACGTCGTGGTCATTAAGGTAAAAAGGGTACTTGCTGTCCAAATCTTTCATTGAGGGCAAGGAATTGGTCAGATCCTTGGCAATCCACATTTGTTGGGTAATCGCAAACTAAATAGTTTTGGTTGAAAACAGTCTGGTTTGGGCACAGGAAACTCCATTTGATTCCATTGAGGCATACGTGGAATACCTTGCACATTTGATTGTTATCATTAATAAAAAAATCAAATCTAAATTAAAAATATTTAACTTACCTGACAATTGGCTTCTTTATCGGCATAATAACCGTAAATTTGATTGGCGCATGAGAAAGATGTTTGTGGAATTTCAGAGAGGAAAGGAAGTGGTTCCTGGCCAAAGACCTGATAAAAATAAAACAAAAGTAATTTAATGGCTTTGGATTATAAGTGATTGTTCATTGAAATGTAATTTGGAGCACAAGACATTTCAATGAGCATAATAATTATCATTATTATTATTTGTTGCATTTAATCGTTATATTTTTATATCAATATTTTTTTTTGCTGGGCTTCATCAACTTTATCTTTTTTGTTATAAACAAATACTCATTGTTGATGAAAAGTAATGAGAGTGGAGTATTATATTATTTAAAAAAAAAAACTTTCTCACGACGATTTATTTTATAACATTGTAAAATCATAACTCTTGAACATCTTTTAAGACAAACAAACTGTAAAAAGAAAATATAACAAAATATAATTGAATACTAACCAGGACGCAACATAAAGCGACGAATAAACCTATAAAATATAAAATGAATTATTTTTTTAAAAATAAAAGATATTGTGAATGGGGACGAGGCCATTTTTAAACTAATTGAATGTCATTGTGATTAAACATAATTAACAATCATCATCTTTCGCCTTGATTAACGCTATACATTATAATTATTAGTTTTTGAAACTAAAAAAATATAAAAAGGAAATAACACGAAATTAGATGATGAGTCCTATTATGGAAAGGTTATATTACAACCTCTTATTTTATTTTTTTAACTCTATATCTCCTTCCCAATTTTACTCAAATGACCACACTGGCATATTAACCGCAATAAACACATTATCTTTAAATACTTTAAAGAAAGGGAATTCAATGGCCTAATTACAGGTGAACAATTGATTGGGGTAGGAGGAGAAAAAGATAAAAAAACCTATTGAAAATCATAAATGGGGGAAGGTGATGGAGGTTAAAGGTGAGAGGTGACACATTTTGAGATATTGAGTAATTTCATCTTTAAAGATGTCCATTTCTATTGGAAACAGTAATGTTTATGAAATTTGCACCTGTGCACTTTACATGTACACAATAATGAGGAGGCTGATTGTTCTCAATTTACAAACTCACGAACAAGAAAGTGAAACGAGTTTCAGTTAAATTTCTATCAATTAAAGTCACAGTCACGTGATATTTTCTACTTTTGTAACAAATAATTTTTTTTGGTTAGGAATATTTTGCGTCCTATTTGTTTAGAAACTAATGGTTGTTACAGCTTAATAGAGAACATGTTACATGACCTGATACCGTACATTGCATCTTATTAATTTGAAGAACATGTAACGCATGGAAATTTTGATTTTATTAGTTATGCCAAATCAGTGCCAGATTAAAAATGAAAAAAATATAACCTTATGATAACGTTAGTTTTTTATAATTTGGCATTGAAAAAAGCCATGAAGTCTGAAATTTTATTTAGCGTTTTTGAATTATTGATGCAACAATCTGATTAAATGTGCTTGTAATAGATAAGAATTGTTTTTAAGAAATATTTAAAATGAATTGAAACTTGTTTTCATGGATTACATACGATGCACAAAATTAGGTTTTCTTCTGGAATACCTAATTATTTTTACAAATAATTTTATTTCTCGGTACTTTCATTAACTGTTTACTTTTTACGAGTTAATGCAATTTTTGTTTAATTTATAATGTTAAAATTTTCGATCTAAAGAGCTTAGTGGGTTTTTCAATTTAGTTTGCTAGTTTTACGCACATTTTTTAGAAAATTAGAAACGTGTTAGGTAATTTGAAAATTATTTGACCCTTTGCATAAATAAGACGTTTAAATTTATTATTTTTCCTGTAACATAACTTGTTACAGGTGGTTGAAATATTTTAAGTGCACTTAAAATGTGATCTTATTTTTGCTTTACAGACTAGAATAAGTTTTTTGAAATACTTTTAAAAAAGTTAGAAGTACTGTACTATTTCTTTTTTATAAAAAGTATACACAGTATGTGTCAAAATGGCATTTTATCTTAAACTAAAAGTGTGGTCTTGATAATTTTGGGTAATTCATTCATTGTCAGTTGAGCGACACTTTTTTATGCAGTATAAAATAATTTAAAATTATAACATTAAGAAAGCTAGATAACCGTTACAATCCTTTAAGTGAAGACTTCCACCAATTTATAATTTTATTTCCGGAGGTGAATAACCACCAGGTGTTTTGTTAATATGATCAATTATTGTATTATTAAAGAAAAGTATCTTTACCTCCAAAGATTGATGATGTGTATGAAAAGGCCATGTCTATCAGATTCCTTTTACAACTTCAAAAGTCGCTGAAAAATATTTAACAAAATTAATTTTCTTTTCGTATACAGTATAGTCACTTAAGCGAAACTTCCGTTAATTAAATTATAGCTTATTACGATAACAGAAGACACAATAGCCAGAAACTTACTGTACTTTTCACTGTTTTCAGTTTCAGTGCAAAAACTCAAATGATTGAAATTGATCAGAATGTATGTGGTTTATATAGTCAAGAAGAGCAGGGGGGAGGGAGCCATGTGTTTAATGGCTATGACGAAATATGATAATTTAACTGACATATATCCACAGTTGTCTGTGAAATGTAAAAGCGAACCTGAATATAATTAAGTTGAAATTTTGGCTATTAAAATTAGCATCTGTTAGATAAGCTTCCCTACACTTTTACATTTAAGTGAAAACTGAACTCAAAAACTATACACTCGTTTAATGAACCGGTTTATTTCTACCAGTTTATTTCTAAATAATAATGATTATATACAAAGGTGCATCTCAGAAATGATACATACTGTACAGTACTTTGGCAGTAGATGATAAATTTAGCGTACAAAGATGATTCTCTACTGACATACTTTAAGATAAATTACTTTTGCATCTTTCAAATTCATTTTTACGGACAACTTGGTTGTTGTTTTCGTTTTTTAGTTCTCGTTAAGTCATTAATTTATCGTGGCATCGATAACCATAGAATTATAATTATTTGACAAAAATTGTGTAATGGTCATATAGCTTACTTTGAAGATTAATTTTTAAAATTTTTAATACAAATATAAAATTCAATTTTGTTTGTTTATATGTTGCATTATTATTTAAAAATATTGAAAATCTTAATAAAAATAGTTGAGATTAAGCAAAAATACATACGAAAACAGTTCAAAAAATTTTCTTATTTTGATTTTCAGTCATTTTCTTTAAAAAATTACATCAAAGTTGAAGTAGTACCGGTAACGTCTTACCTTTGAGCACTGCTGGCTACCTTGTTGTATTTTAAAATCTTTCCAAGCGTTTTTACTCCGATTTACTTTCACAAAACGAAAATGAAAAGAAGTTGATGAGCATCTTTATCTTTATACCTATTACAAAAGTCACGTGATCATTATATTAAATTGCCATATAAAAAATTAATGTGGTATTTTAAAAATGGCAGCTATATAGCTTTCATTTTAAGATTTGGATTTTTTTTTTAATATAAGTTATGTTATCTTTCTCTCCCTCCACCCATCCTATGGCCATTGTATTTTCGTTTAGGTAATGTAAAAGTTATATGGTTGGCTATATGGCACCTGAAGAGGCTATCTTAGGGGGAGTGGGATGTCCAAAATGAAGAAGTGGGGGGAGGGTCATTGAAGGAGGGAATGAGAAGATAAAGATGATTTAGGTTATTAATAATAACGTAAGAAGTTGAATTGAGAGCAGTGTAACTAAAGGATGAAACGTATAAATAAAAAACTACTGCAAAAAATTACTTTTGGAACAATAGAGAAATAACCAAGGATATACAGTGTACTGTATATAGGTTCTACAATGGCATTTCAGTATTTAAAAAAAATTACAAACGTGTTGTAAGAAAAGGGGGGGGGAGAGATAAAAATGAAAGGTCATAACCTATCGCATGGATAATTGGAATAGGGGGATCGGAATTAGGGAAATGAAAACGTGGGCAAACTGCTAGTTTTAGTTTCACATTTTAATTTATTATTATTCTTTATTATTTTTTTTTTGGAGGTTGAATAGCATCCGAGATCAATTACAATACATCATTTAGCTTTTTAAAAAAATAAATAAATGGACGAGATCTGATTATTAAGTAAATTTATTAAGTTTTCAAAGTAGAAAGGGAAAAGATTGGGGTAAAGAAAATATTAATTTATTTTTAATCGTCCAATCTTATTTTAGTATTTTTATGATTACAAGCAGTTGGCGGTTTAGCTGTTACGTTGCACTTACAGTATGTGCTTATCGTGCTAATTAAAGTAACTTAAGTTATTATAAACTTAAACAATCGCAATTGAAAATATGAGTAATTAGGGTTGCAAACTGTTGACCATTTCAAAAGTTTATTAATCGAGTAATTTTTGATTAATTAATATTTGTAAATTCTACACTGGTTATGTAAAAGCAATTTAATTGTTTATACACAGTAAACGATAAATTGGTCGTATAAGTCATTTATTTTGCTATTTACATCTCTAATTTTAATCTGAATTTAAATGATTTTGAGTTTCAAATTGTCTCTTTAGTTTGAGTATTTTATGCAAGGTAATTTTTAATGAATTAATGATGTTAATCAAAAATTTACTCACAATTTTAAAATAATTAAAGCCCTTGATATAAGTAAATCTGATTTTTATTTCTACCACGTTTTTGGAACAAAGGCAAACATTATAATTCATTTTGCACAGTTTGTCAGAAACTAGCAATTAAGTTAAGTTGCAGGAAGAAGTAACTCTAAAACGATGATTTAAATTTCCTATATGATTTTCTCACTTTTTATCTCTATTATCAGTCATATCACACCTTCCACCACATTTTCAGTAAATACGAAAAAAATTGTTTTTAACAAAGATGCATTATTTTTTTTTTTCAAATAATAAAACAATATTTGAACAGAACGTTGATCGCAACAAATTGACGGCCAATATTTATAAAAATAAGATAGAAAATATAAAAAATATCTGAAAAATGTTGTTTAATTAAACAATTATGGTGCAGTAGGTTAATAATGATCTATCGTTCATAACAGTGTTACCAGAATTATACTTGTAAAACGTACAATATGTGGATAAAACACGTAGTAACATATATTTAAACGTTTTAGAACTTAGAAAATCAATTAATGTTTCCAAATATTGCAGAATTATTATTTTTTTATTGTGAAATTCTTATCAGTATCAAATTCTCTCGTTATAGCTTATCAATAATATCCAACGAAATATTGTTAGGTATATTTTTAGTGCCGGTATTTCTGCTAAGACTTTGGGCCCCTGTGTTACGGCATACTTTGCATGCCCCTACAGCATGCTGATTTATTTTGACTATTATACAGTAGTTTTCAAGCATAAAACTAATAAAGTTGATTGCATTTAGTGAACCAATACCGGTTTATTCTGGTTTAGTTGTTTATTTGCTCGCTTTTATAAGTGGTCGCTAACAATGATGAATTTAAATTTTAAGTAATTGTTACTTAAACTTAACAATAAATGCATAAATTTCAACAATAACGACAATACGAACATTGTTATAAGCCACATTTTATTTTTACGGCGATAAAATGTAAGTTACTGTGTGAGATCTTGAAGATTTGGCTGAAAAAAAAATATATAAATTGTTATTTCATAAGAGTATTATCACAAATAACGAACATACTGTATTGTCACTGGACATCATACTAAGATGTATTCCGCTTAATATTTTTTAATACTTAATATTTTACATAAAAGTTTAAATGCTGTTTCAGTTTATTGCATAACGTTAGTGTCAAATAGACTGTATAGATAAAATTTAATGCAGTTTTAAGTAATTTAATTTTACTTTTATACCTGTATAAGATGTCAGGATGTGAACATGAACAATCCAACATTTAAAATTAAAATCAGTTAACTTATAGTTACTGTTTATAGTTGAAAAATTACTTGATAACTGTATTATTTTTCTTCTAAAATATTTATTATTCAAAAAATATTTTCTGACGTACTTGACATTATTAAACATTCATTGTTAATCAGTCAACCGCTAATTTACAAGTGCAGTAATAATCTTGGGTAGCTATTATTAAAAGAAGTAACATCAGTATTATTAAAAACGTAAAATTAATGGTGAACTTTACTGGACTAAAGCAACTAATGTACTACATTTTTGTCTACGAACATTTAATGAAAATACTGAAGCATAAAATGCAAGTATTATGCATAAGTTAACGCTGGATGATGTGAAAATAACTATAAACCTATAAGACTCTAACATGTACATCACATTTCTTACACGAAATAAAAGTGTAGACGATTCAATTGAGGTCGTACAAAATAATCACAATGACAAACATTATAGTTAATTGCAATGTTTATATTTGGGTCATCTAATTATTTTGCGAGAATCAAATGTAATACGAGCTACTTTTCAATGTACAACGGTTTTTACAGTACAACTAACATTATTAACAAGTAAGTTACTGTAATGATTTGCATTCCATTTGTAATAACAAAATAATATACTAGCCTTTGATTACTTCTATTGTTTTTTTCTGACTTAGCATCATCTTAATGTTTAAAAGTCTAATTGAAAATATGCTGTCTATACCGGGTAATTTTCTTAATAGGAACACTTTCTTTTCTCTTGACAAAAAATAAAAAGGAAACATTGTCATTGGAATTGATGAGATTTAGTCTTGTTTATTTATTGTACAGTAATTGTTTTTTCAATGGCAAGAAAGAAAAGGGACAAATCGTTATTGAAACTGATAAAAGATTTAGTCCAGGTTTTTATTGTCACTGAATGAAAGTGTTTTAACTACGCAGCTGCAAAACAGCGGACTTGAGGATTTTATTGCACTTTGTTTAAATGTTTACAAAAATTACTGCAATTTTATTAATCATGCCATTTTAGAATATTACAGGAATTTTTCAGTTAAATTAGTTAACGGATACAGGACTGTAAATGGAGATTTGCTAGAGATACCACTGCACATGGAGGGCCAATGAATTATTTTTGGTTAATACTGTAATTGGTTTATTATTTTGAACTACTGTACGGTACTTCCTACCGTATGGTATCAGAAAACCATTCAATAAGTTTTTACAATTTTTTTTTTTTTGCAATGTTATTTATTATATCTATTGAAGAATTTTAAAGTTAATTTCAACAATAAATAAATGATTCAAATGTATCAGTGAACGATTAATTTATCGCGAGTGTACCACTATACTGTATACAGTACTATATAGTGTTACAGTTTTAAATATAGTGAATTCTTACAAATATATTATTTTATTTATTAAGTTATATGAAATGAATTTATGCAGTACTAAAGAAATACGATTACTATTAATTAATAAAAAAAAAAATTTTTTTTTCTTTACCACAGTTAAAGTATATAGTGTGTTATTAAGAGAGTAACATTCGTCTTCTCCGGTGTGTCCGAGTTGGTTTAATCGCCAACTAAAAAACAGCGGAACCCTCCTCCCGTCCCATTCCCCTCCCATTGGTTGGTTTAGGTATCTGCTATGGTACCAGGTATATAGGTATGGCATGGACGTCAAGCGCCTTTGAGGCCTTCACCCCGCAGGGGGCTTTCTTCGACCCTGGCTCCCTGCAGGGGGTGTGGGTGAGGGCCTCAGAGGCGCTGGTGATGAAACCTTCCTTTGGGGTAAGGGGGGCACGGTCGAGGCGTTTTATTATAGTTTTGGAAGATGTGACGTCACCTTCTTAGTTACGACGGCAGCGCCACCTACATTGAGACGTAACAAGCGCCATCGTGATCAATTACGCAGTTCTACGAGTGGCCGAGCTTCAGGACGGATGTGTCTTTTTTTTTTTCGTCGTCTGGAAGATTCTTTTTTTGAAAATTTTTTCGTAAATTTATTGTTGGTTTTCTTAAAATTTAGAAAATTTGTTGCAATACTTTTCTTGCAGATTTCATTTAGTTTTTTTTTGTATTTTCTAGAGGATGGCGTACAGAAGGTCAAGGATTCAACTGGATTTTCAAAAGGAAATTGTGAACCCTGGTAAACTCTTATCGGTTTTTGTTTCGATTTTTTTAAAATAAATAGTTATTAGATTGATAGTTTAACTTAGAATCCATAATTTATTTAGTATTCTGACTTTAAAATGTCGCTTAGTGGGCAAGCTTTCTTTGAAAACGAAAATCTTTTCACGTAGCAATTGAACTTTCATCATCGTCGCCCATCCAAATCTTA
>JAAFCF010005931.1:5286028-5347352 GCA_013389785.1 Helicorthomorpha holstii
CGTTTATTTTTTTACAGGGCGGAGAAAATTGTCCCGTTAACCGATTTTTCATATTTTTAAAATTTAGGTACATACTTTTTGGACACCCTGTATAATATTTTAACTTACTTTTTCTTCTAATTAAAGTCAAAATAGGCCAAATATAAGTCTATAAAGCCACCACTAGGTTGCAGCACCTTACGGACAACAAAATAAAATAATGATCAGCCGTGATGCTTAGATCAGGTATAATTATAAAAGTAGTTTCAATGAAAGCGAATAGGGATCAGCAGTTACGCTTTAAAAGGATTTAATCAACCACCACTAGATGGCAGCACATGATAAATGTGGCCCGTTTTAAGAATAAGTGGCCCGTTTGTAGGAAAAAAAGAGAGACCTAAAAGGCATGAATTTTATGGAAAACTTTTTCAAAGAAATTTACCGTAGTTAAAAGTTATACATCAAATTCATGCCTTTTAGGTCTCTCTTTTTTTCCTACAAACGGGCCACTTTCTTACTTTTATTTACGTTTTTAGCAACTTTATTCGTTGAATTCAACGTGTTTTTTTTAATTCTGTTAAAATTTTCGTTAGTAAAACTCGATAAGTACTGTAACTTTTTTAATTTACAATTTATTTGTCATTAAAATTATGTACATTTTAATATGTATACATCATATTAATGAATGTAGGTACAATAACTTGTGTAAACAATTCTTCTTCATTTCATTAATAAAAAAATAAATTACTATTTGTGTGTCAGCAGCTTCTGCGAAACATTTAAAATTTACGAGCTACGTTTTAACCGATGGAACTTTTTAAATCACATTAGTTAAACGCAAAACTGTTTTTGTTTTTTACAAGTTTTACAACGAACCTTTTACAACGAATGTAATTATAAGCTTACAACAAACATTGACAAACGCAAGTATTTTCCAGTTAGTTTACATCAAGACAAACGTATTAAACAACAACGATAAAACGCTCTCGATCAATTTTCACTCAGTCAGGTAGATGCTCAATTACAAAGTCAAACTGAAATTCATTTTCATCCAAAAGACGAATCAACTCTTCTTCATCTTTACAACTAACTTCATCATTTGACCAGCACTAGAAAATTCATTAACAAATATTTAATTTACAAAAACGATGTCAATTTCATTTAAAATGACTTACCTGTTCCACTAAAATGTAGCTGAAATCTTCTTGATCGTTTTTAATGACAGAATAATTGTTGAATTTAGTAATTGAGTCGGAATTTCAATCTAAAAACTGCAAAATCGTAATCATCAGGTCAAAATACATAATAATTACAATTAGATAACAGTCATTTAATGATTCTCAAACCTTCAGGTGCATCTCTTGCTAAAACAGTGATCTCGGTAACATCAGGTGTTTAAAACTGGAATATTCACTGTACTATTTTCAACGTGATCTGGATCCTGAATTACTGTTAAAGAAAATAATGACAATATAAATAATATTAAATTTAATCACTTACTCGATCACATGCTAATCCCATGCCTTTTTCATCCATAACGTTAATCTATGTAACACCGGTACAATATCAACTAAATCGAAAGGAGTGTAAAACTGGAAGTTTTAACTCTTTTGAAATATTAATGCTTAATTGACACTTTGAAATATAACTGAATTAAGTAGATATATTATTGTTCATGTTTATATACCTATAGATATCTATGAACATTCCAAGCTACTAATTTGCAGTCATAAACCGATTCAATCGCATCTCCACCACAGAAGACCCAAGGCTCGTTGGATTGCATTGTCATTAGATCCACATATGGAAGTCCACTATCCGTGATCTTTAATGGGCTGAGAGCCAAACGCATTGCATAATAATTATTAAAGAAAACTTTTTAATGTAGCTAAAACATTTACCATCTTCGTCCAACAGCGAACTTGCAAACACAGAAATGGGAAGATCCTTCCTTCTTCCCCATAATCCCGGAATAATAAGAGTTTTCAATGAAAGTGAATAGGGATCAGCAGTTACGCTTTAAAGAAAAAACTGTTTTTACAAGCCACCACTAGGTTGCAGCACCTTACGGACAACCAAAAATAGAAGATCAGACGTGACGCTTAGATCAGGAATAATTATAAAAGTAGCTTCAATGAAAGCGAATAGGGATCAGCAGTTACGCTTTAAAAGGATTTAATCAACCACCACTAGATGGCAGCACATGATAAATGTGACCCGTTTTAAAAATAAGTGGCCCGTTTGTAGGAAAAAAAGAGAGACCTAAATGGCATGAATTTGATGTGAAACTTTTTCAAAGAACTTTACCGTAGTTAAAAGTTATACAGCAAGTTTATGCCCTCCACGTCTCCCTTTTTTTCTATGAAACGGGCCACTTTTGTCCTTTTATTTACGTTTTTAGCAACTTTATTCGTTGAATTAAAAGTAATTTTTTTTAATTCTGTTAAAAATTTTCGTTAGTAAAACTCGATAAGTAACTTTTTTTAATTTTACAGTTTATTTGCCATTAGAATTATGTACATTTTAATGTATATATCATATTAATAAATTTAGATACAATATACTGTGTAAACAATTCTTCTTCATTTCATTAATAAAAAAATAAATTACTATTTGTGTCAGATGCTTCTACAAAACAATTACAATTTTCTAATTTCAATTCTACGAAACAGTTACAGCTACGTTTTAGCCGATAGTACTTTTTAAATCACAGTAATTATCTCTAAACATAAAACTATTTTTGTTTTTACAAGTTTTTCAACGATGTAATTATAAGTTTAAAACATTCAACAATTGCAAAGACAAACGCAAAGTTAGTCTTCCAGTTAGTTTACATCAAGACAAACGTATTAAACAACAACAATAAAACTCTCTCGATCAATTTTCACTCAGTCAGGTAGATGCTCAATTACAGAGTCAAACTGAAATTCATTTTCATCCTAAAGACGAATCAACTCTTCTTCATCTTTCCAACGGTATTCATCATTTGACCAGCACTAGAAAATTCATTAAAAACTTATTTAAATTACAAAAACGATGTCGATTTCATTTAAAATGACTTACCTGTTCAACTAAAATGTAGCTGAAATCTTCTTGATCGTTTTTAATGACAGAATAATTGTTAAATTCAGAAGCGGATTGTAGAATTCAGTAACTGATTAGGAATTTCGATCTTTAAAACTAAATCGCAAGGATGACTCCGGATCGAGCTGTTCCATTGCCAAGCATTTTACGTAAACATTTTTCTTGATAAGGCCGTAAAATAGCGCAAGGTTTTAAGTCTATACTGCAAAATTAGAAAATGTGTGCATTACCAGTTCTACTTTTTAAATTTTAAAATAGGTTACTGTATATCTGGATTCACAGTATCGTTTTTGAAATCCTTTTCGTCTAAAAGAGAATATTCTTACTCGATGCATCTATAAGTCAAATTAGCCATTAATTTACATAAAAAAAGTGAAATTTCTTTCTCAATACCTCTTTTGGAGAACTTAAATTTGTTCCTGGTTAACCTTAAAAGATACCAGTTCGGTGTCTTCAAATTCTTCATTATCATTATCAACTTTATCAAAAACCCAGCCAAGTCCTCTGGAACTTCAGTTTGTTTATGGTCATCTGATCCATCCGCCGTGGCAGTTGTGTTTTCGTTGTGTTTTTTAGCAACCTAACAAGATCACAATAAATTAATGTTAAATGACTAATTTTTAATCAATTAATGTAATTAATTTACCGGTAAAGACCGACCGCCTAAAGAAAACAAAATGATCAAATCATCTTTTGTTACATCTTCACTGTCCACATTGGCTCTTAACCTGCAGTTTTGAACAACTGGATCTTTCAGTAATTTTTGCAGTACATCCTAATAAGATTAAACCAAAAGTTACCATATCAAAAATTAAGTTAGATATTAATAATTTCTACCGGCAACAAATCAACTTTTAATGAAATACAGAACTGTTTTCATCATGTAAGCGTAATTTATCATTACCTTTATGGTGAAACCAAAATTTAACTTCGATAAATCCTGTATCATTAAGCAGTTACTGTAAGCAGTTACTTTAAGCGGTTAGGTTAGGTTTAGTTACCGGCACATGAGTTCAGATGTTGTCATTCGCAATACAAATATGTTTCTTGAACTTCAAATTGTAAAACCACATTTAGCCACTTGAAGTTAAATTGTAAGAGATGAAGAAAGTATATTTTGGTTTTGGATCCCTAGGTTGTAAAAACAAAACAACAAAACAAACCAGTCAACTTTATAAAGTCGCTCATATATTTATTTCTTGAATGTATACCGGATCCTCCAACTTCATATTCGTTGTTATTGCCTCGTCAACGTGAACAGTTCAGTCAGGAGAATCAAACAAGTATTTCAAATAGCACCTCCAATATCAGCTCCAACCACGGCTGCAATTACAGTATAATCAAATTAAAATGCTTACCAATTCGTGGTTCAGTCCCTAATATATTCGGTGTCCCCCATCGTGGTATTTTTAATAAATAGCTTGGTTTGGTCTCAATTGTTATTTTAGTTATACAGTATAAAGTTATCCAGCAAAAACCACAGTTCAGTTATATCAAATACAGTATAGCAATACATACTGTATCAGCAAAATAAATAAGAATCAGCCGTTACGCTTTCAAAACCAGTCACCACTAGGTAGCAGCACTTTATAGAAACCAACAAAAATGATCAGCCGTTACGCTTCGATCAGTTAGAAAAAAATAAATAGCGATGAATAGTTTGCAATGAAAGTGAATAGCGATCAGCAGTTACGCTTTAAACTTGGACTTCATTCTATTCGCTACTCAAAGCCAAATAATATTCGTATGTACTGCATACAATAATTTGGAACATAAAATTGCTAATTATATAGAATTTAACAATAAAAAAAAAATAAAAATATAATGTACTGTACTGTATTATAAACATCTATTGTTTCCAAATTCCATGATCAATCTAACTGTTTCATTAAACTCGGAAATTATTTTCCATTGATGATTAAAATATTTCTATGTTGTTCAACGATTACTGCAGGTCAAAAATGATTAAAATCTTTACACTTTAACAAAAATACAGTGTATTGTAATATAAATAAAATCAATGGGCTTCGAAAAAATGTCTGACGATAGTTGTTTCATAGCAATTGTTTCTATGTATGCCCTGTGATGAAACTGCGTGCTTACCGTGCCCACATACGAGATTAAAATAATACAAAATGCGAATTAACTATCGGAAATGCACTTTAAACAATTAAAACATTTTATTAGCCAATACAAATCGCATATTTGACATGTTGCAAATTGAAAACATTTTAAGCAACCAATAAGATGATACAATAATCGTTTATTTTATTTACAGGGCGGAGAAAATTGCCCTGTTTTTAGAAAAAAAGGGAGACCTGGAGAGCATAAATTTGATGTATAATTTTTATTTTTTTTTTAACTAAAAAAGTAACTCGTCTTTTAAAAAAATAAGTGTGCTTAAAGCGCAATAAAATTGATATCAACAAATTCACTTTTAATATTTTTATTTAACATGAAATTAATTTTTATTGTAAACATTGAATATTTAATTCAAAAAAATATTCGTATTTTCAAAAAAGTTTTAGGTAAAATTATGTTCAAATCGACGGTTTGTTAATATATGTCAATAAACAAATCGGTGTTAAATTGAAACTTTTTGCGTTTAAATTAATTGATAGAAATTATACTGTATTAACATTCATTAAGCAACATCATAAAGTTATACGCAAAGTACATTAAATACGTGCGACAAGACCGCAACATATACGTATTCATTCGATCGACAGTTTTAAAAGTTACTGTGACATCAAAATTGGATGGTTGTAATTAGATAAACCTCCATTAACATCTCCACCTAAATCTAACCCTCGATTAGGTGGTTTATAGCTTCCTCTTGGCACCATCTTTATGCATTCTGGAATAGGACACACTGACAGGCACAAATTACAACCAGTGCAGTCGTCACTACTGACAAGTGGAAGATGAGTTTTTGGATCAAATGAAATGGCCTGATATCCAGAATCATTGCAAGTCATGTAGCATTTACCACAATTGATACACATATCCTAATTAAAATTAAAATACTGTTTTAGTATACAAAATGTTAACCATTAATACATTTTAATTAGAAAACTTACATCATTAACGAGAGCCACAACCTGTTCCAACGGATTAAGTTTTGTGTAAGCACCAATTTTTGATAAAGACTTTCCAACCACATCTTGAACAGTCGGGACAGAAGTTGGACATAAAACAGGACGATTAGGAGCAGGTAAAAGATCATCATCCTGAAGATTCAACGTTATCTTTTTCTTTTCAAGCTCATTTTCTCTTAACTTTTTAAAAGGTCCAAAGTAAGGAACCTACAATCAAATTTATTTTATTAAATGATCTGTTACTAAAAATAACTAATTTTGTTTTAACATACTTTATTCAGATTTATATGAGGAGCTTTTCCTTTTTGGTGAGAAAACACCGGAGGGCTTTGACCGTCCCAACTGGACAATTCTTTGATATTTCTCAAGTAAAGAAGAGTTTTAAGGCCAATGACATAATCACTGATAACAGTAAAATCTTGATTCTGCACCGCACTACACACCTATTTCAATATCATTAATTACATTATTTTACATTGTTGGCATTCTTGTAATTTTACTTGTAGTAGTTTGGCACCACCATGCAAAAACTGAAGAGCAGAATCAGCCGAGTCAATTCCACCGGTTGCCATGATTGGAATATCAGGAAACAAGTTGGAGATTGCTGTAATAGCTCGTAGAGCAACTGGACGGATAACATTGCCAGAAACTCCACCATAAGTTGTGCGTTTTTCTATTCCAATTGCAGGCCATGGTGAGCCTTCGCCATTTAGTGACATCAATCCAGATAACGTATTCGTAGCTGTTACACCATCAGCACCACCTATAAACATGATAAAATAATTACAATTAGGTATCAATCATTTAATTGACTTCAAACCTTCAAGTGCAGCTCGTGCTAAAACAGTGATATCGGTAACATTAGGCGTTAACTTAATAAAAACTGGTATTTTCACAGCATTCTTTGTCCAGATTGTGATATTTTCAACGTGTACTGGATCCTAAATTATTTTTAAACAACACAATTACAATATAATTAATATTAAATTCAATTACTTACTCGACCACATGCTAATCCCATGCCTTTTTCACCCATACCATGTGGACATGACAAATTGAGTTCAAGTGCATCAGCTCCTGCATTCTACAACAGATTATGTTATATGGATAAATACAGACAATGATTATTAATAGAAAAAAACTTCGCATTACTTCACACATTTTTGACAAATTTATCCAATCTTCTCTATTATAAGTGCACATGATACTGGCAATTAAAATCTAATTGAAAAAATTAAAATGATAAGTAGATACAGTATTTTAAAGTAGACAACAATCATAATTTACCTTTTCTGGAAAATCTCGTTTAAGCTCAGTTATACTTTTAATCCAATATTCACAATTTTTTTCACTAATGAGTTCAATGTTAAGAAAAGCACTTTGTCCTGGTCCATATTGATAACCACTAGTTACACCTCTTACAATTCTTGGAGACACATTTGTAACCGTATCCTGTGTATTCAAAGTTCTATTTTTAATAAATATTTGCATAATTATGACGTGAAAATATGTACTTTTTTAAGACAGAATGTTTTGGTGACAGCAAATCCCCAACCAGCTTCAAAAGCACGTCGAATCATGGCACTGGTGGTCGTGGGAGGTGCGCTGGCTAAACCAAAGGGATTTTCAAATTTGAGACCACAAACTTCAATTGAGACATCAACTAAATCGATAGGAGTGTAAAACTGTGGAAGTTTTGGTTCTTTTGGAATATTTACGTTGAATTGAGACTATAAAAGTAACTGAATTAAGTAAATACAAGTAAAAACATTATTCATGCTTATGTACCTGTAGATATCTATGAATATTCCAAGCTGCTACTTTGCCGTCGTTGACCGATTCAACAGTGGTTTCAGCTACACCAGCTACATCTCCACCACAGAAGACCCATGGCTCGCTGGATTGCATTGTCAATGGATCCACATATGGAAGTCCATTATCAGTGATCTTCAATGAACTGAGAGCCAAACGCACTTCATAAAGAATTATTAAAGAAAAATTGAAATGCAAATAAAACATTTTTTACCATCTTCATCTAACAGCGAGCTTCCAAATGCAGAAATGACATAATTGGCTTTCAGCCTAGTTATTTGGTCTTCATCTTCAATCCAATTGCCATCTTCGTCTTGTTCTGTGCGGCAAAATTCGATGGCAGTGATTCGATCATCACGAGTAATTACTTTTCTTGGTGCTAAAAACGGTATAAATTCGCACTTTTCTTCTTTAGCTAATTCTGCCTATAAGACAGTGACTATTTATTGACAATGCAGTGATAAAAATTACAATCAAAGTTAATACTTCTTCGGGAACAGCACGAATATTTGAAAATCCTTTTCGGAAAACAACAAAAACTTTCTTGGCACCACAACGAAGAGCAGAAGTGGCGCAATCGAAAGCAGTATCACCGCTACCCAACACGATGACATATCCAGTTAAATTTGGCAATTGCGATTTACAATGGCACATACCTGTAAAAAAATTAATAAATGTTAAATAATTAAATGCATAAATAATAAGTAATAAAATGAGAAATACCAATTTTGCTAGCGGCAGCAACTAGTGGCAAAAAGTCCTTGGAGGTATAAAATCCATGTCTAACGTCATAGTTTGTAAATACGGCGTCAATTTTTGGATTAGGCAACCCTAAAAACAATTTGATAATCAATTAATTAATGAAGTAGTTATTTACAAAATTTAGTTTAACATTTCAGCTTGTTACCTATTCCAATAAAAGCAACTTTGTAACCAGCTTCTTTGATAGTAGATAATGTCCATTTGTGACTGGTACCAAATCGTTTTCCCAAAACAATCTACCAAAAACAATTGTTTATGTAAAATCAGCTTTGAAATCAAATAAAAAATAATACTTTGACTCCTAAATCTTTGGCAAGCTGAATTTCAAAATCGACTGCACCGTATGGCAATCTAAATTGAGGAATTTCACTGGAGCTGCAATGCAAATGTCTCAAATTAATCTGAAATCAAGTAATAGTAACTGTAAACAAAGTGCACCTTAAACCTCCAGGATATTGTTTTCCCTCAAAAATCGTAATATCAGAGTATCCAAGACGAGCTAGAAACGTTGAACAGCTGATACTGGCTGGTCCACAGCCAATGAGAGCAATTTTTGATTTATAACTTTCACCCAGTTCATTTGAAGAAGGAAGATTTGGGGGTCGAATTTGTGGAATTCTCATTTGTTTGAAAGTCTAAAAGTAACAGTTAATAATATCAATAAATAGTGTTTTAAAATTTAATAATAAAAAAAACATTACATCGACGGCAAACTGTTGTAATCCACCGATATTTATGGGACCTTCTTCAGTTGCAAACAAATTGCAACCACCAACGCACAAGTCGCTAGTGGGACAAACCATTCCACATGTAAGACCCAATGGATTATCAGATAATATTGCTTTAGCAGCTCCATAGTAATTCTAAATCAACCGCAAATATATATCTTGACATTTGATAAGCAATATCATGTTTTCAATGCCGACTTTTTACCTTAGTGGCAATGCTTGAAATAAAAGCTTTGATATCAATTTGCGTTGGACAGCTCTTTTGACACGGAGCATCTGCACATTTAAGACATCTGGCGGCTTCTTTCAAAGCGCCACGTTCGCTTAAAGTTGTGTGTTTAATATCATCAAAGTTCTTAGTTAACCGATTGCAACCCTATATGAACATAAATTTAAGTACATTTTTCAAAAAGTTTTAATAAACTTGTTCGTGCAGCGAAATTTAACGTCCAATTGGGTATTTTATAAAATACACTCCACTTTTTTAAAGTTTTTTTCATTAAATTTGATTCTTAATGCACAATAACAATTTATTTAAACTGTTTGTCTGAATTGAAAGTTATTACTAGTACTTACGTCACATTGCAACGGTTCATTTCTTTTCCAATGCTCTTTATTCGATTTTGTTACTATACTTGGCACAACCGAAATGTGAGAATTTACCCGTGGATTTAAAACCAATAAATTCTGTAAAAATGTTAGAAAATTATATAATTATTTTATACAGAAGGCGATTTTCTTAATTGGAACCAGGTTTTACAATAGCAATAAAGAAACAAATCACAATAAAATTAAAACTATTTATTTTATTGTCACTGTTAAAAACAGTGATCCACAATCAAAAACTGTCCAGTGTGTTTATGTTTTAAAAGTTGATAAAAGAAAGAAGCAAAAGTTATAAAAACCACTTTCAGATTAATTAAAGCTATAAAAATAAAATTCAAAACGATTGTAATAATTATGCCCACTAAAAATATTCATCAATAAAAATAACAGCATTAGTAAAACACAATTTTATAAAAATTTAATGCATTTAAATGCGTCATGAAATGCATACCTCAATATCAGGCGTATGTCTGCTCAAATCTCCCATATAACCAGACATAGTTCATTAAGACGTTTACTCAAACAATAAAACAATTATTAACGAATTCCACAGCGATAAGTTTGTAGTCACACTAAATTCACACTTACTGTGATTGTTTGTACTGAATGTCGTAACCAATTTTAACTGATTTCAAAGTTTGGTGATACATTGTAAATAAAATAAAAACATTATTCCAAAGCAACAGTTGTATTGGTCGCAATAACATTACCGAATATGTTTGATATTTAATATTGTATTTCTCAAAGTGAGATAAGAAGAATCACGTTTTATGACCCAGGGCACATTATCGCCAATTTAATATTGACCTTTATTTAGACATTTTAATTATAGTTACATCATGTGATTTAGTTTCAGCTGCTAACCGATATTTATTATTTACTGTTGCTTTTTAAATAATCATCCGTTGATCGGTGTGTATTCTGTACTGTATGGCCTATTAAAATCTGGAAATGAACTATGAACTTCTTGACCACATAAAAATTTATGTTATACAAAATAAAGATCTGATTCTTGTTAAAAAAAAAATTATTTTTTTTAAAAAAAATTAACGCTGACTCGTGTTTGGCTCTTTCTTGAACGAGCAGTTATAGATACTTTGATGTCACAAATATTTTTTAAGCAAAATTATAATTGAAAAATTTTTTATAATCGCATTAGTTGTTATAGTTAAATTTTCTGTTGGGCACCGCAATAAAATTCTACACGCACTGCAAGGTTATCTCCAATGGAGTTAGATGATGAAATGAGCCTGTATTAAAATAAACCCTGAATTTAATACTCTAATGCACATTGTAACCGAGTTTAATAGCGATCAACGCATATTAACATACGACAAAAAATAATATACAATAATAAAAAGTGCACCAACACTTATATAACCGAAACAAACCGAATATTTTATGGCATATTTTCAATGTCCAATGGTCGAGTTACGTCAATTGGTTCCTTCTCACGAGAAGCTTGTGTGGAAACCGAATCACCAGAACCAAGTGAAACGTTATTCAATGTAGCAACGTTAATTCTGACGGTATCAGAGTTATTTGTAGCAGTTACAGCTACAATAGGTTTTAAATCGGTTGCATTGGAAAAGAATTCCTTAATTTCGTCCACTGGGTTGGGCAGTTTTGATTCCTCACAATCGGAATGGTCAATAACGCTAAAATCAGAGCGATCAATGCCGAAATATTCAAAACGTCCTCTCATTTTGTTGACCACTAGTCTGTCCAAAGTTGAATTTCTTGCTAAAATCATTGCCGACTGAAAATGACCAAATAAAAATCGCCTGCATGACCATAAGGCAGCGTAATTTTCGTAATCGGTGGCAACAACCCACAAAGATGCAGGGCTAAATGGATCTGAAATAAATTATAATAGTTTTCCTGAAAAGTGTTTCGATTTAATTTTTTAATTTCAAAAATATTTACTCATGCTAAATGGGAATCGAACTGACATCTTTGCTGGAACTTCTTCAGGAACGCTCAAGGTTCCAGTTTGAGTAAAGTCATTCCAACTAAAAACAAGTTAAAATTATTTAAGTTTATAGGCGCAAAATTAACTAGTGTCAACGAAATTAAGTATTTACTTAAAAATTTTTACTCCAAATAAACGGTATTTTTCAATAACTGCTTTGGTGCCATCTTCACCGACTGTGAAATTGTATTGCATACAACTGCTTGTTGTTTCTGACTTCTCAATTGCAAACCACTTCCCACGAAACTGTATTTTTTTTCCACAAAAGAATTAATTTAATGTATAACAAAAATTTATTTAATGTCTAATGAAAATTAATTAATTACCTTCTCAAAAGAAAAATTTTCTACTACGTCAACTTCAGGACAGGCCCCAGTTTTAAATACATGTCCCCATGTTTGTTGAGACAATATCAGAGCCAAAACAACCAGCAGTACAATATTTGTAGACATCATCGGCATCGTTAGTAAAATCCACAGATAACTTGTGAAAATTGAAAGTAAAATGAAATTATGGACGGAAACCTTCGTTTATAAATAGCTGAATCAGTAATGGGAAATAAGCAACGTCATTAAATGACTAAATTTTTAAAAGTGAAATGAGATAAATAGAGGTTTACCTAAGTTTTTTTTATAGGTGAACCATATTCGCGTGCATGTCACTGATAAATAGCACCAACGAATGAAAAAAATGCAGGGGATCTGAAAACCACTCATTTAGTGGTCCACCGGCTCTTATCAACACACCTACCTCTCAAAATCTCCACCTACTAAATGTCCTGGTAAAAGTTTCCTAGGGGTAAAAATGGTAAGAAAAACACACGCAAAAATAATTGCTGTAAATAATTAACAAAAATATGGTTTCAATCGCACACTACTTCCTCCTAGTTCCTAATTTAATCGAATCCTTCTGGTCAAATGAATTCCATGCAAAACTCTTTCACGTTATCAAAAGTTCAAGATAAAACTTTTCGTACAGGAAATTCTAGACTGGAGAATGATGCTTGCAGGAAAAGAAAGTACAGTAATAAGGTGACCAGACAGGTTTTTTTTTATGAAGGTCAAGAGCCTAAAGTAAAAGTGCTAAAGTAAATTTTTGTTTTGTTCATTTTTTACTTAGCCATTTTAAACAATAACATAATGTGTTGTGAAACACTTTAAACAATGTGTCCAAAATAACAGTCTCTGGTCACTGTCGGTTATCTGTCGCCCACACATGAAGTTCAACAGCCCCTTGCACTTTTGAACTCTTCTTGACAGCTCCCCCATATGGAATCAGGGAAATAGGGAAATGATTTGTGACTGTTGAGTGTGTACAGACCAAACATAACCTGTAAAAACTTTCCTAACAGTACAGAACTACGTGAATTACAGTTTTGGGGTACTGCATCCAAATGCATCATATTGTGGAATAAATTAAAGCACTGCAAAATGTCACATATTTGACTTTATAATGATATTTTGAAATAATAATTCGGGCTCTAGATCAAAATTTAAGTTGTTTTTGTATTTAAGAACCTAAACTCTAATTTTAATAAAACAAAAACTAGTTTCTATACCGTTTGAATTAAAATGCTGAATTTGTGTTTGAAAAGTTTTTTTTTAACAGTTTAAACATTGGATCTCAATCTTTATTATTAGTTTTAAAAACTTACTTAAAAATAACGATACTACAGTAATTAAAATATAGTACCGGTGCATAGATAATGACAATGTCATAAAATTTGGCATGGCAACTATACTTCACATCAGGTTTCCGTAATTAATAAGTAATTCAGCTTGTTTTTAAACCATAAAATAAATTTTATAGCCAATAATTATATTATCATTGCTGTAGTTGTCACTGCGCCTCTCCAAATTCCAAGTGCATTCAAATTTACAGTAGTGCAAAAACAAAGGACAGGAACAAAATAACACGCTTTACTGAAATGAGTCACTGATAGCATTCTAATGCTAATAAAATAAGCTTAATGGAGAAAAAAAACCAAAGTTAAAAAAAAAATGACAAAAAATAAACTCCCATAAAGATCATTGCATTGCAATCGGAAATAGCTGTCACTGCAAAGTAGCACGAAGCTTTTGTTTCATGAAAAATGTATTCGTCATAATAATTGCTACATGTTGTTTCTATTTTTCGCCTTCGGAGTACTAAAGTCTGTTTTGCAATAACTGCAAACAACTCATGATTTCCATTCACAGGGTGTCACCATCACACACACAGCAAAAGTATGAATAATAGTAATTTTCATTCATAATAAACTGTTTATTTCAGCGATGTTCAACTAATTTATAGTTTCTGCACGTTTCACGTTAACAACATAAGTCATGATGAATAGTGTGATTTTAAATCATTTTAAAATTTCAAAGTTACATAACATCAATCACCTTTATAATACTATATACAAGTGCGCTCTGTTTTAAGCTACATAAAAATCAGTCATAATTTTATTATTGAGTCATGAACAAATATTATAAGCAAATTACACGCTTGACAATCGTTTTTAATGGATATGGAATTCAGTGGACTCGAGTTTGATCCTGGTCTTCAAAAACAATGATTAAAACATTAATTTTAGTTATTATAAATACAAAATTTATCTTCTCTTAATATTGCTAATTACAGTTCTCATAAGTTGTCAATAATAAAACGATAATAAACTCAAATTTAATTTTAAACTTATTGTAAAGTTGGAATAAAACCTCAATAAAGTATAATAATTTTATAAGAAAATAAAAAGTTTAATACAATAGCTGCGATTGATCCTTTATAGCAAGACAATTAAAGTCAAATTAAAATTTGAATTTATTACATCGATTTTTGTAGCGAGTTCAACTTAATTAAAACACTATGCAAACACAAAATTAATTTTCGTATGAACAAAATCCCGAGTCCTTGCCAATGAACTAAGTAGAACTAACGCTATACTTCAAACTTGTTAGTAAATAGTAATAATAAAGTCATGTAACATAAATAAGGACAATCGGTCAAATGAAAATGTCATATAAACATAAAAATGGTTTCTTAAACAAAATATGATTTCAATGAACGACGTTGAAAACTTGGTAGATGTTATTCATATACGTTAATGTCACCGTTAAAGAGCAATAACTATTTCTGCACTTTAACGGTCACATCTACTTTGTTTTCTTTCAGAAAAAAAACAACAGTATTATTAGAATTAATCTTCTTTGTACTTGAAAGATGATGAAATTGGTCACACAAGCGTTCAAACTAATATTTTCTTCACTCTTGATATCTTATAGTTTACAATATATGCTACAATCTTGATTAAATCAAAATAATTATGTGCAAATGAAATACTTTTTTAGTAATGTACATCTTAAAAATACAAATTCATTTTTAATTCGAGATCTTATGTAGACTTTCATAACACATCGTCATCATTTAATAATGAAAGCTAACGGAATACGAATCTCTATTTCTTCTTCGTAATCTGCCTGGCTCGAAAAGGTCCAAATGGATCGGGTACATGAAATGCATCTTCGTGTTTCATTTCAGTAGCAATAGACTATAGGAAAAACATTTCTCGTTTACAAAACAAAATTTGATTTAATAAAATAACAATATGGGTACTTACCAATTTTGCCTTTACTTTTTTAGGCAACTCCTCTCCTTCAACGAAAAAACTGTTTCTTGGCACCCACGTTACTGAGTCATCTTCAAATTTTACCTGCAATAAGAGTCAGTAATTAGTACACAATAAACAAAAACCTCCATTCCTACTCCAAACTAAAAGCCCAATCAACTAAAATAAAACCATAAATTTACCTTGTAAAGTTTAGTTGTAGTTATGCCCCTAAAAACAGCATCATAGTTCATTCCATCAGTCCATTTGACCACAATATTTTCGTCCATTTTCGGAGGACCATTTACCAAGCAATTGTGGGTCTATTTTATAAATAAAACAATCACGTTTTACCCCTTAAATCCGTATAACAGTCAACTACAAAATGTTAATTTTACCTGTATATCTTGCGGTAAAAGATTATCGCAAGAGGTTCCATCTTCAAAGTCTGCACTATAAAATTGCTTTAATCTTATTTCCTCAACGATGCAATGATAATATCGCCTATTTTTCTTGTGCTTTGAAATGACTTTCTGTCCCAGTTCAATATCGGTTGCATCAGTATCCTTAAATAAAAAAAAATCAAGCCTGTTGATTTATATATGAACTAAATGTTGAAGAGCATTTACTCACATCACCCATGGTGTCAGCATGTTTTAAACATGCGATTTTGAATATTTCAGGAAATGCGCTAACTCCAAAACGAACTCCAGCCGCATACGCACACGTTACGTGAAATGCTGCTTCGCAGTCATCGATCACACACTGTACACACCCACCATTAAATCGACCACATCGGCGACTCATTAAATGATGACAAAACGAACACTTCTGCAAATCAAAATAGAATATGAAGATTTTAAACGAATTAAATCGTTACCAAACCGAAATCTTACCAGTTTTGAGTGTTTTTGTGATACCACTCTTTCCCTCACCCAAGGAAATTCAAAGTAAACATCACGTAATAGCAGAGCACATACTAAATGTGACCATAGCCCATCAGCCATTGGTTTCAACGCACCGCCTCTTAACCGACATAGACAACATTCCTAAAATAATTACAAAATAATACATTAACTATTAAACCAATTATCTTCATAACTTTTTGTGATCTTACTGCACTACAGTCTTGTCGCGTACACCTTGAACAAACCCATTTTTCTTCAGAATGGGGTGGATTGGAAACTCCGTAACAACTGGCATGAACACAAATTTTACAATCGGCGCAAATTAAAAGCGAGCTGGTCCCATCCTTGTTTACAAGACTCGTACGAGTTACAAGCTCGTTACTTGTACCATAAAACGCATATTCTGGAATTATTACTTTAGATGCAGACGGACGTAAACCACTAGTACAGTTGAATGGTTTCTAAGAAAGAAAAAAAAATTATCAGAACGAATTTAAATTTTTAATTCAAGTTGAGCTGTACTGTACCTTTGGATCCTTAAAATATGAACAAACACAGCAGTAAGGTGCTATCTGTGACATTCTTTCATTATATAATATTTCAGCATTAAAATTTGTTTTTTTATGCTGCCACAGATCCACTAGGGGCTTAGCCCAATCTTCCATTATATCTTCAATCACAAATCCATTGGTTGAATCTAATGAACAATTATTTTTCTTTAATAAACAATTACACATGCTAAAAAAAATTCCAAACGTCATTACCATCATCGCTGGATTCGGAAACTCTGTTAGCTTTATTCGTTTCGGAGGTCGCAAGTTTCGTTTCCGCACTTTCGTTCTCCGCTTTAATTAATTCTGGCACCTTTTGAGGGCTAATGTAGGGCATTTTAGGCGATAACTCAACTTGGGCCACTAACCTAGGGGGAAGGTCACCATCGTCATGTTTGTTCACGCTGTCGGTAGTTTCCGACTTTATAGGATGCGCCCTTATAGGACTAAGAATGGGCGGTTTACTATTTTCCGTTTGGTTATTTAAGCACAAAACACTCGCATCTTGTTCAGATTTAATATCCTTTGATTTGGATTCCTTTTTACTGCCTGGTTTTTTAGATGATCGTTTATTATGCTTTGATAATTGATCACTTGACCTCTGTCTCTTGGAAGATTTTTTTACACTGACAGCGTAAGCATGCTCCGATTTTGATTTGTCGTTAGTAGAATTGCTTAACAGTTCTTCCTGTAGATAAGGTTGCATCTAAGAAAAAAATCGCACAATTACTTCCTATTAACTAAACCATAAACAAAAACAATGTCTAACGTTTCATCTCTTTCTCCAATGCTACAAACACTTGCAGCTTATTAAAATTAAACGCAAAGTTTCAAATAAAATAGTTCACGCAATCCCATTATTAATAAAAGAGTGGCTGTTTCTAGTTTACAATTATAATTAGCACCTCAAATGTCTATCATAACTGTAAATCACGCACAAAAGTGTGGCGATTTTACTCAAATAGAGAATTACTTAGAACAGCAAAAGTTTGAAGAAAAATGTCTCATTAGTGAAATTGTATTACCAAGATTTCAAAAGTTGCCAGTGACGCTAACCTGGCAGTATACCGCAAAAAGGCGTTATTTATGATTATTTTAGATTATTTATGATCACGCCTAAGTAAGTCAAGTGCATCTTCAATTCCGAAAGCTCTCTGCAGCCATAATTAAACTTAAGCAATTTTCGTATCGGGTTACATAACAAGTTTTAACGCATGCTAGTCTTAGAATTTTATGTCACAAACTTGAAATGATTTTTTTAAATAACGTTTGCTAATCAATGCTGTAAACTCCCGGTACATTTCATCAAAACACGCAAAAAACTAGTAGTTTAATTATATCTTTGTTAATGTGATAGTTAAGAACTTTCCTGTGTTGAGTTCATTATGTAAAAACGCAAAAATAAAATAAACAAATGCACGAATGCCAACTACAGACAACACCATTTAGGTGCTACATGCTCGCAATTCAACTAAATGAAAGCGGAAAATGAGGAAAATCTTACTATGGCTGGAACGGGTCTTCCTTAAGAGAGTTGAATTAAGAATTTTGGTTCCTGCTTTCAAAATCAATAAGCTTTTATTATTTGATCAATTTTACATTAAGATTGTTTAAATTTCAGATAATGTATTCTTTCGTTGTTAAGCTCAAAAATCACCGAAGACCCTTTCCAAACACAAAATTAAATGCATGCTCATACAGTAGTAGCACAGCGCAAAAGTTCATTAAGTACATACAAACTGTACTTTTGTAATAGCTTAGTTTCTATTCTTTACAACATTCACAATGAAGTAGGTCCATTAATAAAACTTTCTTTTTTAGAAACTTATCACGCTATTTCACAGCCACTCTTTGTTTCATCTTTTGTGAAACATGTTATTGATCCAAGTATTTTGAAGAATTTATACTTACACCAGCTGTTTCATTGCTGTTACGCCTTAAGCATTGATTTGGCAATGATGGGTTGACACTCGACGCATTCACCATACACGGCACTGGTTCCTGTTTCACTTGAGCCACCATTGGAAATCCAAAAGTTTGGTTTGTAAAAGGCACAGATGGAGATTTGAGAATAGTTTTCATGTTGGATGGATGTTGTGGAGACACGTTTGTTTTTAGAACGCTCTGCATTTTAACTTCAGATGGAAAAGCGTATTGCTTCAATTGAGCGACTGTCTTTGGTGCGTCTTTACTCGTGGTTACAAAGCCGTTCTGCGGAAATGGGTAAGAATGCGGAGTCGAAAATGTGCTAGATGTAACTCCTTCAAAACGTAATTTTGCCATTGGATCTGGAAGCAAGTTTATCCTAGTTGTGTTAGAAGAGGAAGCTTGGATTGGCTTGTTTGGCCTATCTGCCACCACTTGCGACGATAAAGCGAGTAGTAAAGAAGTAGCGTCACCCATTTTACCATTTGGTATTAAAGTATACATTTGAGAACTGTCACTATTACATTTAACCCCATTTTCTTGAGAATTCGTTGTTGAAACTGAATCAAAAGGTAGATTTCCAATTACCAAAGCCGGATTAAGTGCTACTGGTCGAGAGGTATGTTGCGGCGCTGGAGGAAGTTTTGTCAGTTGCACAACAGGGCTGGTACTTGCCGAAACATTCTGCTGAATATTTGATTTAACTTTCTTTGCTGAACTTTTTCGCCTTTTTCTTCTAGGCTTGTAGGGTTTATCATCATTGTGCTGAGACCAATCACTATCCTCGTCATCATCATCATCGCTGTCTGCTTCTTCCTCTTCTTCTTCAACGCACTCACTAGACGAATCTAGCTGCTCTTCTTCCACCGGCTCTTCTACTACAGCTGCTTCACTTTCTATAACAGTCGGATCTTCCACTTGTTCCACATCAAACCCTTCATCCATATTTTCAAGTTTGGTAACAGGGTTACGTTTAGAAACCATTGATCCTTCCATTCGTCGTCGTTTGTCACTAATAACGAATATAATGTAACATAATGATCGATTAAATATCAGAATTTTAAACTCGTACCCTTTGCTGACAATAAGCTCCGACTTGGTTGGTGGTGCAGCTGCACATATTTTATTTGGATCCTCCGGATGAGCTCCGATATCCTTTCCTGCTAGCCACAATTCATATTTATCTGGTTGAAAACGCTTTACGAATGTGTCCATACTAATTTTTACGCAGTCGTTTCGACAAAAGCACTATAGAAAAAGAGCCATATATTATAAATAAATACTACCATTACTACATTAAAAACAATTTACTCTAGTTGCTCGTTTTCCATATTCAATCCATCTGACAGATGCAAAATTGGTCGATTCAGCACAATTGAAACCGTGATTATATCCAGCGTGATAACCATAAGGAAATGTTATCATAAATTCTCCAGGTTCTTGAGTAATCTGAAAATATCATTATAATAACTAGTACAAAGCCAAATACACTCAGAACATTACCTTATCATAAGGAATGGAAAATTTCTTCAGAATAAGTGGTGAAATAATAGTCATTTTGTGCCTAAGAAACGCTTGACAAATCTGATTGTTACTTGGAAAAAATCCTAGATATAAGAAAAATACATTAAATACTCAATTCAGTCAAGTCTAGCATTTGTAATTACTAGACTTACCACTAGCCAATCTTTCCAGTCGTTTTCCATGTTCAGGTGGAACCACATACCATGACTTTGGTGCGCCAAAATGCAGGTAATTAATGCTGTACAAATCCATATCTTCGGTATGCCATGCAAAGCTGGTTTTCCACATTCCAAAATACAAATAGGCAGTGTTCACACCATCAATTTTAATCCCATAATCTCCAGAAACATAATCCAATACTGTGTTTAAATTGTTTATGTTCCATTCCTGTCATTAATATTTTAAGCATTAATATAACAACTAGCAAAAAAGTACGCCACAATTGAATTTTTACTTCGACTCCTTGGTCATAAAGTGAACCTGACACGTCGGCTCCATAAATAGGTGAATTATAAGTGATGTTCTTCCAGTATTTACGCTCTAAATCTTCGTAATCAAAATGAGATGGAGTGCAAAATCTACAAAAATTTAAAAATAGATCAAGCCAATGTTTGCAATGCTAAAATCTGCAAGTAAATCCCAGACTTTTTTAAACTCACTTTGGACTGTTTGCCATATTCCTAAACTCTTTAACAGTCATCGATTTTTTCTGAATATTTAGTTGGTGATAAAGACCTTGACGCCCAGTGACCACCTGACTAATAGGTGCCGGAATAACAACATTGTCAATGTCGTCGTAACCTCCTTTTCTAGGGCACCATTCTTTGGGTGGAATAACCTATCCAACACGATCAATATTAGTCAATATTTACAAAACAAAATTAAAACTTGGTATGACATACCTTTGCTAATCCAGCCTTATGAGCACCTCTACTTTCCATGTATTCAATGTAAGATGCAAAATCACTAAATTCTTCCATCGTGGGCCGAAATATCATAATTTTCGGTGCACACGTAACCCCAACACCAGATGACATTTTCGTCGGCGTTAATGTCAACTACTTTATTGGTATTAAACACTAGAAAATTAAATTAAAAACATTTAAAGCTATAACAATAATATCCAGGTAACAAAACGTGAATACACGTGGTGAAAAACGTGTTAGAACATGTGCATGATAGCCAATAGCCCTACAGTGAATAGACGTAAGGGCATTTTAAGGACGTTGGAGTTGCACGTACACTCCTTCACGTTTAAATTAAAATTTGATAACGTTTATTAAAGTTTCTAAAAATAAATTTACTTCTAAAAATTCTATATTTAATTTATTGTTTATTTTTAATGGTGTTAATTGTTGACATTAATATTAAATTTAACAACACAAAACGTTACACAATCGTTATCGCTGCTACTGTTGACTTCTACAGTACGTTAATACTATAGGTTACAACATGGCGGCCATATTATACACATTACTACATTACATTAGAAAGCCGTTACACTTGACTCAACATTCTACCGTTTGTAAATGCATTAATGTTAGATATTTTTTAATTCACAACATTAGCCGTAAATAACTAAAATACAAAAAAACCCTTAAAAACAGCTCATAATAAAGCAAAAGTTGTAAAAAAAAAATTCTCTAAGGTAATAGCAAACGTTTACCCAATTTAAATAAAACGATTTTCCTCATTTTTTGCATTAATCATAAATTATGCCTAAACTACAAAACATCTAAAGATTATAAAGCTTGGATATATTTCTGACATTTGTATCTTCTATTTTTTAATCATCCCCCCTTTTCATTCCAGTTTGTAAACAACATACTGTAAGGAAACGCATGCAGTATTACAGTGCATACACAATGTAACAGTACAGTACTACAATCGTGTATTGTGGAGGATACTCCAAAATTTTCATAGGAGTCAATATCATAATAACTAATCCATTGTTTCCTACCTACAACACTGTTGATAGCCTTTTCGCCAAATACAATTAGTCTGGCAATAAGAAAATCCAGAAGAACGATGAATATTTCACAATGAATCTTGAAAATACTAGCAAATATTGTAAAAGAAACTACCCCCCACTATCCGTATCTTCACATAGGGCAGCCATTTTTAAATATGCGTTTGGCACGCAAACCACAAGCGAAATCGAAATAGCGCTTTCTTATTGATCCCGTAAAAATCCGAGGCGCTTTCGATTAACGGGATATTTTTTCCTACCGGTACTGCTTTATAACGTTATAATGAAATGCCATTCAAGGCAAAATGAATTTTAATAAAGGGTTTTATTTAAGAATAAATTAATTTAAATACAATATTTTAATTTATTGTTAAATTTTAATTTATTGTTAAATTTTAATTTATTACTTAAATTTGGTTTATTATTTTGAAATAAATAAAAACCGATGCAAGTTAACCTAAAATTTTAATTGGAATAAATAAAATAATAAAAAGCATAGATTTAAATTCATATATATCGTCTTGTACGCCCCTACGTAAGCTACTAAAACACCATTGCTGCAGCAGAAATACTTGTTTAATACCGTAAAATTATACCAATTAAGGTTTTTAAAATTGATATAGTACTGCAACATGTACGAATGGCACGCCATCTAAAAACCGTATTGTAACAGTTTAAAGCTAAGTTCACACAAGGTTTCTTATTAAAATTTTATGTTCACAACTTCATAGCACAGCAGATACGCTATGCTCGTATATAGAGATGGGCGACTCGAACCTAAATTCGACTCTGGAGTCGACTTTATCAATGGTGTCACATAAGTTACATGACTTATAAATGACGTCACATAGAAAGTCGACTCTAAAAATTGTCGACTCGACTCTCACACATTCGACTCCTTTTTGTTGAGTCGACTCTCAAAAAACACAGAGTCGTCCATCCCTGTTTCAATGTTGCCACCACATCCACTGACATAATTTCATCTTCAAATCAGCAGCATAATAGTCTAATAAAAATAAGAATTTTAGTTTAAATTAAACAGTTTTGCTATAAATAATGTAAATCATTATTTAATTAAATTAATTGATTATAAGTGTGTACCTGTTAATTTTAGTGATTACACTGAGTTGTGATAAAGAAGGCGGAGTTTTGTTTGTTTACATTTTACGTCATCACGGCCGTCTTGTTAAGTCGAATTTCAATTATGGGGGTGTAGAGTAATTGAATATGGACTTTCCTATGTTAAAAGTGATGGGAAATTTTCAATGCTTGAGTGGAAAATCGTCCCATCACTTTTACGGTACAAATTTAAGCACGGGAATTGTGAAAGCGCGCCAAACATTCTGCCGATGAAAGTGACTTTTTTTCGGCTATAAGGTTTACCGTCGTTTTAAAAGTTGAAATAAATTAATTAAATCGACATTAATTGATAATCTAATTGCATAGATGACTTTAGTTTAGTGTTAAGAATAAGTGGTAGTCAGTTTGTTCGCTTTAATTTGTCAATTTTTTGATTTTGAAATTTAATTTGGCGTTAAAGTCAAAAACATGTTCAGACGCATAAACCCAATGTTAAACTTTATTACTCAAAATCAGTAAAAAAATTAAAAAATTTTAATTACACGTCCAAACTGCTAATAACTAATCAATAACATCATAGAAACACTCAATCAGTCAGTTTAAACGCTTAAAATGAGTAAATTATTATTTTATTTAATAAAAACATTATTTTTCATGACGTCATAAGCGTTACGCCGATTATTCCAATGACATCATTTTGTCAACTCAATTCGTAGCTCGCCCTCTGATTGGTTGTTTATGTTGCTAAGATCAATTCTGCTTTCTGATTGGTAAATATGACGTAATGATGACAAAATTACAAAAAAAAAGATTGCCCGCCAATTTTGGTGGAGTATTATTTTTTTCTGGCGGGAATTTTTTCGCAAAGAAGCCGATTAGAACGTTAACGGTTAACGAGCAATACGTTACTTTTACATTAAATTAATTAATTTTAGTAATCACTGATTATTACTAATTATCGATTAAGTATTGTAAAATGTATTTGCTACAGCTGAGCTCTGTTAGAGGGCAATGAGAGCAGCTGGAATGAATATAGCAGGGTAAGTAAACTTCTACGCCGCGTATGACAATAAAGCCATCGGCCAATACGGCAGAACGTCATAATATCTTCGTCAAATTCTTTAATTTTTAATGATAATATAAGAAATCATTTACAAGAGTATTAATTAAACATCGATGTTGATTTCTACATAGGTTTATTTTCTTTTTTAGATTATTAGTGACTGTAATATGTGGTCAATGATGCGTCGGTATTAGCCGAGAGAGATATTGTAGCAGCATAATACAAGGTAATGATAGTAATGACGGCGATGAAAAATGGCTAGAGATGGGCGACTCGACTCCAGAGTCAACTCTAAAACTTGCCGACTCGACTCTGCCACAGTCGACTCCTTATTGTTGAGTCGACTCTCAGAAAAGGCAGAGTCGCCCATCTCTACTAGTAGATTTACTCATCTTACGCATGCACAAATTGCTTATGACGTAGGCAAACACAAAAAAAGGAAGACACGATTATATCAGCCAATCATAATCATTTTATAGCATTGGCGCTAAATATTTAAATGTGTTGAAAATCAAATGTTAAACATACATTATATTACATACCGTATAACAAAATTAATAATTTTTATAAATATCATTTAAATTACAAGTGTCGTAATTCAGAATCATTTGTCATGAGAGATTATTTGACATCGAGACGTGTTAAATTCTGAGAATTAGATTTCTTTGGAATGCTTAAATGTTAATGATCATTATACATTTTTAAAACTTTATGATATTCAATACCTTTTAATGATAGTTGTTAAGCGCCTAAAGCATTTCTATTCTTTTCTAATGTTTTACTATTTTAATAATCATAATTTACAAAACATTTTTGAGCTATTAATTAATTAGTTTGTTGACATCCATTCAATCAAACCTGATCAACTTCAATTTATTAAAGTGACTTCTTAATTATTCAGATACATATTTAGATGCTTTAATACTCAAATACCGATACTTACATTATTTACAGATTACAGTCATTTATTAGATATCATTTCTATTTGGATAGAATAATGTTGATTAAAATGTAATAAAAGATTATTTTCTATTTATTACATTTTCAATTATTCAATGTTGTATATGAAAAAACATTCAAATGTTGAATTATTTTTAACATTTAAATTTCCCGCTATTTTTAAGAACTATCCTTGAAAGCACTTTTACCATTCTTTTCATCGCGCTACAGCTAAAGCAGTTTACAAAGATAGAAATAAATGCACTTCGGTCATTGACCTCAAAACGCAGGTAATAGAACTCAGTTCGATAAAATCACCGGCAACGATTCACCGCCACAACAATTCATATTTATCACAATTCACCAGCAAATAACACCATTCATTTTATTGCTTTTACCAATTAAGTTAGAAACCAAAACCAATTAATAACAACAATTATTGCAATGTCGATCAATTGTAGTAACGGTGAATTTTTGGCGGTGATTTTTCCGTAAACAAAAACTTGAACATTGTAGTTAGCGCCATCTAGGCAACCTTATTCAAAGCTCAGCGTCAATCATTCATAATGCAATGATTCATGATTCAGCATAGGAATATTTACAGTAGTTTTCCTAATAAAGTACCAAAATTTATTAACTAATTAAAAGAAAAGGAAATTTTAATTTTAAATAAAGTTTGCTTTATTACATTGTAGCATTGCAAGCCAGTACCATATTACATAATTACACTGAGCAATTAATTTACAGAACATCAAATTAAAATACCTTAAAAAAATAAAATTTCGAGTTTTGATCTTCCGTTGCTTTTAATAATTGGCAAATGCTTGCAAATAAATAACATGGTCAATAAAAATCGTTTGAGGCTATATTAGTGTCGATTAAATTCATTTCACTCACTATCTTTCTCCTTGACCGCCATGTTGTGCTAAGCCAGAGAGGTCATGACCTAAATTCGAAGATAAAGAGTGAGATGTATTTCAACAATGAGTGACCTCCAAACAATCGTCATCGATTTCACAATCACGTTTTTGATTAATTGCTCATTATTAATCATAATAAATATTCATTTAAAAAAAAAATCTTATTTATCCTAATTTCCCCATTTTCTCAAAAGTATTTCATGATCAACCCTTTTTATTCAACTTGTAAAGTTACGACTACTGTTGAAGGACCTATTTTTACGTAACTGACACATAAAATTCGGAACAGCCTATATTATTACCAAAGCTTCATTGAAGATAAGAATGAAACTCCTTTTACTTCAAGTATTCACATACATTTTCCTTTATGCAATTTCCACTTAAATTACTTTTTTTATATAATTTATCAATCGGTGCAATTTGGCGCTTTACTGCAACTTCCTAAAGTTTTTCCCTTTTTATTTTTTAGTAGTATTTCCGCCCCAGTTAAATTGTCCTGGAAATTATAAATACAGTAGTTAATTGACGATATTTTGTTGATTTTTGTAACGTTTAAACGACTTTGACATTCTTTCGTTTTAACCTCAAAAAAGCAATTAAAAATCTTTGTTTTTAACTTTTAGCATCACTTGACGAAATTTAATGCTGTCAGTTGCCATCTTAGACAATCAAAATTAAGTTCAAGGACTTTTCTAATAATTGAAAATTGTACTTAAGTTGATAATTATTACAAATCAAAACTTAAAATTACATTATATAACTGTACAATTAGTTTATTGAAGGTGTTAAAAAATCGTGAAAACTACTACTTTGCTTTCAGGGTCATAACCATAAAATCATAACAGTGTTAACTGCTAATTGCATTAAAAAATTAGACAACTAATATCATATGTACCATTTTTTTTTTTAAAGAAAAAAATAAATCATGTTAAAAATTACATAAGTGCTTACTGATTTACAACTTTAAACTTTTGTAATTTATGATTCTGAGCAACTTTTATACATTTATAAACCAAGAAAGAAAGTAGCACATTAGTTAAGAAAAAGATACGATTGTTTCTCCTTTTTAATTAATCCCTCACGTAATCATGTATTACATAATTACAATATAAGTTCATCAATTTTACTGCTAATTGAAATATTTATGTCAGCATACTGTTATATAAACGGCTTGTCAATGATAAGAGTAACATAATAGGGAGAAAATACTTTGTTTACTGCATTACATTTTTACCAAAATTTAAACTAGGTTTCGAGATTGGAATCCACGATTATACACCAAATAGCCACAATTCATACACAATTAAACATAATCCGTGTTTGATAAATTGGTAGTGGTGGTTGGGAGGAAAAGAGAGATGACAAAAAAAAATCAAAAGACCTCCCAGACTCAGCTCTTTATCACCAAAAAGTAAATTTCACAACCGATTAAAATCGAGACCATGTTTATCTAAATCGAGGTTCCGAAACTATAAAAATTAGGTAAAACATTCATCTATCACTCAATCTCCTTCTCCCCCCCTCCCCCTCTTTTTGCACTTTACTATCAAACACCGGTGCAAGGGGTGGAAAATTTGTTGGGTGTTTATATAGTACCACAACCCATTATCAAAAAAAAAAAAAAAAATACTAAAGTAAAATAGAAAAACAACGCACCCTTGTTCTTAATTTTACGAGCAAAACGCTCTTCACAATTGTTTCAGCCTAGTTCCACTTTTAAAATCTGCCTAAATTAGCATCGCTTAATTTCACTCACAAATGAGACTTCCACCAGCAGTACTCAGCTTGAAAATATTAGCACTTGATTTTTTATTTATTCATACCAGTGCACTTCCCAACGCTTTTTATCAACTCACATTAGCAAAATACAAGGAATAAAAGAAAATAAATATTATGATAATAAAAAGAAACTTTAAAACAAAATAAAAGAAACAAACGACATAACAAGGCGTCACGACTCACGACCCTGCAATATAATAAAAGATTTGACGTTGAATGACACCTCAAATAGAGCGCACCACTAACCTCAATCCCTAAACATCATTCTGAGAAGGTTAACGGTGCTCTCCTCTCAAGTATCCCGAACCCTTGACCTTTACCCCTAAACAAAAAATAAGAAACAAAACTTAGACATTATTATAAAATACAGGCTAGTCATAAGATATGGGAGTACATGTTGGAAGTACAGAACCAATATTTTTCTCGTTTTTTTATTGCTGATTCTGGTTCTGATTTATGATGTGAACACATCGATGATCGCCCTATATAATGAGTTGTCCATCATGATGGTCATAGCTTAGTATGTGGTGGACATTGAGGAAAGTGCAAATTTAATCAAGATAAAAAGTAGGTGGTGACTATAAATGGCATTAAGATTGTACAGTAAAAGCTTGTAAGATCCGAACTCTAGGCGCCCAGTTTTGCCTTGCTCTCTTATTCACTGTGTGATGTATACATAATTTTATTTTTGCAAAAATTTCAATCTCCTCTCCACCCATTTCTCACTAGTCTACAAGCTATTCCAGCAACTCTTCAATACAGTACTGAATTTAGGTCACACAATATTAAGCTAGCTGGCTGGTTTTAGGAGTTTTTTTTCCTGCAGTATTTTTTTTTAGCCGTGTTGTTAAAAAAATGTCACGTGATTTTCGCTAGGATAAGCAATTCTCTCAGCCAGAACAAAGTCATACAACTGCTAACTATAGCGTACGTTTATACAGTTGATTTTAAGTTTAGATAGTGGGTGTATATGTTATATAGTCAGTGTATAGTGCTGGTAGGGGTTTGCGGGGGGAGACATCAAAATATTCAGGTCATAAGCATCCAACCCACCAGTTTTCAAAGTTACATACAATTGCAACCCCTTCTCTCTATCAAAATACTGTATCTACTAACTTACTAAGTTTCTTTCTAAAAAAGCCCGGCTAAATAAAAGCAAAACTCGATACGTAAAATGTAGTTGAACGTAACCGTATAAACGCAATAGAAAAAACCACAACAACAACAAAAAAGTTGCACTTTATAAACATTTTTTATGTAGTATGTGGGAAAAAAATTAGTTTAACCTACACTGATAATTAATTTTCAAAAATGTTGTGTTTAATCTAAAATTTTTGATGATGAGCGTGATAGCCAAGTTAAAAGTAATTGCTATAATTTTTAATTTAAAAAAAAAATTAATCTCATCAGCAAACATAAAACTTGTACAGTATTTTTGTCATTTGTAAAATTGTTTTTAAAGTCAAATTAGCGCTTGAAATGGTCAATTTTAGTAATCAGCAACAATTTTAATAAAGTAAATTCCACGAATACTAATTTTGTAAAATATTTTACGATTTGCATTTGTTTCGGATGTTGAAATTAATATTTTTTTTTCAAATTTTTTTATTTTATTAAAATATTTCTTTCTTTATTAAATAAATACCTGTTGATCCATGGAGCAACGTACAATTGGCGTATTAATAACAATAGATAATTATCCTTGTGTTTTAAGGATAACAAAATGTCTGTTTTAAAACGCTATCAGTAAAGATAATGTAGAACGGACGTTATTATCAAATTTCTTATGGAGAAAATTGTAGAAAGTTCAAACTAAAAAAAAAATAATAATATGTTAAAACAAGTAATGTAACGATCTAAAAATAAGTAAAAAAAAATTAAAATTTTATCTGATGAATCTATGGCCTCTTTAAAATTTCTTATTAAATTAAATGTGCAAAAAAATATTTTTAAGGTCTTTTTTTTTCTTTCTTTTATGTTAATTATTTTAATTCACACAAATATGCATTTTATTGAATAAAATTTGATATTGCAAAATATACGAAATAAAAAAAGGTGTAAAAGTATGTTAAAACCTTGACTTAAGAAAAAAAAAAACACCAATTAAGAGTAATGAAGTGCCCAAAACACTGAAAAATGATCAACTATATTGTTTTAAACAACAAATAAATTCCCTTTAAAAAAAATGGTAAAAAAGGGGTTTTATTTTGAAACATGTTTTGTAACACGTCCGAGACATTTACACTCTTCAAGATGATGAAAATCTGTGCTAATTATCTTTTTCCAACTCCAAAATAACTTACAGTACATACTAATTCCAATGTTTACTCGCTAACTTTAACTACAAAGATTTGTCATCTTGCTAGTTGGCATTACCAGTTAAGCTCATTTATATTAATAGAAATAGGCCAAACAATCCAAATATTACAATGTAACGAGCTACTATCACCACCATCAGCAACAACAAAAAACATCCCATTTAAATAAGTCTTTTTATTTGTTTAGGACACTTTTTTTTGGACTTTTTTCCTCCTAACTTTAACTCTGAAAGCTTAACTCTTAACTGCGGCTTTGTTTGAAATTAAGTTGAAAAACATTTTAGAAAAACAAATGGCAAACACAAATTTAGTGCTGAATGGGGTGGCGATAAAAGAAGAGGAACAAAGTAGAGCTGAACGACACCGTTTAGCTCAGAGTAACAAATTTGGCGTAACCATTCATTTGAAATGTGTCCAAAAAGTGTCACGTTAAAATTAAACGGTGATAAAGCATTCACCGGACGGGACGGGACGGACCAAAAAGCTCTCTCAACGCGTCGTGGTCTATTATAGCGTGTGATATGACCTCGATTTTAAACTAAATATGCACACACAAATAGTCACACACAACTACATTTTTCTTTATTTTTTTTTTGTTAAGCTTTTATACATGAATTACTTTTTGTGGGTCGAAATTAAAGTGCTTCATTTTGGCTGACGCAATCTTTTTATTTTTTCTCTATCCCTCCTCTTTTCAATTTGTAATTCACGCCTTTGAGAACAAGAAATTGAAAGAAAAAAATAATAATGTAAGGAAAGAAGGGGGTAAAGTGAGTATCGAAAATATTTTGATATATTAAATCTATTTAAATCGACTGGCCTTGACACCCACCTAATTTCTTCAACACCCCCAACCGCGAAACGTAGCCTAATTAGAAAATAAAAACGGACGACGCCATCACCAACCAACACCACAGAGAAAAGAACACTCATAATTTACTGTCGTTGAGTTCAATTAAGAAACAAAACACTTATAAAAAAAAATTACTTTACAGCACTGTATCTTTATGGTTGGTGACGTAAAATAGCATTCATGAGTAATGGCGTACTGAAATTGCGCTCTGGTCCTCTGGACAAACGTCACGATCTTGACACCCATCCTACAAACTTTCAATGACCGATTTGGCATTTAAAATAAAACTCATATTAAATTAAGGACATTACACTATTATAGTATACTTACACTTGAAATTTAATTAAGATTAAGGATGATTAAAGATATAAAATTTTATAAATACCAAATCTAATTTTTCGGGTTTATGAATTTGCAATTGACAGCTGCAAATTTCAGTAATCAGTTTGGCATTTGAAACTCATTAAGTACCGGTACCGTACATTAAACTTAAATTTTAATTATTGAAAGACATTTTAAAAAAGTTGAATTTGATTTTTTGAGCGTTTTTTATGAATTCACAATTAGCACATGGGCAGTGAACATTCATCTGGCAAAATTTCTACTGTACATTTTTAGCATATAAAACACGAATTGAAATTTAATTAAGTTCATTTTAAAAAAAATTAACAAATTTAATAGCAAAATTAATTTTGTAAAGTCAGAATTGGTTTATATTGACTGTCGTAAAATAATTGACGCTGTGCGTAAAACTGAATTTTTCATAATTCAAATTTAATGGTGTTTTTAATAAATAAAAACATTAATTTAGTTTTTGACATTGTTTTAATCTGGTTACTTTCTGAACATACAGAACTGTAGATTAAATTGAAATAAAGTGGAGAGGAATTACTGAATTATGCCGATTTTTTTCCTGTGAGTGTGAGATAGAGATGATGTTACGACACAGAGACAAAATTTGGGTTGAGGTTCAAAGGTCTTGAATGGCTAATCGAAAGAGGATTTTAGGTCAGGGATAGGATGCTCGCCACATGTTTTTTTCAATGAGTCCTATGTCAACGCTGCCGCCGCACAGCGCAACTCAAACCTGTTAAAAGCGCTTGTTTTGGTTGGTTACTTTGATAGGCTAGTTTGGTTGGTTATCTCTGCATTTTATTTTATAAAATCCATATCACTCCTTTCTTTACTTGTTATTGTATTTTTTTTCCCTCTCAATAACTGTAAATAGCTTATAATTTGACGAGGACGAAAAGCGACCTTTACATTATAGTAAACATAAAAATTCGAATTTTTTTACTTATTTTTCCTTCAGTCTTCGTCGTCTGCTTTTAAACAAGTTCAGAAATAAAAAAAACAACAACTCAAGGCTGAAATTTTATTTCAATAGTTTTTTTTCTCTCGAATTAACCGTCAAATAAATAATGTTTATCGCTGAAAACAAACTGATTAATATCCCAAAATTAACGTTTAAAATTACGTGCAAAAAATGGGCAGTGCCAAAAGTGGTAAAGTCTCAAGTACAGTATTCTCACCAAAAAATCAACAAAAAAGCCTTGAAATCCGGATTTCAGTCGTGATAAATCAATTTTTTCACCTACAAAACTAATAAATTTGGTCAAGTATCCACATACAGTTCAACAAAGCCAGTTAATTATTTTTAATAATTACTATACAGTTATACTCACTGGGCAGTTCATTCCCCTTACTTAATAACATGTAAACAAAGCAATTAAACTTTCAACAATATTTAAAATTTAGGTTTACTAAATTTAAGTAAACGTTAATTACCAATTATTACAAAGTAAACTGACGAGTGATGCCAAATACCAGAGAAAATACACTACAAGTTATTTTTTATACAATTCTCTTACGTCATTTCCCTTGTACCGTTAACATGTACGGTATCAGCTATTCATAAAAATGATAAAATGTTAAACGTGTCCTATTTATGCATTTTATTGCTTGCACTAAAGCCATACACTCAAATAACACAGTAATAAGACCTAAAATAATCACAAATATAATCAAAGCTTTCGATTATCACACGTTTTATTGATGTTATGTTGTATATTAATAATAATAAATTTTATAAGCTAAATATTGAGGAAGTCATAAATTCATAATTAAATCATGTATTGAAAATAATGCTTTATAAATTCCTAACTGAATTTCGTATTTGTTTTTAGTTATTCAAATTTCAATTGGATTTTAAGACATCAAAATTGGTTTCTTATAGATAACAAATTAATAAATAAATAAAAACTGGATTACAATTTACAAAATGTCAAATATAAACGTTATTTATTTTTGAATAAATTTGTTTAATTTTATTTATTTTTTGCTGTGTGTCCTGTAACAAGTTCCTCTTCCATATAATGTGTGTTAGCTAAATTGACTATTGTTAATAATTTATTTGAATATTTTTTGAGATGTAATTTTCAATAGCAAGAATTAAATTAATAGAGCACGTAATGTTTACTAATTTTTATTTTTGCAAAACTGCTTCGCAAAAAAACCAAAACTACATAAAAATCTTAATAAAATCATAAAAAAATGAATATAAAACGGGTTTTATTACAACAATAAAACATTGACATAGCCAATATATTTAAAATTAATGTCACTGCAAAACGTCTAACTTACAGTCGTTATGACAATAGTGCAGGAAACATTTTACCATAACTGTTAACAATACGCCATGTAATGTAACGGTTGAAGTGTTATGGCGTCAAAATAGTCGACTTCCGTATTAAATATTAAAAGCAAAATGGAGCTAACTCATCTCAGGTCATATGCTCGTTAACAACACTAATAAAAAAAAATCTAAACAAAAATATACGGTAATAATTATATAACAGTAATGTGTATCAGTAAAAAAAACATTAAGAGTTGAACGACCTCAACATTCTCATCATTCAACGCAGGTACAGTAAATGCTAACTCACTATACAGTATATTATGTAAAAGATCAATGACATAATATGCATTACTACTTTTTTTTATTTTTTAGTTGATGGTTAACGTTTGAAAAATGATTTACCATTAAAACTGAAAACTTCAGTAATAAGCCAATGCGCTCTTATGCATTTTTTTTTTATTTCAAGAATCAAGACAAAACTAAACCGTTTGTTGTGCTATGTGGGTCAAACAATGCAAAAGCAAAAAAAAATAAAAAAAAATCGCAGTTTGTTAACCCACTTTAATAGCATACCTGAAGACGTCAACTTGTACAACATTTTAATATCTTCCCCTTTCACTCCAAACATCGAGAGGAGGAAGAAATGCTTTCAAATCAACTATCATTACCACATTAAAATTATATCTAATCTCAAACTGTGAAAATGTTTTTTTATAAGTTAAAGTTACATAAAAAAATAATTGTGGGAGGTTGGTGAAAAATCTTATGGAGAGAGGTTAACGACCCTCAGCTCTTACGCGATTTTTTTACAGGTAAAATCAGAACCTGTAACAATATCACTAATCTACTTCCCCCCAGGGTGATGAGAATTAATAAAACACGATCCGTCCCTCATCTTCGTAGCACACTGACCCACTAAAAAATGGTTACTCACTCACTCACCCCACAATAACATAATCCGAGGGGAAAAAATCGTGCATGAAAGAATTTTTTTTATTGTTATTTGGAGTTTGTTAAGATTCAGTAGTTATTGTTTCCTTAGCTTATTTGTGTGCTGTGTTGTGTGTGGGTTAATTTTTTTACATGCTTTTTTTGTCTTTTTTGTCCGTTACACTTTTTTTTCAACGTTTAAATAAAGGCATTCCTCATATACGTGACAACATTCACATTTCTGCCATCTGTATACCATGACTGGTCGGTTTTTCTTGTATTTTTCTTCCGTAAATAAAATGCTAATTGCTATTGTAGGTATATACAATTACAAATCAAGTTTTATGATTCATTGCACTACCAATAATATTCTATTACAGCATCAATGAACAGTTAAATTTCTTCCATAATGTAACCGAAAAGTTATTTAATTTTACATGATTCGTGGGAGAAAATTTATAGAGAAAAATAAATCGATATTTAAGAAAATAAAAGTTAATTTGAATAAAAGTGCAAACCGGTACAATCGTTTGTCATATAAGCATTAAATTTAGATACTGAAACAATACACTAATTTAACTGGAAATTTACTTTGTTTCTAATTTAGAAGTTCTATTTTAGCTTTCAAATTTAGTCAGTTTTAGAAACAAAATTTAGTGTCTTAGAAACCAAACGTATTACCGGTACTGTATATTTGGATTAGAATTTCCAATGCCCAAAGCAATCCATCACATTGACTAAATAAAAGACAGAAACATGTACAACGCTAATACATTACATTATTTTCTATTATTTCCATTAAGCCATCCTCTTTTAAGCCAAATATAGTCAGATATAATTATGTAACATGATAAACGGATATTTCTGTCAAATGAAGCTGAGCTATAATAATAACTCCGGGAATATCAACAAAGATGACTAAATTTAGGTGAAAAACCGGTTTTTAAATCGTAATTACAGATGATGAATACGTATAAAATATAAAAATAGTCATTTTTTATTAAACCATAATTAATCAATCTTAATTTGCATGCAAATTAACGGTACGCACTATGCAATTTTCGCTCAGTTTTATTTATGTAGTGCAAATTTTTTTAATAAATTTTTAATGCGAAACTGTAAACTTCTTTATATTTAATTGCAAACGAAATGACGTCATCCAGGCATTCATATTTTATATTCAAAGGCGGAAATGTTAATTTATATAGACCAAAAGCATGATCAAGTAACATAACCCTTTCCCCAAGACAACCATATCCAACTCCTCACTTCAAAATAAAAACAAATAAAAGTTCCCCCTTAACCCATAAAGCAGAAAACCACACGAGTTTTAATGACAAAATACTGTATTGCTTTGGGAGGAGAAGTCAAATTTATATTTTATAAAAGGGGGAGGAGAGGGATTTAACGTGGCAATCGATTTAATCGATCCCTCACTTTTTCTTTGGTTCCCACCCTTCCTCGTCGCCAACTCGGTGTCGATGCCCTTCTCTCAGTTTACTTCCTCATATGTAGGTCACATAATCAACACTCACCTCACACATCACCCACCTAAAGTCCAATTTTTCTTCCACAAAATATACAGAATACATTAGGGTATATTTAGTTTTTGGGAAAACCCTTCAAATCTTCATTCTTATCATCTTGATCAACCAGTTTGCATTTTTCGTTTGTGCCGTCCATTGACCAAAACTCAAAAAAATCTAATCTACAAAGTGTAGGTGTAGACTTGACATTTTGCATATAGTAAAATCTAAATCATTGTGTATCTTAAAACATTTCGGAACCACCGCCCCTTTAATTATACCAAAATATTTGCATATTTTAATACCTGAAACAATAAATTTACTTTGCAAAAAGCAACAATAAAACTCTACTGTAAATTTTTGTGCTATGAATCAATATTTGGTGTAAAATATGTCAGAATTTTAGGTTTTTAAAGCTAAAATTGAATTTTTTTTTAAAAACAATAGTTCAACACCAAATTTAGCCACTAATAATGCAGTGCCAATAAACAAAATGTAAAATAGCGGTTAGAATTTTTTATCGAATTTTCCATCAATTTGCTTTAATAGTTTTAAACAATATTTAAATTTGACTTAAAATTTAAAGTATTGTTATTACAGTGTTGTGTATAAAAGCAGCCAGTGTTGTAGGACGTCGCCCACTTAAGGCGCTTTGACCTCGATAAACACAAAAAAAAAGTACAGTAACCAAAATTCTTATAAAAAAATTAAGTTAGGAAGAAAAAAAAATGGTTTTTTGTCTCTTAAATTTTTTTTTCTTATGTTTTCAGACAACTTTCACGTCATTACCGGAAATAAATGAGTGTCAGAACACGCAGACTCATTTGTATTATAAGGAGCCGGTGCCTTAACTTTGAAATAGGGCATTGTTCACTGTGACTTTGAAACCGTTACATGACTGTTCACCCTCACAGTCAAGACTCAAGAAATTTTTTTTTATTATTATTATCTAGTCAAAAGGGAGATATCGCCCTCAAAAAAAAAAAGTCCCGTTTTTTTATATTGATTACACCCTCACATGTAAAATCTCGTTTACCTTCAACAAAAGAAAGGTCACGGACCTTTCTCTCTTTTTTTCGAGGTGACCTTAATGCGCGCGGCCTTACACAATAGAACTTAACAAAAAATTGTATGTATACAAACTATTTATAAGCATTTATAATACATAAAGAAAAAATGTGCCTCCTTTACCTGTTGCTGCAAGAATAAATTGTCACTATTTTGCGTACTTCTAGTTACTTGTTAGGCAACAACAAATAGTTCAAGTAGATGCTGATTTCAAGCGCAACGAAGACAATCGATAATAAATTACGTAATAAGTAGCAAGTAGCAGACCCAAACAAGAAGATTTCTTCAAATAATAATAATAAAAAATAATTTGTAAAGCTTTCCTTGACTTAATTTAATATTTGAACCTTGATACCCTGAAATTGAAAAGTAGAAAATCGCTTTAAGTAAAGGATGGGGGTGAGGGGAGCACCAATTTCAAGAACACAACAAAAAATTAATTGCATGCACAATTTGGTAATCATTTGGTAAGCAATTATTTCAAAAAAAGAAATACACTTGACAATGGAAATGACTCAATGTATTGGGAAAGGATTAATAATTATCGATAAATTTGAAACTAATTAATTTAGTCGTGTAAACCGATGTGAAATTGTGTCATTCATGTTGATGTCATCGCCATATTTGACATTATGCATTTTTATTAACCAACCATGTCATTCATCAAATAAAAGTGAACTTTTAAATTATCATAATGCAACGTTTCTCTAACGTAAAAGGGGGAGTTGCATTATGTTTTCTTAATTTGCATATCATTTACATACTGTATAAAAAAATCTTTTTGGTAAAATGAATACAAATAAGCTTACTGTACATTATAAACATTTTTAGATAAACTTGTTATTAGTTATTATTGTATTTTTATCAAATTTCATTTTTTAATTATTTACTGAATATTAATTTTTGATGCTTATTTTACAAAATTTAATCAAATTCCCTAAAATTTAGATACGCGTACCATCACTTTGGGAAGCACTGTAATCATGTATCTTATTATTATTGTCTTGTTTATCTTTTTGCAATTAGCATCATTTTTTATTCAAATTAAAAAAAATACATAAGCACTTGAGAAACTGTACATGAACAGTTTTGAAGTTTAAGAAATTTTTTACAGAGATTTAAGTATTTAAACAAGCTAATCGCTAAGCTCCTGTGATTAACAAAAACAAAACAGAAAAAAAAACATAACATTGAAGATTTCAGTTTACACAGTCACCAATAATTAGGTATACAAACACCGATCCGTGTCCTCAAAAACAAAATAAAAAAAGCTGTGAATAGGCGTGACTATCGATGACAATCGCAAACGATGACACGTTTATTTAAATAAAAAAACGTTTTTTTCCTTCTTTATAATATAATTGCAACCCAAATGATTTTACCGTTGTTAGTCATAATAACCCTCAATCTCCCCCTGTTATGTCAGCCATTATTACCGAAGTTTGTAGTGCTTGAATGATGTGTTGATCATGATGAATGACATTGCTAACTGTAGGTTTGACATCCACAATCTATTTAAAAAAATGAATAGAGATGGCAAATATATATATAAAAAAAATTTACTTTGTGTGCATTTTGTCAGTAAACAAGTGCTCTACTTTTTTGCAGTGTTGAGAGAAGGTGGTTGCCCTAATTTTCAATGTACCTGGGTATTTGTATATTGCACCTGTGATTATTACTAGGTCAAATCCTTCGTTTTAACCTTTTTCGCTTCGAGGATTTATACTTCTCTTTTTCCAACCAATTTCAACATGTAATTAAATAGTAAATACAAAACTGTATCAGTTTTCTCTTCTTTCCTCAAAAAAAAAAATCTTTCCATAAGTCACAAAGCAAAAAAATAAAAATAAAACAAGTCTTTAAGATTATAATCAAAGGCCACTGACTTCACGTTTATACTTGTGGAAAATTTTTTTATTATAGTAATCGAGTGTGTATAACTGTATTCAGTAAGTTATTTAAGGACATTTATTAATTTTTTTTTTTGTTTTAGTTTTTTTTTTAAAGAGATGTGCACACATTACATTGCATTCACTCATATAACCTGTGCTGATCTAGGTCAACGGTACTCTAATTTGCTTTATCCAAAATCGTAACATTCTTCCTTTCCCAATATACAGTGGTATGTAAACAGTGCACCGATTTTATAAATTGGAACATCAGTTTTTCACAGTGTTGATAAAAAAGCCGGGAATAAATCTTATCAGTTACAATGGCGATTTGTCCCGGTAATTTTTACCATAAAGAAAAAGAGTGTTCCAATTTAGAATATCATCCGACATGATACACCTACACAAAAACAGCAATATCATCGAATTCTCAATTTGATAGCGGAAATTGTTGGCTTATATGTCGGCATAGTGTGCACTTTGCTTTTATAGGTAGAAAATTCGCTGTAAACTTATGTGATATCAACAGATTGAGATTAGCTTCTAATGTATGGAGAAATCAGTGCAACCAAAATTGCAATTTTCTAGGTAACCTTAAACGTATCTGTGGTTTATTAAAACGAATAAAAATACTCATCGTCTAATAATATTAAAAAAAATGGTTGATGTATATTAATTGACCTCAATTCATAAAATATCGGTGTTATACAGTATACTATCGCTAAAATTAGATTTTATTTTGACATCGTACATTAAATTGGAAGAAAAGCAAAAGTTATGACAATTTGTGGTAAATGCTGAGTCAATTGAAAAATTTCAATGAAAAAATATTTTAAACGACAAATTAAATAATACATAGAAATTGGTAAAAATAGAGATTGCTTTCATAAATCTAAACAAAAAAACATAGTAAACTTTAAGTTAGTAACGTGTATAAACTTATTTACAATAAATGCCTATTTAATAAAAAAAAAAAGTTAAAACCATAAAATGGCAATTGTGTCAAATTGCGTTACATGCAAAAATGCTGTAAGCGATTAAAAAATTAAATGGCCAAATCTTTGCAGAAAAAGCATCCATAACTTTCGTTGACATTTGCACCATGGTCAACATTAATGACCGCCAGTTTCTATGTCATCAAATTGGTGTTAAACCATTAGCATTGGAAGAATACGAAAAACATCCAAATAAATTATCAAAATAATTACAGTTGGAATAATTTATTTGTACCACTTTAGCAAATTTGTCTAAATCACTGAATTCTTTTTCTGAAAATAAATTTGAATGGATTGTCGTCCACTTACTCTTTAGTGTAAAGTTGTAAACAAGACATTACAAGAACATCTAGTGTTATTTATAGCCCAAACTTCGCTTTGATGTTCAAGAAATCTCGGCCACGAAAAAAGTGCTTTCTAAGCAATTTTGTCGTGACGTTTAGACGATGTCAAATCACTGAAAAATATTTATATTTATTTTTCTTGTACTCTCAAGGACCAAGCTAAACACTCCTTTAATCCAAGTAAACATAAATATCGAAACGGTAAACACAGTGTAAGTAAACACAAAACAACACAATAATGGAAATGTGAGGGAGCTCAAACGAAGATAATGTGATTTACTAAATACCTTGTTAACGGATGTATTGCTTTTAACAAATAATTTGCCCTGAAATAATAAAATAATATAAATAGATATTAAGGAGTGGTACAGTATATTTACCATTAATATTGAAGGTCAGTTACAAATTTCTACACAATTGACTAAAATATCAAAGTTAATCAGCTACACCTCCACTGATTATAATTCGTGCAACTTTGATAAATTTTAATAAAAATAAAAGTTAATATACTGTACGAACAGTGTGTGATTTGGCCACATGTGGTTCTTACCTGAATATAAATTTTTTGTTGTGTAGAATTTTAAATTAGCCAATGAAGGCATTTTAAATTGCCCTGTAATCAAATTTAGATTTTTTACATAAAAACTGGTAAGTTATTAAACTTAACAGAAACGGTAGATACTGTATTTTAATTTGGAGTAAATCTTAAAACAAAATCTCCATTTTAAACGATAAATAATTTGGTTCTTAATTACATATAACGTTTTTTAAGACGCAAAATTAAATTTTCAAAACGCAAATTAGGTTAATAAATAAAAATGATAGATTTTAGTTCACAAATTTTGATCTCTAGTTACTCCATTTACTGCATGAGATTTACTTTGATGTGGACTATTATCTTTCCAAGTGGAAAATCCTAAACTGATAAAAAAAAAAACAATTTCCACCACTCGAATTTCAGGCGTTTATATTATTTACATCTCAATAAAAAATTAAATAAAACTGCAGGAGATTGACACTATTAAATTGCAATCATCTATTAATAAGCAAAAAAAGGAATGAAAAATTAGCATTATATTCGCTAAACAAATGAAAAATAAAAAACTAAAATAAAAATAAAAACGCCACGTTGATTACCTTCAAATTGAAAAAAAGTCGTGAGTTTGTGTGTGTGTAACTGACCCACTTTTAACTCTTTCAACCCAACAAAAAAAAATATATTCAAAAAATAAATATGGTTATCTGAATTGTATGTGTTTAACACAGCGTTGTGCTTAGTATCACGTCCATATACTTGTACCGGTACAAGCATTAAGTTGTTTAGCTGAAATTATTTTCTTCTTTCAAATTTAGCCTTGTGATTAAAAATCGTGTCGTGGTTCGCAACCTTCAGACGAAAACGAAGGTTTTCACCTTGGCCTGACTTGTATATATGTATGTATATATACACACTATACATACATACACAGTGTGCAACAGCCGATGATAATAATATGGAGTGTGTCCTATTAACACAGTTCCACTAGTCAACTCAGCCAATCGTATGTTTTTCGCATACAAACACATAACATTTTGCACTATATTGCCTACCCACTCATATTATAGTACTGTATGTTACATTCATTCACACTCATTGAGTATCAATTTTTTTTTAAAAATTCTTTATTTTTTTCTCTACCTAAGATGTGAATAATAAATAACGTTTTTTATGTTTATTTTTAGTGTGAGGAGGAAATTAATAGGGAAGGTGTGCAATGTAAATGCTAAAGGCGGTGAAAATAATTGGTAACCTAAATACTTATAAATATTTGGTGCTTATGTATTTTTTAATAACTTTAACCGCATTTTCTTCACTGTAAACACAAACTAACCTTGGATTTGTATTTTGTACAGCAAAAAGGATGAGCCCTAATGAAAATCCGATTTAGCAATCGTATTAACATTACATTTAGATCAAGCCTACATGATTGTTATTTAACTTATAACCTCAATTTTATTTTAGTATTATTATTTTTTTTTTGATTAATTTTTTATGTATACTGTATATCTTATGTATACTCCTCTCCTCTCGCTATTTTTATTATTTTATAACTCGTTTTTATTTTCTATTCAGATGATCGACGTTAGCTTATCAAGATTTGTTTTTCTTTTGACTGATTTCTCAACCACTTTTTAAGTTTTAACCCCTTAATTTTTTTTTTTTGTTTTTGAGTTTTGAGATAGCGATTCGTGACTTTCATTTAAGTTCTTGATCTTGATTTGTGTGTGGACGGTTTTGTCGGTTGCATTATTGGAAGAAAAGCGGATCTGGGTTAAGCTTTTGACGGGGTGTCAGTTCAGATGCAAAGTTATAGCATTTTATTATTATATTTTATCCTTGACCAATCTTTTTAATGCGATCTTGTTAAAAAGTTAACTGTGTCTCTTTTTTTTATTTCATCGCAATAATAAGATAATAATAATAATAGGAGTAAAAGGGGTTTTGAAATATTTCGCTTAGATTGTTTTACTTTTATTTTTTTTATTTTGTAATAAAATAAAATTGAAAAAATTGTAAAGCTTTTGTCTTCTGCGTGTGAGAAAATTTAATTTTTCCCACATTATATGACATTTTGTACGTGTCAATTTACAAACTTTAAATTTACTTGAAATTATGTCGTTTTTTTTTGCATTAAAATTGATCAACTGTATTTATTGAACTTTGGAAAACCATTATTTAGTAATTATTAATATTTTACGTTATGTCTTAATTTGTTAAAATTATGGAATCGAGATGAAAAATAGACGGAATTTCAACGTGGACACACAGTCGTTTTAATCTGAACCTTAAAAGGCAAATACAATATATACGATAGAGCAATCAAATTTTTGTTGAAACAAAGAGATCGATCGACCGATACATGAAAGAAAGATAATTATAATATTTAAATGTATCCACAGGTTTTTGTTGGTGCGATTATATTTGGCCACAACTGTACAAATGATTGGAAAAAAATATTCATAAAGAAAACATTACAAGTATACTTTTTTCAAACAGCTATATTTTCTTCCATTAAAAGATCAGGGGACGTCAAAACAGTTCCAACAATTAGTTTCATTTTTATAATAACAATTAAAAACATGGTTAAAGTTTCGTTAAAAAAAGATTTGCAAAATAAATAATTTATTAAAAACAAATTCAGTCATTAATTACAAAAGTTTCAATAATACAAGTTAGTTTTTTTTGCTGTTATTATTTTTATTTTTTTGGTGGTGTTCAACTTTGCCCCTGATCTTGTCATTTCCGTTTAACTTTACATTCATTTACATAATCAGAAACTTTCAATAAAATGAATATTTTTCTACTATTTTTTTTCAAGTAAAAACGCGAGTTCATTAAGTTTATGTATTCTTATATATATTTTTTTCTTTTTATAAAACAAAACTTTGTATACCATTGGAAGAATATACGGAAATAATAAACAAAAAAGCATTCTGTCGAAAGAAATATTTTTTTTATATATAAACAAAAAAACTTTAATGACTATGATAATTCTGTGCAAATTTTTTATAACACTTTTTTTTCTCATTCAGGAATAATAACTACTGTATATCTATGTTCAAAAACATCAAACTTTTGAATTCACCCCCTGCCCCTCCCTCCCCAGAGAAATATAAAATACAAAAAATACCGTATAAACGTACGATCAATAAATTAATTAGTTAATCGAAAAAAGCGATGTTAACTAATCAATTGATTAATCCATGTTAAACAAGCTGCTTCATAAGTTCATAGTAATCAGTTAACAATGTACAAAGTTTATAAAGTGTAAAGCAACGCCATAGAAATTATTTTTTTTTCACTATCACACAATTCAAACGTCAATTTCATTTCCCACTTTAAAATTCCACTGCTACATATTAAACCTACTGTATGTTTACAACAGCAATTGTAGACAGTTCACAAAATATACGAAAACACATCAAAATAAAAAATAATGAAAAAAAAGATCGATTTTACGAAATCACGCGACAACAAATTCATAACCAAAGAAAAAAGTAAAACAACACTTTTTTGACAGTAAATTAAAAATCGTTAATTATTATTGACAAAAAAATTAATCAATTTTACGCCATTATTATCCTACAGAAAGTTAAACAATGGCATATTTAACGAAATTAACCAATCAAAGTTAAAATTTTGTAATTAAGAATTCGATTTAGTGTTTCAAATGACAAAAATAGCTTTAAAAAATTGAACAAGTACCTTAAGCCGCTATGAAAACAAGTATCAACCAAAATAATTCAAATTTTAATACAAAAAACACCTAATATCACACACTTAATTATGTTAAAACAATTCAGAGGCACATTCAATTAATTAAAAGCCAAACCGATTTTGTCATGAGAAACTCAATTTAGATTTTGACATAGTTGAATTGTGCTAAATAAACCATTGCATAACTAAATAATAAAAACTATGTACTTACCGATTTAATTAAGCTATTGGTTAATATTTAGCAGTGGATTCCCTGCTTAAATTTTTCGTTTAACAAACTAATTTGTTTCAACTTTTTTTCCCCCACCAGTTGGCGCTTTAAATGTCATTTCTTCATTAATTTTTAGGCAGATAAAACCAACATACCGGTATATTTGATAATAATTATGAAGATGTATAATTAATGATACAACAAAGCCCTAATTAATTGATTATTTTTAAGATTGATTATCCTCATGCAAAACCACATGGATTAATTAATAATAATAATGGTAGTGTGGACGCTGGTTATAACAGATGTATTAAATGCATATACAGTACAATGGAATTTTTTGTCTTATCTCCAAGTGGCAGTTTTAATGTTGGTGGTTGTTTGAAATATTTTTATTATTACGTTTTCTTTTTTTTGCATTGAGAACCCAAAACATAAATATACTTTGTTAACACGACCAACTAAAAAAATTAATTCTAGCTTTCACTTAAGCTTATTTACCTTATTTTTTTAATCTAGAAATTGCTTCATCACATTTTTGTTCACAAAAAGATTATTTAAAAAATAACTAAATTAAAATAATTGTAATTTAATCAGCATGCAATTAAAATTTACAAATACACATTAAAACACAAAGACGAATAATTTAATATAAAAATGCTGTATACACATATAAAAAAATCATTTTTAATCACACAAAACATAATTAACAAAAATGTGATAAATTTATCTACCGGGATTTATTTTTTTTTTCATTAAAATATCACAATCCGTACTAAAAATGACGGTTTAGCATTATAATTTATGATCTTGCTAACAAAGTATACTAGTTAGGAGGTGCATATGATCCTGTTTATAATAATTTCATTGTATAATAATAATTATGTTACAAAAAAATTGTGTTGTTTTCATAATAATTTAGCCACTCACATAATAGTAATAGAAAATCAATATTTTTTATAGGCAGTGTAATTACCTCGTATCTACTCGTGTAAACCAGATAAAAAATGGACAACGACATTTAACATTGTGGTCTTTTCCTCTTTTTTTTTTGTTTCGGAAGGAGAATAAATTTATAAATTTTTATAGATTAAAATTTAGTCCACTTGGTAAAAATTTACGCAACCCAACGTGATTTAAATACAGTCAGCAATTGCGTTAATTTAAAAACAGAATAAATCAGTAAAAAACCAAATCTAGTTGGATAGAGAAAAGAGATCGGATAGGAAAAAAGTTGTCAACATTAATTTACATACGTGTACATCATAAAAACAATTTTTCAATATTTTTTAAACATTTTTTTTAAATAAGTTTTCGACTTTGCAGTGGTTTTATCGTGGGATCAAAAATGTTGTTCACCATCAAAAATCTAAAATCTATATTTTATATAACTATACACAATACTAAATCATATACAATCTTATACAGATATTTTTTTTTTGTTATTTTCTATTTTGTGTATTAGACATACAGTTCATCGGTGAATCCTCGGAAAAAAAAACCCCGATGATTCGTCATAAAGTCTCCGCCGTCTTAACTCTCACTTCCGCGGCATCTTTTTCGTACTGTCGTCGTGGTCGTCACCGTTGAAATCTTATATGCCGTTAATTATTTTTTATTTCTGATTTGTTAATATTAATCAGCTATCTTTGGATGGTAGAGTTGAGTAGGAATGGAACGTAGAATAGTCTGGACTGCATCAGTAACGTTGCGGCCGTTTGCATTTCGGGTAACCATACGAGAAGGTCACGGAAACGGGCCGGTTGTTGAGGGTAACGAGTCTCAGAATGGGTTTTAAGGGCACAAACGTAACGCTCTTGAATCACTTCCAACTCTTTAAGAGGTTGAATATCTTCTGCTGATTAAATAAGAAAAAAAAAATATGTTTCAAAAAACAAACGTCAGTGGAAAAATAACATTAAACAAAAATAAAATGTAACTAAACACAAAACACTTTTGAAAACGTGACATTACTGAATTTATGCATTTTTTTAAAAAAAAAATATTTTTTTTTGCTGTTTGTTGAATAAAAAAAATGAAAATTCCTTTTTACAATGACTTTTGCTAAGTTATATGCATCTCTCGTATTTTTATTGTAGAAAATAGCCGGTCTAGTTGTTTAAGTTTACTAAAATGGGAAATGATGAGCTACATACTGTACTGTAAAACTAAACGGAAGCCATAAGTTAATGATTATTAATAGAAACTTTGCGGTCCAATTTCCACAACACATTTTTCGACAGTTTATCTTTGACAACATTGCTGCGACATTATTTGGATTCATCGTCTAGCTCAGAAAACAAAATAAAAAATAAACTTAAAGCTCATCCTTAGAAGTTTCTGCACCAGATAGCATCAAATTAAGATATTTCTGCAAATACTTCTGTACCAACAAATTTATTTTTGTTTTTAAACATTAGAGAAACTTTACTACTTTTTGAAGGTTAATTTCAGAATAAAACTAAATAAAATTGTCACTTGTTTCCAAAACAGCAATTTTTATTATTTGTTTTGCATCTCCAAAAAGCACTAAAAGATTATAACTTTTAACTCGGAATTTTTAAATACTGTACTATGTTCTTATATTTGCCAAATTATAGTTTATCTGACTATTTTCTAATTTAAAATACAGAAATTCCCATGGCAAGAAATAAACGGGAAAAATAGCTATTGCTTTTTCAACAATTTTTCAATTTAAAAAAAAATATAATAATTTATTTCTTACTTTGGTTGAGCATGATGATAACCTTAAGACAGGCATATTCTTCCATGCTCAAGTTAAGTCTCCTTAGCTTGCAAACAAGATGGGTAATTTTCTCCACAATTATTCCAATGTCATTTCTCAGATCATCGACCGTGATCGGTTTTTTCATCATGGTTGCCAGACATGTATGCAGTCTCATCAAATTAGCCGATGTTTCTTTCACTACATCCGAGTCATCAGTGGACCCGTCACTTCCGTAGATGGCTTGATAAGCAGAAGTTGTAAGAATTAAAAGTTCGTGCCACTTATGCGTCAACAGCTGCGTGTGAACGGCTACCGGTATTTCGTGGTAGAACGGTAGCCGCCTGGCCCACTGCACCAGTTTAAACACTATATTATCACCAATCTGACATAACTTGGTCGTGATATCTCCATCTTTTTCACTGTAAGATTGCTCCAAATTACTTAACGTCGCTACATCCTCAAAATGATCGCACTCGATTAATTGAATTATCATGGCCTTCGACTGTTCATAGGTCATCCGACGTTCCCCACGACCACTACTGCTGACTGAATTTTCTAACCGATTTCGTAAATGAACAACTTCCGCGGGATTGGTCAGAGCCGTTTTCAGGATCTGACCATTTCCGACTTCCTGTTGCTGGTGGTGATGATTAGTATTATTGTTGTTATGGTTATTATGGTGATGGTTTGAATGATAATTATTATTTTCATTACCATTTCCGCTCAAATTTATTACAGTGGATGCTCCAGGAGCACCACCAGGTAACGAACTCATATTGTCTTTCATTTTATCAATTAATTTCACCTGACCATTTTTCGTATTTTTCTTGTGCTTTTTGTATTTAACCTAAACAGATTTTTAAACGCTACATTAGATAAACAACGCCGATTTAACAATTGAAATCAGCACTGACCTTATATAGGTTATAAACCGCCCCTGAATTCCTTCCTCCAGGCATCCTATCTTCTCTAACAGCTGCAAAAAAATTAAAAAGAAATGTTGTTTTAACATAAAATTATAACCGACAAAAAAAAATTGCACAAATTTTAAGCTTTATTCAAGTTTTTCTAAACAGAATTAGCCTATTTTAAAATTTGCATTGAAACTCAAACAAAAAAAAAAAACGTACTTTTGATGCAATTAGTGAAACAATCAAATGCATGACATGATGAAATATAATGCAACACCAACAATAATTCTAAATTTAATCCAATGAAAGAGTTCATATGTAAAATTAAAGGAAAAAGAAAATTGTTTGACAGTCAAATTATTGCATGGAAATGTGCAGAAACAATGGTGTTCAATCTTGAGAAAAGTATTTGGTATAATAAGGTTAAATATACCTATGTAAAAACATACTTAGTCACAACTGGTTGACTCACATAAAGTAATTCGACCTCGAAACATTTTTGCTTTAAGTTTCTATAACTTTTTCCACTATGTGTTTGCTCAACAACTGCCTTACAAGGAGCCACAATTACAGCGCGTACCTAACTTAACTAATGGTTGAATTGCGTGCGTAAAGTTAGTTGCGTTGCGTCATCAAACATTGCTTGTAAACAACGCAATACTTGTCTAATATTACATGATCAAGGCTAAACACATTAACTCAAATTGTTACGTTAGAAAGTCGTAAGAAAATGCTCATTAGAAATTTTCGAAATATTGAAAAATTTAAATATCGACACCAATTTTCAACATTAGCAACATACGAAGTTACAAACACACAGAAAAACAATGTTAACAAATTTCTATTACGAAATATTTGTTTTAGAAAATTGCCCTCCAAAATGCTGAGTCTTATCTACTGTACAAATTTGTTTTTCTAACGATAACAGTATAATTTAAAGTTATTTATGTTGTAAGCTTATAAAGGTATTTAATTATGATAAAAATAAAACCCCCCAAACCATTCTAGCACTAAGTTATGAAGCTAAAGTAACTTAAGTTGGGTACCAAATATAAACAAAATTACTGTAAAGCTATAGCAACTAAAATATTTGCAGTGATTTTGTCTTAAAATCCTTAAGAATTTCTATTTATAGCTCATAATATGAACTCCACTGGCACAGAAGCCGTTTCTATGGTGTTGTTATACTTGAAATTGTACAATATAATAATAAACTCACCGGCTAAAACCATTCCTTGACGCAGGCACTTTTGGAAACGGCAGTACTGACATCGGTTACGCTGGGCTTTGGTGATCTCACAGTTACCATCGGCTACGCAAGTGTAAACCCTTTTGTTTTGCACTGTTCTTTTAAAGAATCCCTTACACCTAAACAAAAAACCAAACAAAAAAAAATTCATCCATTAGCACAAGTTTAAAACAATATACAGTAACGATACCAGTACTTAACCATAGATGAAATGCACTTTAAGAAATTAAAACGATGAGTTTGGCTTTTAGGGAACCGAATTTGATTTGTAAGAAACAAAAAATTTGATTTTTCAAAAAATAAAATATTACGCTTAACATAAAAACATAGTTTCTTCATAGACTCTAATGTATATGATATTGGACCAATTTAGAAATGGGCTTGTGCGATTCTGTCTATTGGAAAAGCCAGCATTTGTACAGTATTTATAATTTAAAAAAATATGCAAATCATTAAGTAACTTTCCCTATTTTTGTTTCAAAAACTGTAAATGATTTAATTTTTTGGAACTTAGAACGTTTCAGAAAATCGAAAACACTTAAATGTACGATAATTAATAATATAAAAAAAATTAAGTTTTTCAGTTTTTAAATTCAAAAATTTTAAGTTATTTATTGACTTAGTTTTAAAAAAATTAATACTTACCCTTCGCAGGTAATAATACCATAGTGTAAACCAGTGGCTTTATCATCACAGATCATACATATCATTGGCGTCTCCTCTTCTTCTTCGTCTTCACCTATTGACAACTTCCTCCTGGCATTAGTTCCATTTCCTGATATCGTCGATGAAGTTGGTGTTAAATTTGAGGAGGAAGTGGATGTGGGTGAAAATGCTTCTCCAGTCTGTCTGGCCCAACTAGGCATTGTTAAATTAAGTGCCTGAGACACGGGTGGGGATAACCGTTGCTGTTGTTGCGACGAATTTAACCATAGTTTCTCCATATTAAGTGGCGAAGAATGATTACTCGGCCTGCTGTTGCTATCAGGTGGTGATCCACGGGATAAATATTGCTGGGACGGTGGACTTCCATAGGAGCCGCAATAAGGTGCGCAGTTACCGTTATTGTTGACGATGCTATTACCATTTCCGTTTCCCACGACAGAATTTGGTGAATGATGGTTGCTATTTAGGCGTCCTGCAGAGTTGGGAGAGCTATCTATCGAATTAGGAGAAGAGTTGTGTTGATAATGCGGTGGGGAATGAGAGGAAGATGTTGACCGTTGTTGATGTGGTGCAATTTGGGATGGTGGTGGATAACCATTACCTCGATTATTAGCTTGTAATAGTAAAGGAGAGATCTGACAACGGTCCTGTCCTAAACTCAACAGACCGTCAACACTAGCTCGAACGGCAGTGTCAGCGTCACATAAGAGGTCCTTCGACACCAAAGAGGACGTTGAAGCGGCGGCAGAGGAACTACCAGCTGGTTGATGCAGATGATGAATTGGTGGTGCATCATCGGCATTCGGTGGACTCTGATTAGCCCACACCATTGTACAAACGCCACCAGCTTCTCCCATCTGCAGAACCGAAGTGGTAAAATGAGGAACAAATTTAGCCCCTCCTCGACTTCCAGCCATCACCGATTTGTCTTCTGACCGATGCCCATTCATATATTCACTTCGAGCACCGTTTACTTTATAGGAAGAGGAAGTGGAGGAGTTGGAAGATGGAGTAGGGCTCCATCGGTTCGGTGACTGAGGAACTCGTAAGATGACGCTACCATTACCATTACTATGACTTTCGACCTTACGTTTGAAGCTATAGTCACGAAGGATTTCATTGTTACAGTTACGCGCTACTAAATCAATTCCATCTTTAAGTCCGCCACCGTCAAAAACACTACCCCTACTGACTTCTTTATGCAAAATTGGACTCATTTGATCTAAATTGTCCTCAATTTTAACTTTAGCCAAAGGGTACAACATTCCACTGTCTCCGGTAATGCTTCCACTATTACGTCCATTTTTGTCTAATAAAATACCTCTCACACAGGCATCAATACTTTTTTCCATCATCACCACAACCGCCGGTGACGATTTATCACCCACCATGGACAGTGACGAAGCGTCGGGCGAAAGTCTGTAATCCGATTTGTTACCACCAACACCGTTGGGTGGAGATGGTGAGACCGCCGGTATGGATTTAGGTGAGGCATCGTTCGAAGTGACACTTAGGGCTTTGGAGCCAGTGTCAACACTACCACTACTATCAGGTGACGAAGCATTTGTATCAATGACACTGTCCGCGTCACTACTACAACGAGTGTCCACTTTACGACGCTTCAACTTCAAATCTTGAAATAGACTCATTTTACAGCAAATTTGGAGCTTCAGGATCATAATTCCTGCAACAACAACAACAAAAACCAAATAAATAAAACATTTAGTTATAATAATAATAAATAACTGATTTAATAAGACGACAATCAAGTTAAAGGCAAATTAATTTACCGTTTCATACATGACAAAAGTATAAATGATATAAATTTACGCTGAACTGTTTTTTTCTGCAGTGTCATTAACACTTGTAAAGAATAAATCTTAATTCATTAAACTTAATGCGTTTAGTACTTGTATACGGAAATCTTTGAAAATTCGCTAAACCAATTAAGAATATCTCTGCCAATCAGAAACAAGCAGCTATTTATGATCTTTTATCATCAGCTAACAAAGACTCCATTATGTCCAGCATAAAAAATGGTTCTGTAATTTTAATAAATAAAATAATCAAATGCACTGAGAACTGCTGGGAAAGTACGTTTATTTTTGTGAACACATTTATTACACGTGTTCCTGAATCCTGATGCTTTTATGTGTAATCATTTGCTTTTCTATTATGGATAATATTAAAAAAAAAAAGTCGGTTTCAGCGTATCATATTGATGTAATAAAATTATAATGTCATGGAAACGAGGTAAAAAATACGGTACCGCTAAGCCACATGGAAAAGGCAAATGCTATGCATTGAAAATATTATTTTTAAAAATTAAAAACGCCAAAAATCAATATTTAACATTTTGACCTTTTCAAGCTATTTTCTATTGGCATTTGGTAATAAAAGTAAACAGCATAAATGCATTTAAATTTGACCTGAGCTAAGTTATCAGACCCACCAGCATCTCCTCTCCTGACCTTTTCTCAGGAATTTCTCTTTTTCATCTCTTGAACAAATACAAATTCAAACATAAATAAAGTGACCACGTGTGAGAACCCAGATAAGGTTCAAGCACCATGTGCGATTCACCAATGAAAAGCGAGAAGGCGGGGCAATGGCGGGCATTGGCACCAAAGGCAAAAAAGAAAAATGTCGTTATCACCTGTGATTACATTTAGATCGGAATTGAGGTCAGAAAAATGGCGACTGAGGAGTGGGAGGTGGAGAGAAGTGGGAGGAGCATTGTGTTAAAATAATCTCAATAATAACTACAAACAAACAAACCAAAAAGTAACAAACGCAGCAGGGGTTAAATGGATGAAAACAAGCAGCCAATAGATGGCACTTTGATCGATTTTTCAACGTCAAAACCAATGTAAGGAACCCTGACAGCTAAAAAAAGAAGCATAAAAGGCCTTTACTTTGGTGTTTATGGGGGTGGTAGTGAGGAAGATGAGTCAGGAAAAACATACACATACACGTACATAACGTTGTTCATCAGGGTCAATGACCGCCGCGTCCTACTTTCATATTACGCATGCGCTGCCGGCGTAAAACGATCGATATTTGGCGCGCTTCAAGCTTGTGTTTGTATTTGTTTGCAAATGGCGGAAGAGATCGATATCGAATCGACGGGGAACGACCTTTGCAGTTTTCTCTTCCTACAACTACCGGCTTCGTGCTGCATAACACACTGTATACAAACACAATGTGCGTGCCATGCCATGCCACGCCGGTTAAAACCATTGATGATGTCACTTGACAGTTACGCCACAACGCAAAATCGTAAAACGTGTTATATATGCGCCTATAAAATAGAAAATAAAACGCCGCGCACTGCTTATGTAACAATTGCAACAATAAAATAGCATACTAGATTGAGATCATCAAACAATTACGAAAAAAATATATTTGTTTCGTCTCAAGCTGTTAAAATGTACTTTAAGAGGAAGACAAATCCATAAAGCTGTCTTACTCCTACATTTACAGTTACCCATCAACTCTCTATCATACCCAATTGTTTGCCATTTGTTCTGCTAATTTTCCAATTGGCCTATTTAACATGTTCTTCTAAAAATAAGCAGCAAAGCAAGGACGGTAATTTATGTAGTAGGAAAGTCTCCCAGTCAGCAACCATCATAAAAAACGTTACAAACTTATAATGTATGTTAATTATTAGTCAACCAGTTTCCCCTCATCACCCCACAATGAAAAACTTAGCATTTGCAGAGATTTGTAGTCATTGAATTTTTAGTGTTCAATGTCGTAAACCTGCAACTTTGGTTGCTAAGCATTTGGAGCAATCATTTGAAAAACAGGATTTGATGACGATTTGAGAGCCATAAGTTGTAAACAATTAATCTCTTCCACAATAAATTATACTGTAATCTCACACTGTAATTTCTAATACACTTACAGTATACTTTGATTATTTCAATAAAAAAAAATGTAAAAAAAATCGATGAATCTTTTATTCGCCCATGGATTTGACAGTACTGAATAGTAGAAGTTTATCTATGGCCATCTCATAAATTTTAAAACTCCTTATATCTCTTAATCCAGCCTTCTGGCATAATAAGTAATGACTGACATTAAGATATGTTAATAACACGTCAGTCATTTGATGATAAAAATAGACATGCTTAAATTAAAATAACGAAAATGAGTGGCCGAAAGCTAAGAATAGAGAAAGAGCATATTAATGTATGATCACTATTATAAAAAGAGTTACCACGCCCATTTACACTTGCGCATCCACACGTCATAGTAAATCTTATCTAAATTTACTCATAAATTATTAACTGTCATAAAATTATATTAAAAAAAAAGAAAGAAAGAAATCTCCAATCCCGCAATCCGGAAATGCTTTTCACAGAGCATCAAAAGAAAATTCACTAATTTTGCGCATCTATTGTTTATTGATGTTGTGGAAAGAAATTCAGCGAGTAACAAACACCAGTTGGATAAAAACTAGGTTGAAAACCCTAACATAACATAACCGTTACTATAATTAATAGTCTGGCAACAGTGCCACCTGGATGTGTAACCGTTGGGAACAATGAACCCTTTCGAGTTGAGCTCGAGTCATCATCACCAAACACACAAAAAACCAAATAAAAAAACGAGCGTCAAATACACAGCTCAAAAGATGAAAGACAGGTAACACTTGCAAAATGGTTACAACTAACAATAAAAAAAATATCTAGTCAACTATAGCATTTACTTCCGGTTGAGCGAAAGTAGTAAAGTAAGTTGATCCTATGGCTTAACTATTAGCCATATAAACACATGGGATATACAGTATACACAAATAATATGTAACCCGTTGCAAAGTATTGGCATGAAACGGTAGACATCTGGTAATGAAAGGGAAGCGAATACATTGCAGTTACATGTAACTTACATTATAAATACAAATATTATATACAACACAGCTTACTGTGTGCACTATGTGTACTGTACGGTATATACAGTGTTGTTATGTGTATATGGCTAATGCGGCGTCTGCTTTTGCGTGGGCGATAGAGTCATTGCACCCGGAAGAAGAGAAAAAAAAAGAGTGAGAAAGACGATTAACCTAGATATTGAGTAATACTGTTTTCTGAGCTACCTTTCAACATAAATTACATATTTATAAAACGTGAACATGTACAATTCTCTCTCGTACAATTCACAAGAGGTGATATACACACAAAACAATTATTATTATTCGGTTAAATATCCTTACACTACTACACCGGTTCTCTACCGCACAACTATTAATTATAAAGCTATAAAAACTAAAAACAAATCACACAGCCATTGAGCTTACTCTTTTACAATCCTAATTTTAAAGCCTAATTAACAAATATGTGAACTGAGTCATTGATAGTTACCGTGACCGTGTTCAACTGGCACGTAAAGCTGTATATTACTGTACTGTAACACTTTTTTTTAATTTTTAGATTTTGATTTTAAGTCAGTGTTATAAGTTACAGCAATAAATGAATTGAAGGATGGTAATGATTAAAATTTAAGAGCATCATTCTGGTTCTGTTAAATTAATTGATGCTAATAATGTTATATTATATTCTTAAACTAACGTTTCATCAATTATGTAATGTTTTGGTGGAGTGAAATTGAAATGCTATGTTTGGTCTGTCATCAATGACTACTATATTATGATATTGATGAAAACAATATCATTCTGTTTCATCCGCATCATTTTGTATTCAGCAAACGGCAATTGATTTTTTTGATGGCCGTAACCACGCCCATTAACCTCATTTTACTCTCAACATACGCAAAGGACAAAGACCTTTCACTGCCGTCGTAGCCGTAAGTCTTCATTCATTATCCACTGCACCAGCCGTTGACCGTCAGGTGGCATTACGATCGATTGGAGACGTCATAATCAAGTATGAAGGTGTTGCACAACTCATAAATATAAATCAAAACATTTCTCCCCAAATTATAATCAATACAATAAAATTTCCCTTCAATGAACTGTTGTTGTTTACAGTTGTGATTTCATTATGAGGCATTGGCAATTGCATACATACAACTGCCACCGAGCTAGGCCATTGCCACTCTCGGATGAACTCGGCCATAAGCAAAAAATAAAATATATTATTTTCCTGCTTTCTAAATATAAATCCACCCATCACTGCAATTCAAGTGTAAACAGTAAACTAACCCATCACCCGTCACTCTGGAGCAAAAAAGAGATTTGCACTGATTGATTGGATTAAATGATATTGTGAATTAAACATTAACACTTTGGGAACTTCTAAGAATACTGGCTGGGTCTACAGTATACGTAGACTCCGTAATAATAATAAAATCGATCATTAAGTTTGAGTATAAAACCGGTAATGTTCAAAGGGGTTGTCGCCATTCTTTTTCAGAGAGTTCATTGATCTCAAAAAGATGAATAAACATTAAGACGTTAATTATAATTTTCGCTACTGTTTATAATTTTTTTTACTTACTGAAACATTAGAAGTCTCGTAAGAAAATCTAACATTCCTCTTTTAAAAAAAATAAATAAAAAACATTGACATTTATTTGATTTCAATGCCTTTAAATCTGTAAACTTCTCTTCCTCTTCCAGAATTTAATCTAATTTAAGAAGAACAAAAAAACCTCTTCAAGACATTAGTACGTGATTTTATGACTTTATATTGTTAGTGCAAAGTCCTTGTTTGTTGTTTTGAGAGGTCGATTACTCCTACTGATTCTTATTACTTTTATAAAACTTCAACGCTGTTAAATATTCAGCTCAAAAAATCATAGAATAATTTCCCAGCATTCAACAAAATTACTGCTCATAACTCATAATAAACAATGTTATGCAAATTTTTTTAGCAAAGAAATATGAAAGTTATTGACTAAAATATAAAAAAATTGTTTTGAAAAGCTAGTAAGTTTAGTACATTTCTCGTAAAATGAAAATAGTGGATGCTTAATGCTGTATTATACAATCGATGATGGTTATCGCAAAACTAGGACGGACATTACCCGTAATAATGCCCTAGCTTTACATTACAGTAACATTCCAACGGTATTAACGCTTGGTTTGGTACCATTAAAGATGAATGGTGGGGCGTAGCATAAAGAAGCAAAGCATTAATCGGTCCCCTGACTCAGTTAGGGTCTTATAAGATATGGTCTTTGAACTATACATTAAACGTACCCTATGAACACCATTAAAAAAACACTCTAAAAATACAATAGAAGAATAAATGGCAAATGTAGCAACTTGAAGAAGTTAAATTTATCATTTGAAATAATTAGTATTCTCCAATTGAACTTGTTTAAAAAAAATATTGTTTGAACTAGCCCAATATAGCTGTATCTAATACTTCGTTTTTTTAAGCTTTTTATTAATTTATTTCTCTGTACAATAGTGTATTTCTAAACGATGAAAGCACTGTAGCTAAATTGCATCAAGTGCTTCGTAAATTACAAAGACAGCTTTCAATGAGAGGCAACCTTACAATGAAATTTCCCATTTCTCTAAATTGAATTTTTTAAAATAGAGTTTGAAATTTCGATTGTGAAAATGAAAGCCTGCAACATAATAAGGACAAGTTCCCAATAAAGCTTCCCAAAAAGCAATACTGTTTACTGTATGTCGCTTGAATGAAGTGCCTCGTTTTAGGTTTTCATTTTTCTGCGTTTCGTGGGTGATTGACAATACGGAAATTGTACACAATTCATTTATTAGGATAGCAACAATCAATAATTTTGTTGAAAGCAAATAATTTTGCTGCACAATTGATTATTAATGAGTGCATTTATCCTTCACGATTGACATAATTATCACAGGAACTTGGGAAGGGATCGATACTACAACATGATTGTGTATACCTACAAAATAATATTTCACACAAATTTAAAAAACTCAAACAATTTAATGCCTAAAATAAACAACAGCGTCGTTGTAAAAAAAATTGTCAACTGGTACATTAAATATTGATTAGCTTGACGTATTTTTAGCAGAAATTGAGCGTTATTCAATTAAAAGTTTCATCACTGCAAAAATTCTCATACCAAACAATGAAAATTGTTTGTATTTTATATGCTGAGGTTTTTTCTCATCGCTAAATTACATAAATATTGATGGACAAAAGTGCCCAGGGCCTCTCAAGGTTTCTGCACAGGTCAATTACCACATTGTCACCATTTTGTGAAGAGTTATGTCTGTCCACTAGTCGTTTAAAATATTTGGGTATGGTAGGGGGTAAGTGAGTGTGACCATAACAAGTATTTTACAAGAGATAGTTTATTTCTAAATATATGTTGACAAAACAGTTAAGAGAAAATAAAAATCAATAGATATGCAATACAGTACATTGTGTAGTAATAGAGGCTGAACGTTGATGGTTGACGTTGTTATGAGTGGGGGTGGATATTATACACCCCCAATACTATAATACTTTTGTGTATAGTATTATTATACAGTAGTAGTGTATATGGGGAGGGTGAATTGAGGTGAACGACCGACGTTGAACTACTTTTTCATTTTAATGTCAATGTAACGTAGCAACGGAGAGGAAACGATATGCCATCATCCCACTCACTCTCCTTAGCTCAATACGCATGCGCAGCACATCAAAACAGTCTTACAAATTTTAATGTCACAACTAAACCCCAAAAGAGTACCCCCTCCCTCCTTTCAATAAAAATAAACTTTGTAATTTTTAAAAAGACCGAAAAAAAATGAATGAAGAAAAGAACTCCCTTTTTGTAAAGTCCTTGTATAACAAGAGGTAATTCCTTAGGAAAAGGGGTACTTTTTTAGATAATATGAGAAAAACGGTTTTACATCAAAGTAGCAAATAGACTGAAGGGGGAAGTGAGATATTAACTGTTCGAGGGCGTTGCACCCTATCCTTACAATCAAAAAATATAATATACACACACTTCCTGGTGTGAGCAAGCGAAATAATTGAGAGAGAAAACCGGTTGGACAGGTACTACTGACTTGGTGACCGGTCATTCGTGTAGTTCACTCTCTTCTCAAAAGAACATTATCATAGTTTGCATCCACCCGTGATTTTGTAGGTTAGTAAAATGCTTTTTTTTTTCTTTGTTACGGTGAGGTGGCCGTACTCAAGAATTAAATTGAGAGAGGAAGAAAATGCAAAGGAGACCGGTCTACCCACTGGTCTACTCCAAATCCCCACATATTTCGTAAGTCTTCTTCCATTTTTTATTGTACACCTCTCTCCCATCTGCTATCAACGTAACAAACAGGTTTTTCTTTACTTTTTAAAACCGTTATTTAAAATTCTTAAGATATCACTTATAACGGTAAAGCAATCTTGAAATTTGAAAAAGTTGAAAGATCCAACGCTCCAGTATATACGAATTTTTTGGACGAGGAAGGTTGAGCATGGAAGCCATCAACCTCGCCAATTAGACACACAATGGTAAATTACACACACCCATTCTTCCTCGATTCAACTTTGCTGAATGCATTACTAAACTGATTTAATTAGATAATAAATAATTGCACCATTTACAACTGTCCAAATCTTGGCATTGACAAACCTCCAAGTGTCCCGGAACTCCTGAATTCTTTAAAATAATTTATAAGAAAATCTAGCAAGTCCAATATTCGCCAATAAAAAACAGAATGAAATAAAATTATGAAATGAGACTAAATTACATTGGTTTCAATGGAGAACTGTCTCGCTATTTAAAAGACGTATAATCGGAGTAGCAAAATTTTTAATGATTTCTTACACTGTAGAGTAAATGCATATTGAATAAAACTTTTGCTTACATTTTAATATTGTCATGACCCTTTTCTCGCATATTTTGGTAACCAGATACTGTCAACACTTGCAACGATTATGATGGTGTTTTCATTCCCTGTAAATCCTTTTTTTTAAACGTCAATGCGAATAACCTTGTCCTCTCCCTCACGAAATGAATTTCAAGCATTTAAATTTTAAGAGAACAAAAAAAACATTTACTGCACATCACAGAGTACTTCTACTAAATTTAGATTTTGATTGGTGAAACTGAGGTCGTCTGTATGCTCTCTTATTGCACCGTTAAAGTAAAGCTCGAGAGGGATGAGGTTTTAAAATATTATTTTTTTTGTACAAAAGAGATCAAAGTTCGTACGTTGATATTTAACATCTTGAACGTTTGAAATTGGGCATTATATTATATTCTTATAATCATAACATAAAGTTCCCCCGTTTATGTTTTATTCATTTTATTATAAAATTTCTGAAAGTGAAAATTCCCAAATGAGCAAAAGAAATAAAACTCATACAAAAAATAATAAGTTGCTGGTCCAAACGGCCATTATCAGAGCAAATACAAGTGCACAATGCTTTCAAAGCTGTTAAAGAGGTCTTTGATCTCATCTGGTACCACAAAATTTATGGAAGACGACCATTTACACTCATTTATGTGGTAAACAAGTTGGGCAAATGTGGAACATCAAATAGAAAGAAGAA